>QAOC01004278.1:137644-153278 GCA_003255005.1 Begonia fuchsioides
TTTGGGCCTACACCATGAAGTGTTAGGTTATGCTTGTTTCTTATGACATGAATTGTTTAGTGTTTAGATAGAATATGTTGAATGATGGTATTTGGCTCAAAGATATGTTTTGAAGTGTTAATTTGGATTGATTTATGAATGTCATGTTTTTGCATAGCAAGTTGCAATTATGTTACTATCACAAAGATTTGGTTTATGTCAAAACAAAATAAGTATGTGCTCCTAGCAATTGTTAAGTAGTTAAGCTAATGTAACTTACGAAATGTTATTGGATTTGATATTTACTATGATGTGATGAATTGTTATGTTTATGCTACACATGTTAATGATGTGTTTGGTACATCCATATTATGCATGTTCATGGGCATCTCATGCATCATGTTTTCAAGAAAGTTACGAACTATTTACATGCATGGGATTTCATATGAAACAGAATATGAAAATGGTTCATTCGGGTTGAGCTCGAATAACCAACGAAAGAAAAAGATAAAAGAAAGAAAGAAAAAGAAAGTTACGTAAATGTCATTGGGAAGGGGTTTGAGTTGGTTGTCCCCTTAGGTGGACTCAAGTTTGTGGTCTCTCGTTCCTTGCCAGGAAGCCCCAATGATAAGGATGCATGGAAGTTAAAGTAAAGAAATACCCCAAATGAAAAGAAAAGAAAATGTTTTACAAATTCATATCATGTTTGCATTCATGCATTTCATGCTTTACTTACTGAGCACTAGGCTCATAGATGAACTTTGTGGTGTAGGTGATGCTAGCGTTCAGTTGACGAAGTGCTCCCATGATCGTGGCTACGTGGCTATTAGAACAATGTTGTCCAAGCAACGAACGGGAGGATTTTTATTTTAAAGTATTTTAGAACGATCATGCAATCATATATTCCTCCAAAAGAGATTTAAATTATAAATGTGTTTCAAAGTCTTCCGATGCTGCGTTTTACAAATGCATGATCATAAACCAAAAATTTTATCATCTTTTTATGAAAACCAAAGTTTACGAAACGGTACGCTACAGGGCGTTACACCTAAGCCCTAAGCCCTAAGCTCTAAGCCCTTGGACTAAGGATTAAGCCCTTAGCCCAAAGCCCGAAGCCCAAAGCCTTTAGCCCTAAGCCATAAGCCCTAAGCCCTTAGCCCTAAGCCCTTAGCCCTAAGTCCAAAGCCTTTAGCCCAAAGCCCAAAGCCTTTAGCCCAAAGCCCTAAGCCCTAAGCCCTAAGCTCTAAGCCCTAAGCTCCAAGCCCTAAGTTGTAAGCTCTAAGTCGTAAGCCCAAAGCCCTAAGCCCTAAACCCTAAGCGCTAAGCCCTAAGCTCTAAGCCCTAAGCTCCAATCCCTAAGTCGTAGGCTCCAAGTAGTAAGCCCAAAGCCCTAAGCCCTAAGCCTTAACACTAAATCCTAAGCTCCAAGCAAAAATTCCTAAACGATTACCCAAAATCTAAAAGCTAAAGTGCAATCCTTAGTCCCAAAGCCTTAAGCCATAAGAGCTAAGTTCAAAGCCTAAATTCGAAAGCCCTAAGCAATAAAAACAAAGCCTTAAGCGCTACGCCTTAAGCCGTAAGCCCTACTATGTATGCCCTAAGCCTAAATCCCTAGACCTAAGCTCTAAGTTCCAAATTCTAACCCTAAAGCCCTTAACTCTATGCCCAAAGCCCTAAACCCTAAGAACTTCGCCCTAAGCCTTAAGGGCTAAGCCCTTTTTATAAGTAAATTATACTAATTGAAAAAAAGATTTACAACTTTAAAGCTTAAACCTAATCCCAAGAGAAAGAAGCTATAAGTGAGCAAGTCATCTGACATTGGACCAAAGTTAAGGTAAAAGGGTGGTATTGATGGAGCAAGGAAGCCATAGGTTGGTGTCTCGTCACATCGTGTACACAGACAAGTAACCAACTATATATCTGGTATGAAACCACCAACTGGTTCCACAGTGTCTTACAATTCAAGCAAAGTTATAATGGCACACCTGCAAAAGAAGCAAACATACCAAAAAATTAATCTTAGAGAATAAAAATCTTACTGAAGCATTTGGTCAAATGGAATGGGAGGTGGATGGCAAGTGAGAGTGGGGGTGCGCGTGGGGGTCAAAAAGGGGGATTTGATACTAGTTAAGAGAGATAGATAGTGAGAATAAAATAGTTTAACAACATGGAGCTCAATATGTTTAATCACCAAGTGAGGATGATCGAACCTACCCTAAAAATATGAGAATTTTTGTCGGCTCACAGGTTGTAATCTGTGATGAAAGAATGATTTTAAGCCTAAGCCCTAAGCCCTAAGTTTTTAGTCTTAAGCTCTATGGCCAAAGCCATAATCCAAAAGCTCTAACACCTAAGCTATAAGTCCTAAGCCTTACGCTCTATGCCTAAAGCCTTAAACCCTAAACCTGAAGTCATAATCCCTATGCTCTCTTAGCCCTAAGCAATAAGTCATATTCCCTAGGCTCAAAGCTGTAAGCTTAAAGTCCAAAGCCCAAGCCCTAGGCCAAAACCTAAAGCCCTAATCCCTAAGCCAGAAGCCATGAACAATAAGCCCTAAAAACTAAGTCGAAAGCCCTAGACCCTTAGCCACAAGTTCTAAGCCTTATTCCCTTAGCCCCATGCCCTGAGCCCTTTACCCTATTCACCAAGCCCTAATCCCAAAGCTGTAAGCCTTGAGCCCAAAGCATTAAACGCTAAGCCCTTACAGGTATGCTCTAAGCCATAAGGCTTAGCCCTAGCCTTAAGCCCTAAGCCCAAAGCACAAAGCACTAAGATTAAAGCTCAAACCCCAAGCCCTACTCCTGAATCCCTAAGCCTTAATCTCTAAGCGCAAAACCCTAAGTCCAAAGCCCAAAGTGTAAACCCCAAAGCCTAGGGCTTAGGGGTTAGCACAAATCCCTAAGCCCAAAGCCCAAAGGCGTTAGCCCTATCCTCTAAGTCATAAGCCCTAAGCCTCATGCTTTAAACCCTAAGCCTTATACTCTAAGCCCTGAGCCCTAAGCCCTATGCTCTATGCTCAAAGACCTAAGCCCTAATCGTAAGCCCTATGCTCTATGCTCAAAGCCCAAAGCCCTAATCTCTAAGCCATATGCCTTAAGCCCAAAGTACAAAGCCAAAAGCCTAAAGCCCTAAGCAACAAGAGCAAAGCCTAAAGCCCTATTATCAAAAAACAAGACCAAAGAAATAAGCCCTACGCTTAAGCCTTAAGCCCTAATATGTATGCACTAAGCCTCAGCCCTAAGCCCAAAGTCCTAAGCTCTAAGCCCTAAGCTGACCACCAAAAACCCTAGGCACTAAGCCCTAACGCCCTAGGCACTAAGCTCTAAGCCCTAAGCCCAAACTCCTAAATGCTAAGTCCAAAGGGCGAAGCCCAAAGCCATATCTCTAATTCCTAAGCCTTAACCCCTAATCTCAAAAGCCATACAAAAAATTCCTAAGCAACAAGAGCACAGCCCTAAGGCCTACACCTTAAGTCGTAAGTATTAATATGTGTGCCCTAAGCCTTGTGCCCTATGCCTTAAGCTCTAAGTTGAAAGCCAAAAGCCCAAAGGTGACACGCTCCAAAATGCGGAGGAGTCGGAATTACGAGAGAACACCACAAACAGCCATGGCCAAAGGCCTACCCGGGAAGAAAATCCAAGAACAGGGGAGGTTTTTGGCTTTGTCACAACTTTAAATGCATGCGGGCTATAAGTCCAAGATTTAGAGGATATTGAGTTCAAATAATAAACTCCAACTAGTCCAAATTTCAGACCAAAAGCACGTGAGGAATTTAAAATGGCATGGGGCCTTTTCAGAAACTCAAGCAGACAACACACACGTTTTTGGCAGTGAAGTAGGTGGAGATTAGTCTCTGCACAACTCCCAATGCCGATGACTTGAGAAGGGGAAACTTTACAGAAACCCTCCTCCAAGAAAGGGGTGGCTAGGTTTAAGGGGGAAATGCTTGGGTAGATTGCAAGTTATCACAGAGTGAAATTTGGTCGACAGAACTGCTCAATTTCAGTGGTTCGGGAGAAAGGTAGGAGAAACAAGCATGCACATCCTTTAATTGGAAGGAACTGAGAACGAAGTGAATGGCCAATACTTTCAAGACACGAATGAGGAACTCACAACCAAAAATTGAGGATTTTAGCACGAAGAAAAACAGAATATTGCACGGGTGAAACTTTTGGGACACAAGATGCACCCGGGAGAGACTAAAATTTGCAGCAACCAACACACAACAACAAACATCCGAAACACACACAATGAAAGGAAGGCTATGGGATTTCCAGGCTTACCTTGATCCAAACAAGAGAGGAGGAAGGCTGGAATGTGGTTTAGTGGCCCTAGCAAGACACCAACACCCTTAACAAAATAGAACTATGGATATTACTCACCAAAGCTTCAAATTGCCGAGAGAAAAGAGGGGGGTTTGAGAGCTTCAAGCTTCTTCAAATTTATCCAATTCTTTTCTGCCATTACAATACGTGGGAGTAGAGTTTCATACCCTCCCAACTTTCAACAAAAGAAAAAATTAGACACTAGCCTAAATTAGGGACTAAATGAGTGGAAATAGTAGGAGTTTGGTGGACAAAGGGCCCACCATCAACTTGCCTCCCACTCCATCAGCCCTTGACTCTATCCCACGTCTAAGTTGACCACAAAATCACAGAATTCACTTGGGAAAATAGGTTTTCCCTAAGTCCTAACAAGAAGGAACTTGAATTGGTCCCATCCAAACCAAAACCTAGCAAGTTGGTCCAAACCGAACCAACACCTAACAAAGCTTCAACCCAAAATTGGTTACAACTTCAAACTACTTCAAATATATATATATATATTTACATGATCACGTGATGACCAAACAGCCCTCCCCTTGGTATGATATCCTCTTGTTAGAATGAAGAATGCCAAGGAGAGCAATCCACTAGGCCTCGGCTTGGTGCACCCTCGGGTGGGATGCCTCGGAGAGGTGCTCTTGGTACTTCGGTGGTTGTCTCCCTCATTCCATGCTCCCATTGTAGGCAATGATTGGGGAGCTCTTTGTTAATAGAAGTGGGAGCATCCAAGAGACCTCTTGGAGGTAATAATGTCCCTGCAAAATCAACAAACACATTAGAAAGACGCCTTGCACGGCTGCGGGTCACCATGCCTTCCGGTGGGTGGGAGTCCTCGGGCACATCAAAAGGTCAAAGCCAAAAGCCCTAAGACCTTAGCTTAAAGCCCTAAGTCATGAGCCTTAAGTCCTAAGCCTATGGCTTAAGCCCAAATTCCTATGCACTTAGCCCTAAGCCCAAAGCCTTACCCCTGAAGTCCTACTTTAACACCTAAGCCCAGCGCCCTAAGCTTCAATCCCTACGACCTAATCATGAAGACCTAAGCTGTAAGCCCAAACCCCTATCTTTTAAGCCCTTAGCCCCTTGCCTAAGCCCAAATCCCAAAGCCTAAATCCAAAGCCCAAAGCCTAAATCTCAAATCCCAAAGCCCAAAGCCCAAGGCCTAATGTCTATGACCGACTCTTGACGCCATAACCATCAGCCACAATATCTAAACCCAAAGTCCTATACACTTAGCCATAAGCCCGATGCTCTAAGCCTAAGGTCGTCATTCCTAAACCTAAAGCCATAATCCTCATCCCTAATTCTAAACCTTAAGTTTGAAGCCTTAAGCGCTAAGGCCAAAACCCTAATCCCAAAGCTCTATGCCCTAAGCTATAAGGCCTAAGCTTTATGATCTAAGCCTAGTGCCCAAAGCCTTATGCTCTACGCCTAAAGCCCTAATCTTTAAACCTAAAGATCTAATCCCTAGGCTCTAAGCCCTAACCATTAGGCCTATCCCTAAGCCCAAAGCTGTAAGCCCAAAGCACAATGCTCAAAGCACAATGCTCAAAGCCCAAAACCCTAATCCCTTAGCCCAAAACTTGAACCCTAAAGCCCAATGCCGAAAGTATTAAACCATAAGTCCTAAGTCCTACAAGTAAGCCTTAAGCTTTTAGCCCTAAATTTTGATCTCAAAGCTCTGTGGCTTAAGACCTAAGCCCTAATCATTAATCCCAAAGATCTAAGGCCAAAGCCATTAGCTGAAAGCCCTATCCCTCTTAGCCTAAGTTCTAAAACCTAAGAGTTAAGCGCAAACCCCAAATCCCATAGCCCTATCCCTCTTGGCCAACTCAAGTTCCATCTTGTTGGGACTTAGGGAAAACCTATTCTTTCCTAAGTAAATTTGTGATTTGTAATGCAACTTGGTCGTGGTTTAGGCAAGTTGTTAGTGGGCCCTCTGTCCACCAAACTCCTATTTTAGCCACTCATTAGTTCCTAAAATAGGCTAGTGTCTAATTTTGTCTTTTGTTGTAAGTTGGGAGGGTATGAAACTCTCCCCTCACGTATTTTGTAGGCAGAAAATGTTTGTTGAAAAAAAACTTAAAGCTTGAAGCTCCATTTTCTCTCTCGTCAGTTTGTCCAAATCGGTGAGTAATATCCGATTTGAGCGATCTCCAAGGGCAGTGAAGTTGTGCTAGCAGCCTCCAGCCTTGCTTCGACGTTCCTCCATCTTGCATGGACTCAGGTTAATTCTGGAATTCCCATAGCTTTCATCCATAACCGGCCATTTGGCCATTTGTGTCCGTTTGTTGCAAATCTGTCCACCCGAGAACCCTCAAAGGTCCTCAACTTGTGTTCCGTGTCCATTTTTGTTTCACTCGTGCGATTCAGCCCATTTTTTGACTGAGATCTTCCTCCCTTCTTGTGTGAAGTTTTTCCCTCAAATTTCATGTGCACAGCTCTTCCCAATTGGGAGTTGTGCATTAACCAACCTACACCTATTTCCAGCCATAGTGGGTACTGTTTGAGGTTTGACTGTACACTGAAAAGTGTCCCCGTGCCAACTTAAAATCCCCAAGTGCGTTTGGTCTGAAATTTGGGACTAGATTGAGTTTAATCCTTGAACTTAATGTCCCCTAAGTTTCGGACTTAAAGCCCGTATGAAATTGAAGTTGTGACAGAGCCAACACCCTCCCCTGTTTCTTGGTTTTTCCTCTTGGGTTGTCCTTTTGCCGTGGCTGTTTATCCCTCTCCTTTCCCGAACACCTCCACCACTCTTGGAGCATGTCACTCGGTGGGCTCCGACGATCACTCCGGCGACCGAGAGCTCTCCTTAGGTGTTGACTATCGTCCGAGCTAAAATAGTTAAATTGTGCTGCATTTCTCCAACCACACACCGTGTCCTTGAGGGTGAGAGTGCAATCCATCAGCTCCTTCATCCATAACCCTACTGAAACTCATTTGCATCCCGAGATATCCTTCCTCCATTATACCCTTGTATTTGGCCTATCCGGGTTAACTCCCCCTAACTTTTCCTCCACTTCCCCTTGATATTCTATCATTTGGTATCAGAGCCAAACATCTCATTCCACTCTTCCCCTTCTCCTCTGTTTTTTTTGGCTAGCTTGAAAGTTGTAGCATGACGACTCGAAGTGGAGCAAACTTTAACCACAACCAAGAGTCCATTCCACCAAGCAACCGGAGTATTCAATCTCCTCAAGCCCCAAGTCCAGACCCCGCAAAATCTAGCTTCCAAAGCCAGATAGATGAGCTTAACAGAAAGTTTGACATGCTTCTCCAAAGGTTAGAGGTAACCAATCCTTAAATGAGGCCCCCTCAACCTCCTGCTCCAAGAAGAAGACCCGGAAACGGCTTAAGGCGACTCCGATGACAAATAATTGATAATTCCGATGATGACTTTGATCAAAATGAACCACAGCCCCGAGATGATGAAATGAGAAATATCAAGGTAACCATTCAACCCTTCAATGGTTCCTATAATGGAGATGTTTTCCTTTATTGGGTTGAAAAGGTTGATAAAGTTTTTGATTGCTATAATTACTCGGAGAAATTTAAATTGCAATTGGTATCCTTGGAGTTGAACGGGTATGCTAGCCTTTGGTGGGATAGTTTGAAAGCCCAATGGAGACGTGACAGTGAGGATGAGGTCCCCACTTGGAGGGCTATGAAGTTATTAATGAGAAGACAGTTTGTGCCGAGTCACTATAAGCAAGAGCTTTTCCTCCAACTACAAACTTTGAAACAAGAATACCTATCGGTGGAGGAGTATTTGACCGAGTTTGAGACCCTTAGGATTGGATGTGATCTTGAGGAACCCAAGGAACAAATCATAGTAGTGTTTAGAAGGGGCTTGAACAAGGATATTGGTGATGTAGTGGAGCTCTAACCGATCGATACGATGGATGCAACAATACAACTTGCCATGAAAGTGGAGAGGCAATTGAAAAGAAAAAAGAAGGGGGTAGTGAACCAATTTGTCAACAAGACCACCCCTCCCTACAAACAAACCCCGAAAGTGGATGAAAAATCACCTTATGTGAAGCCGTGGACACAAAAGAAAGAAGGTGGGATCAAATCAGCCATTGATAATACCCGGCCCCGAGCAAGGGAGATAAAGTGCTTCAAATTTCTTGGTTAGGTCTATTGCCTCCCAATGCCCCAACAGAAGAGTCATGATCCTTCGAGAAGATACTAATGAAGTGGTAAGTGAGGATGAAGTGATGGAAGAAGCAGGTGAAAACCAAGAGCCCGAGAAAAGATTTGCCACGCGCAAGAGTGTCCCCTCCTAATGGTGATCCGAAGAGTTCTTACATCCCAAGTCCGAAATGAAGATTTTCAAAGGGAGAACATATTCCATAGTAGGTGTCTTATCCAAGGGAAGGTTTGCTCCCACATAATAGATGGCGGTAGTTGCACCAATGTAGCCTCTTGGGATCTTGTGGAGAAGCTCAGGTTAGAGACCTTATTGCATCCGAGCCCCTATAAATTGAGGTGGTTGAATGACAAGGAGGATAAAGGTGACCAAACAAGTGCAATTAGAGTTCTCAATAGGAGGATACAAAGATCGAGTCTTGTGTGATGTGGTGCCAATGAGTGCTAGTCACCTGCTATTGGGAAGACCTTGGCAATACGATCGGAGGGTATTTCATGATGGTTTCACCAACCATTACTCTTTCAAATTCGGAGGGAAGTCAATCAAGCTCACTCCCCTTGGTCCAGATCAAGTAGCAAAGGATGAAGTTGCAAGGAAGGAGGGTGAGCTAAATCCAACCTTTTTATGACCAAGAAAGAGTTATTGAAGACCATCTTAGAAGGGGAACCTATGCTACTTGTAATGTTGCAAGAGAGAATTGAAAAAATTGGAGAAACCCCCATGGTGATCCGAGAACTCCTTGAAGAATATCAAGATGTATTTTTGGAAGAACTTCCACAAGGATTGCTGCCATTTCTAGGGATTGACACCAAATAGATCTTCAACCGGGTGTGGTACTACCTAGTCGGCCCTCTGATAGAATAAATCTCGAGGAGGCCAAGGAGTTACAAAGGCAAGTCCAAGAGCTACTAGAAAAAGGATACATTCGGGAATCCTTGAATCCTTGCTCCGTCCCTGCCCTTTTCGTTCCTAAGAAAGATGGGAGTTTCTGAATGTGTGTGAATAGCCGAGCCATCAACCAAATTACCATCAAGTATAGATTTCCATTCCCACAGCTTGAAGACATGTTGGAAGAACTTAGTGGGGCCTCTTGCTTCTCCAAGGTCGATTTGAAGAGTGGCTACCATCAAATTCGAATGAAGGAGGGGGATGAATGGAAGACAGCCTTCAAAACCAAGTATGGACTCTTCGAATGGTTAGTAATGCCTTTCGGGCTATCTAATACTCCAAGTACTTTTATGAGACTCATGCATTTTGTGCTTAAGGATTTCTTGAGACAATTTGTGGTTGTTTAATTGATGACATCTTGGTTTATAACTACGATTTATCTAGCCATCGTGAGCATCTTAGACTGTTATTTGATACACTCCGAAATACAAGACTTTTTTGAAATTTGAAGAAGTGTGCTTTTGTGCAAGAAAGAATTCAATTCTTTCGGTTGATTATTTCAAGGGATGGAATGGAAGTGGATGATGCCAAGATAGAAGCTATTCGGGATTGGCCAACCCCTCGAAATGTTTCAGATGTGAGGAGCTTCCACAGACGTGCATCCTTTTATCGGAGGTTTACTCAAGGTTTTAGCTCTATTGTGGGGCCCCTTTAACCGATTGCACCAAGAAGGGAAGAGAATTTGAATGGACCCAAAATTGTCAAGAGAGTTTCGAGCTCATCAAGAGAAAGCTTTGCAATGCACCCGTGCTTAGTCTTCCGGACTTTCAAAAAGTTTTTGAAGTGGAATGCAATGCTTCCGGAGTAGGAATAGGTGCTGTTCTTATGCAGGAGGGACGACCCCTAGCATACTTTAGTGAAAAGCTCAAAGGTGTTGCTTTGAACTATTCAACATATGACAAGGAATTCTATGCGGTTATTCGACTTTGGATGTTTGGCAACATTATCTCTTGTCCAAGGAATTTTTCATCCATTCTGACCATCAGGCTCTCAAGAACATCAAGAGCCAAGGCAAGTTGAATAGGCGGCATGTTAAGTGGGTGGAGTTCCTCGAGAGATATTCTTACATTATCAAGTACAAAAAGGTGGAGTGCAATGTGGTCGCTGACGCCCTATCAAGGAGATTTGTTCTCCTAACCGAGCTTTCCACTAACTTCTTTGGTTTTGAGTGGATTAAGTAAGCCTACAAGAATGATCAAGATTTTGGGAAATGGTATTATTTGAGTGTTAAGAAGGAGAATTATGGGTATCATCGTGGACGGCTATTTGTTTAAAGGAGGGAACCTTTGTAAACCAAGTGGAGGAATCCGGGAATCACTAATTAAGGAAGCCCATGGTGGAGGATTAGCAAGCCACTTCGGCGAAAAGAAGACGTTAGAAGCTCTCAAAGAACACTTTTATTGGCCTCATTTGCTTCGGGATGTCCATATGGTGGTGGAAAAGTGCATTATTTGCAAGAAGTCCAAGAGTCGAGTGCTTCCTCAAGGACTCTACCTTCCCCTACCCGTGGCTATCCATCCTTGGGTGGAAGTAAGTATGGATTTTGTCGTCGGTCTCCCTTGGACTTGTAGAGCAAAAGATTCTATAATGGTTGTGGTGGATTGGTTCTCCAAGATGTCTCACTTCCTAGCTTGTTCTAAGACCGATGAAGCTTCTCATGTTGCCGAGTTATTTTTCAAAGAAGTAGTGAGCTTGCATGGCATCCCGAGGACCATAGTGTCGGATCGGGATACTAAATTTTTAAGTGCATTTTGGAAGACACTATGGAGGAGGGTAGGGACGAAACTACTCTTTAGCACATCCTTCCATCCCCAAACCGATGGGCAAACATAAGTGGTGAACAGGACTTTGGGAAGTTTATTGAGAAGTGTAGTTAGCAAAAAGCTCTCAGATTGGGACATTCAACTCCAATACATAGAGTTTTCTTACACTTGAAGTATGCATAGCGCAACCCAAATGACTCCCTTCGAGGTAGTATATGGGTTTAACCCCTTAACTCCCCTTGACTTACTACCAATTCCTTCCAAAGAGGTTACCAATCCGGATGGGGCCAAGAAGGCCGAGCTAGTAAAGAGCATGCACGAACAAGTGAGCATGTCTATCAAAAAAGCTAATGAGAGTTATGCCAAGTATGTGAATTGGGGAAGGAAGAAACCAACTTCAAAGTGGGAGATTTAGTTTGGCTTCATCTAAGGAAAGAAAGGTTTCCAAGGCAAAGAAGATTGAAGCTAGTACTTACTTAGAGCGGATGTCCCTTTCAAGATCTTGGAGAAGGTCAATCACGAATGCATTCAAGCTTGAACTACGGGGAGTATGGAGTCTCGGCCACATTCAATGTTCAAGACATCGCCCTATGTTAGTGATGAAGTGGAGGGCAAAACGAGGAGGAGGAGTGACACGCCTTGACTTCGTGAAAGCCAAAGAATGTGCGCGGAAAAATTGAAATATCACTCGGTCTGGTTGACTGAGTGATTTGTATTACTTGGGGCACGAAATTAAGGATGGAAATGATGAATAAAACGTAGATGAAGATGAAAATACGAAATGAAATAACAATTCTTGGATATGACTCACCAAGATTTGCTGCAAGAAAACAAATGATGAATACCCTCGGATATGACTCACCGATCGGAATAAACAATCAACGGTTGATGCACTTGACTGATTGAATAATCTGTGAAAATCACAATCAACAACAATCACTCAATGTCTATTACAGATTGCAATGCCTTCTATATATAGACTCCTAAAGGCATTAATTTGTGACTCTAAAGGAAAGATACAACCTTTGAAGAGAGACAACTCTTCAAAGTTATAACTCTGTAAATAGATATAAAAGAGAGACACAACCTTTGAAGAGACACAACTCTTCAAAGTTACAACTCTGTAAATTGATATAAAAGAAAGACACAACCTTTGAAGATACACAACTCTTCAAAGTTACAACTCTACAATGTTTCAAAAGTCACCAAAGTGATATCTTTTGGAAACATTGCAATTTTATTATGACTCCAGCAAACGAAACATTACATAATATTAATATAACATGCTTATTAAACACATATCTTTATTATTCAACTTCTGGGGTTGCTTCTTGAAGAGTGGCTTATTCAAATAACTTCTTTAGCTAAGTCCCAATGAAGTACATGCTTAGGAAGCTCCATGTCGATAATTGAAGGGTTCGCCTCCATATTATGCTCCATATACTTTGCTGCATAATTAACAAGTTTATTAGCTAAAGTCTTGGCTCTTGACCGTGTAATCGCACCTTCAGGACATCAAGGATGACATGCCTCGGGATCACTTGACAAAACCTGAACCTACCGGAGTCATCACCCAAGCCCGAGCCTAGGAGCTTGTTAATGAATTTTCTCTTTTTGTAGGAAATGTTTTGCATGAACCATCATGGAACCAACTTCAATTGACCAAAAGAAACCCAAGCATCTACTAACTTGGCAAGAGAGCTTTGACATATCGGCGATGGACGACAAGGGAGTTCACGGAGCCTTGAAGATGGATTATGAAGGAAAGAGCCCAATACTCAATCAGCCCAAGATCACTCTAAGGAGAGAGAGTTGTCTCATCTTATTTTAGGTGTTAGTTTTGTTTTTTTTTTGTGCCCAAAATACTCATCCAGCTTGAAAGTGAGATTGTGCATGAGAATTAAGGGTTCTCTAAGGGTAGCCTTTAGGAGCTGCGCACCCTCATGTAGGCTATATTTTGGTGGGCTCTAGGGTGGCTCATGCAGGTAGAGGTTGCACCCTAGTGTGTTCTTTTTTGGTTGCTTGGCCAAATCGGGTAGCTTCTTTTGAGCCATCCGATTTGAGCACTCCTCCCAAGAAACTTGGTGGATGTTTTAAGCTCTTTGCTTGGTTTTTGTAAGGGCTCTCCTTTCAGTTTTAAAAAATCAATAGAGTGCTTAGCATTTCTCTCCTCCTTGGACATTTTTGCCTCCAAAACTCGATGTGCTCCGACGATCACTCCGGCGACCGAAAGCTCTCCTTAGGTGTTGACATTTCTCCAACCACACATTGTGGCCTCGAGGGTGAGAGTGCAATTCATCATCTCCTTCTTCCATAACCCTACCAAAACCCATTTGCATCCCGAGATATCCTTCCTCCATTATACCCTTGTATTTTGCCTATCCGGGTTGTGACACAGAATGGAGGGGGTTTAGATTTAGGAAGTGGGAGAAACAGATTAGGATATATGGAAAACGATAATCTTATAATTCAAGAATTGGGACTGGAATTTGGACGGCGACAACTCGACGATAAGATCGAGTTTCAGACTGAAATTTTGAGTGGAACTCCGGGAAGACGATAGGTGATATTCCTCAAAAAACGAATTAAATCACGTAAATGGATCGGTCGTAATGTAATGGAACAAAAACAATGCTCGGCGGTGGCAAAAAATTGACGACTAGTGGAAAAAAAGAAATATCAAACGAAATCAACGATGGAAGATGAAGCTTATGGACTTCAAGCTCACCCTATGACCTTGAGAAAGGCTGGAGACTTTGAAGCAAAAAGAGAACCCAGCTCGGAGGAGGGAACCCTTGAAGAACCCATGGTGGCCAGAGGAACTTCCGGCTGCCGGCTGAAAGTGGAAAATGCCCGATGAAGGAGACCTGATTCTATCCTTGAGATAAAATACAGCGGAAGACTTTCCTTTAACTTCATCAAAATCAATTACATTCGAAATAAGAAATCCAAAACATACTTATACTTTAACATTAAACCAAGTTATTACAAAACAGTTATAAACTAAACATAATATTATACATTAGTTTTTAAACAAAACATTTTTCCATTTACATGAGCCACCCACCGGTCAAAATCGCACTAACAGCCACAAACTTCAACGATGGACGTACTTCACCACCTCGAGCATCTATCAGCGGTAAGTAAAACCCACGGTATTTGTTTCATCACCTACATTACAAAGTTAATTTAATGAGCCTAACGCTCAGTAAGTTAATCCATAATAATGCAACATATATGAGACCTTTATGCGTATGCTATTTCATAAAAACAATGAAATTTCAGTATCGTTCGTTTCTTTTCTTTTTCTTTCACTTAACAGTCCAGGTAATGTGGGTAATACCGTCTAGGGAAGAGAAGGCACCATTTGGTCCAACCTCTTGGGACAGCCAACTCAACCCCGCCCAACATATAACTATTTACGTACATTTCATTTCATTTCATTTCCTTCATTATATGATCGTTGAAGGTACCACGGGAGAGAGTAGACACCATTTGGCCTCCCTCGAGGCAGTCTAACTCGAGCTCCTCCTTCAACGACCCGTTGCATTTTATCATGAAAATCATGTATGTAAATCATTTTCGTATTTTTCTTAAAACATGATGCATGAACGATTAGAATGCATGAACATGTATGCATGCAATAAAATATTCAATTCAAACATTGCAAGCATTCTGAACATGCATCTTAATTCTAACACCAATCATCAATCAATCATCAAACAAGGCACTCAAACATGTCCTCAAATAAATTGAGGTCGGTGTATTGTGCATTACACCCCAAACAATCCAGCATATTTCAAATCATAAATCCTAATCTTTGTAATGTAGTCCCCTTAGGGCCAATTACATGCAACATTAACTTACTTGAGCAGCTAGCTTGTAATAATCCCCTTGAGCCCCTTTTTAATCCAATTGATGACCTAAACATGTAGATCATTCAAAGATCAGGAATCCGGTAAAGTTACCTGTTTTACAGCATAAAGTTATTTTCATAACTCGCTATCCACTTATCCATTTGAGTCAATTCTAGTGGCATTGGATCACTCAAGGTGTTTATTACATTTCATTAGAAGACAATAATTTCAATGGAGCTTCATAACTTCATGCATTACGCATAATTCCGAAACCTGTTCTAACACTCCCGATTTTCAACTCTTGTTTTCTATCCCGACTTCAAACAACCATAACTTTCTCTCTATTGATCCATTCGTAATGATCAAGGTGTCAAATTAATTCACAAAGGGTCTACTTCAACTTCTTAGAAGACACCAAGTTCAGAAAACTAACGTATCATAAGGTGCCAATGAGTGTTCGGTCGACATAACCCAGAATGGGTCGACCGAAGTGACAAAACAGAGAGCATGCTTTCTGGAAATGGAACTTCGGTCGACATAACCCACGTTATGTCGACATAAGTTTTCCCAGTTTTTCCTACTAACTTGTAAAACCCATAACTTCATCTA
>QAOC01004278.1:153365-209898 GCA_003255005.1 Begonia fuchsioides
TTCGTTATGTCGACCGAACTTGTTTCCCGAGAGTAACTTATGTCGACCGCTCGTTTGTTATGTCGACCGAACTTGTTTTTGTGTCGACCCCTCCAAAAATCCTGGGGTCGACATAAACGCTTTACCGTTTCCATACACTGACTTGAGATGCCCATAACTTTTTCTACATAACTCTGAATCGAGTGATTCTAACAACTACAAATCACTCTAAGAGTCTACTTTAACTCTTATGAAGGTCATAAACTCTAATTCGTGATACAATTTGACCTAACAACCAAAAAAAAATGGACTTCAAAGAAACACTTTTCATTTAAAAGTCTAATTTCTCAAAATAATACTGAGGGTTGTTACAAACCTAGTCGAGAATCCCTCTCTGGTTCTCCAAATATCCAACGTAAAATTCACGTAAAAATTAAGCTAAAAATGCACAAAATCCCTTCAATCCATGTAAATGCTGGTGAGTTGAGTCGTGCAACCCTTGATCAATTTTGCATGGGACTCCAACTCGCCATGCAACGTGATACTTCAATCGGGTTCGGGTTCGGGTTCGGGCTTGATTCCGGAGCTCTCGGTTTTTTGTTGAAAATCCACATTTTCTCCATGCCAAATTATCATGTGTTTTGGCCTTGTTTGATCCTCCAAAGTTGACTTCGAAATGTATAATTCTTAAATTAATTTTCCTGTAAAATTAACAAACATATTAAAAAAATTTCTAGCTCGGGCTCGGGTGATAGCTCCGCTTGGCATGCCAATCTGTGGCATGTCAGGTTGACTCCCCCTAACTTGAGTGCTGGATTTTCCTTCCCTACCCCTTGTATTTGGCCTCGAGTTTATGGCCTATTGCCAAAGCCTTAATTCTAAAGCTCTATGCCCTAAGCATTATTCCCTTAGCCATATGCCATAAGCTCTACGCTCTATGCAAAAAGCTCAAAGCCCAACACCTTAAGTCTTAAGCCCTAACCCTTAAGCACTAAGTCCAAAGAACAAAGCTTAAAGCCTTATGCTACAATCCCAAATCCTAAAGCCCTAAATCCAAAGCCTTAAACCTAAAGCCTTAATCTATATAGCATAAGCCATAAGATATTAGCTCTGGCCTTAAGTCCTAAGCCCTTAGCTCTAAGCTTAAAGCCCTTAGCCTAAAAGAATAAAGGACGAAAGCCTAAAGTTCTAACCCATAAGCCATAAGCCCTATGTCCTATGTTGTAGGATAAATTTCTTAGCCATAAGCCATAGTCGTAACACTTATGTTTCAGCCTTAAGCAAAAAGCCCAAAGCATAAAGCCCAAATCCCTAAGCTCTAAGCTCTAACCTCTATGCCCTAAGCTTTAATTCCTAAACCAAAAGCAGTTAGTCCTAAGCCATAATCCTGAAGTCCAAGCCCTAAGCCCTAAGTCGTAAACCCTACGCCATGAGCCCTATAACCTAAACCCTTGGCCCTAATCCCTTAGCCTTAAGCCCTAAGCCCTGAGCACTAAGGCCTATGGCCAAAGTCCTAAGACAAATCCCTAAGCCATATCCCTAAGTCCAAAGCCATAAGCCCAAAGCCTTAAGCCTAAAGCCTAAAGGCCAAACCCCTAAGCCTATAGCCCAAAGCCAAAAGCTTTATGCTGTAAGTAAAAACTTCTAAGCCTACTACCCTAAGCCCTAAGCCAAAACCCCAAAGCCTAAAACCCTTAGAATTAAGCCTAAAGCCGTAAGCCCTATGCCATAGGTCTAAAGCTTAAAGCCCTAATTACTAAGCATTAAGCCTTAAGCCCAAGATCTGTGCCTTAAGGTCAATGCTCAGAGGCCAAAGCCCGAATCTGTATGCTCAAAGCACAATGCACAAAGAACAAAACCCTAATCCCTAGCCACAAGCCTTAAGCTTTAATCTGTATGCCCTAAGCCCTCCGCCCTAGCCCTAAACCCTAAGCACTATGCCTTAACGGCCTAAGACCTAAAGCAATATTCCCTAATCCTGAAGCCATAAGCCTAAAGCACTAGGCCTAAAGCCCATAGACCAAAGAACTATGCATAAGTCCTAAGCCCTAACCCTCAAGCCCAAAATCCTAAGACCTTGGCACAAAGCCCAAAGTCTTATTTCATAAGCCCTAAACCCTTATCCATAAGCCCTAAGTTGTATGCTCTAATCCCTAAGCCCAAACACCTAAGCCCAAAGCCCTAAGCCCAAGGGCCACAAAGCCTTATCCCATAACACTTAAGCCCTAAGCCCTAAGACAAAAGCCCTACGCCTGAAACCCAAAGCCTTAAGCCCTAAGCCCAAAGCATTAAAACCTCAGCCCTAAGACCTAAACCCTAAGCCAAAAGCTCTATGCCCTAAGCCTATAGCATAAAGCCTTCAGCCTAGTCCCTAAGCCTAATAACCTAATCCCTTAGCCTATAGCCCAAATCCCAAAGCCTAGAGTTTTAAGCCCTAAGCACTAAGCCCTAATGATGTGCCATTGGAGAGCAACACCGAGAATACATCCCGAGGGCCTATAACCCGAGCCCGAGCCAAGAAGTTTGCTAATTTTGTAGGGTTATTTATGCAAGGAACCTTAACGGGAGAGCCAACTTTGGAAGATCAAAGACAGCCCAAACATCTTCTCACTTGGGAATTCTCTTCAATACCCACGGAGCAAAGTGGAGAAAGGGAAATGGAGGCAGCCCAAGACAACATCAATTTGAACGAGAATCTAACCTTTGCATGACCCATGCAAGACCTGAAGAATGGAAGTCAAAGAACATTTCACTCAAGTTCTTCATCAGCCCAAGACCACATGGAAGGATGAAGACCCATTTTTATTATGTCTTTTAGTTTGAGCGATTTTCGGATTTAACAATTGCCGATGGATTTTAGGTGGAATATTCGGTTAGGTTTAGGGTTTTATTTTGCTGAAGGGTTAGCCACGTGAAGACCCTATTTTGTGCTGCAAGTGAGGGTGTTGAAGATGGGGAACATGGTCAGCCTTCGTGCCTCCTTTTCGGGTAACATCTAGAGGACCACCAAGCTGTTTTCTCCATTGCTTTGCCATTTCGGGTAAAGCAGATTTGCAGCATTTCGGGAGCCCTTCCCCCCCAAACGTTAGGGTGTTTTAAGCTCAGTTGTAAGGCAGTGAAGTTTGAATACCAAAGTGCTTTGCATTTTCTCCTTGGCTGTGGTTTTTCTGACCTCCAAGACTCGGTTTTTCGGTGAGTAATATCCGGCGATCCGAGAGCGTTTCTTCAAGGTTTTGGCTTCCCTTCCGAGCTAGGGTAAGCTAGGCCGTGCTACACATCTTCAGCCACTCTCCCGTGGCGTTAGGGTAAGCGTGTAATCCCCATTAGCTCTTCTCCATCTCCGGTTACTTTTCATTTTCCGACCAACACCATCCCCTTTTCCGATAACCCCCATTTTGGCACCCGATATTCCCCTCTCCATATCTCCCGATTCCCATTTCCAGCCCATTTCTTCCTTTCTTTTCACCCGAGTCTCTTTCTCTCCTTTTCCCATCCTTGAAGCATGTCACCTAACCATTAAGCCCTAACCCCTAAGCATCGAGCCCAAAGCACTAAGACATAAGCACTAAGTCTTAAGCCCTAAGTCCTAGGCCCACAGCCAAAACTCCAAAGCCCTAAGCTCAAAGCCCTAAGCCCTAAGCACATAACCAAAAGCCCAAAGCCCAAAGTCCTAAGCCTTAAGCCTAAAATCCCTAATCTCTCAGCCTTAAGCCCTAAGACTAAAGAAGTAAGCCCCTTATGACCTAGACCCTAACCCCAAAACCCAAAGCCTAAATTTGAAGCCCTAACCCAAAAGCCCTAAGCCAAAGCCCTAGGCCCTAAGACTTAAATCCTAAGCTCTAAGCCCAAAGCTCTAAACTTTAAGCCTAAGTCATAAGCAAAAAGCCCTAAGCCCTAAGCCCTAAGTCATAAGCATGAAGCCGTCATAAGCATGAAGCCCTAAGCCCAAAGCCTTATGACCTAAGCCTTAACCCCAAAGCTCAAATCCCAAATCTTGAACCCCTAATCTTAAAGCCATAATCCCTTATACTTAACTCCAAAGCCCCAAGACTGAAGCCCTAACTTCTAATCAAAAACCACTAAATCCTAAGCCCTAAGCACAGAGCAATAAGCCATAAACCGTAACCCCTCTCAACCCCTAAAAGCTAAGCCAAAATCCCAAAACCTAAAGCCTTAATACCTTATCCAAAAGCCCTAAGGAAAAAGCCCAAAGCCCAAGTCCTAAGCCATAAGCCCAAAGCCATATGCCTTAAGACTTAAGTCGTATGCCCTAATGACACGCTCCAAAGGATGCGGAGGTGTTGATAGAGGTAGGAGGAATGGTAATCTGCCGAGAGTCGATGAAGGAATGCAGTAACTGGGGAATGAGTCCAATGGAACTCCAAATGCATGCGTGCGTTTGGATTAAAATTTTTGTGGACTTAGACTTTAGGGAATGGACCAAATTTGGTCAAAATTTCAGAGGGATAGCACGTGAAGAACATAAAATGGCACGAGATCACTTTTCGATGCACAAGTGGACAACAAGGGTTTTGACAGTGCAGTAGGTGAAGAGAAAACCTCTGCAAAACTCCCAATACAGACAAGCTGAGAAAGAAAAAAATTGGCAGAAAACTTCCTCTATGGAAGGGGAATCAAATGGTGAGGGTTTTGGAGGAATCAAGCTGGTAGTTTAAAAGTTATGAGAGATTGAATTTTGGTCAACAGAACTGCCAGATTTCAGGAGTTCGGAAGAAGGAATGAGGAAAAATGCATGCACAACTTTTAGATAGGAGAAACAGGGAACGTAATGACAAACCAAATTTCTCAAGACATGAAAGAAGAACTCACAGCCCAAATTTTAGGACATTAGCACACGGGAACACAAGTTTACACAGAGGGCACTTTTGGGACACAAACTGGAATTAGGTTAAAATACAACCGGCAGCAACCAACAAGGACAACACTAATTCTCAAACAAACAAATGGAAGGATGGCTATCTGATTTCCAAGCTTACCTTGACCCAAAACAAGTGTGGAGGAAGGTTGGAATAAAGGCTAAGTGACTCTAGCAAGACACCAACGCCAAAGACAAAGAAAGATTATGGATATTACTCACCAAAATCTAATCTTGCTGTGAGAAAAGGGAAGGATTGAGAGAGCTTCAAGCTTCTGCAATTTACCAAATTCTTTTCTGCCTTCATTAGACGTGGGAGAAGGGACTCATACCCCCTCGAACTTACACAAAAGACAAGAACAATTAAAACCTAAATTTAGGACTAATGAGTGGCTAAGTATGAGGTAGGTGGGAAAAAGGGACCCACCTTCAACTTGCCTCCCAACTCAAACACTCCCTAGACCTAAACCACGTCTAAAAGACCTTATAAACTTAAGTTTCATGGGAAATAATATTTCCCTTAAGCTCCAACATGATGGAGCATAAATTGGTCCAATCCGAACCAATTTCCAGCAAATTGATCCAAACCTAACGAACCTCTATACATCATTTCAAGCTACTAGAATAATTACAATTTACAAGTACTCTAAACAAGCAAAAAATCTCCAAGTGGTAAACTAGCAAACCTCCATTGTTGGACCAACCTCTCCTTTGATTTATTGGGCTCCAATCTATGCTCAAAGTGAAGAGGATTCTAGGCAAGGTTCGGTCCATCACTTGTCCATTGAAAAATGGATATGATCACTTGCATCCTTCTTGGACCACACTTGAACAGCGTCCTCTCCCATGGTGGACAAAGTGAAGTCGGCTTTCCCTTCTTTTGGAGTTGGACATGGCCGAGGCTCGGATAGGTTGTCTCGGCAAGAAGGGCTTTGGGCATCGGTTGTCAACTTCTCCTCTTCAAATTCCCAATGCAAACAATGTTTGGGAAGCTCTTTGTCAAGGGGTGAGGGATCATCTAAGAGGTCCATTAAAGGAAATGTTACACCTGCAAAATCAGCAAACAAGTTAGCAAATTGTCTCGCACGGCCACGGGTTATCATCGCCTCCGGGTGGTGGTCGCTCTCGGGCATGTCACCTAAGACCTAAGGAAATGTTACACCTGCAAAATCGGCAAACAAGTTAGCAAATTGTCTCGCACGGCCACGAGTTATCATGGCCTCCGGGTGGTGGTCGCTCTCGGGCATGTCACCTAAGACCTAAGCCTTAGCCTAAGCCCTGAGCTCCAAGCACTAAGCGCTAAGCGTAAACCCAAAAGCCCATAGCCAAAAGCCTTAAGTTCATAGCCAAAGCCATAAGCCCTAATTTTTAAGCTAAAGTAAAAAGCCCTAAGCCCAAAGGATTAGCCCCATACCGTTAGCCCTAAGACGTATTCCATAAGCAATAAGCCCTCAGTGCTAGCCGTAAGCCCTAAGCCAAAATCCCAACGCCATAGGCCTTAATCCCTAAGCCAAAACCCCCAAAGTCATAACCCTTAATCCCTAAGACTTATGACCAAAGCCCTTAGCCTTAAACCTTAAGACATAAGCCAAAAGCCTAAATCTCTAAGCCTCAAGCCATAAGCCCTAAATCCAAACACATAAGCCTAACCCCTAAGTTGTGAGCCCTAAGCCAAAAGCCCAACAACTAAGCCATAATGCCTAAGCCAAAAGCCCAAATAGTAAGCACTAATCCCAAAACACTAAATTGTGACCCTTATGCTTAAGCCCTGCGCCCAAACTATAAAACCTAACACCTTTAGCTTAGCCCTAAGCCCTTATGTCTAATCTTTAAGCTTGAAGCCCTTCCCTAAAATCTAAGCCTTGAGCCCTAACTGATATGATCCTCCCTGGGATAGGACTGATCAGTGATCGGATATTGAGTTGAAACAAAGAAAAGATAAGTATGAAACCTTGACCCAAAGCCGACATGTATTTGAACTTTAGCTGAGAAAAGCTACAGACCTGAATCAACGACGCGACGAAGAACCTTGGTTGGGGAAGATGGCACAAATAGAGGAATTCCGTTTGATAAGTCAGAAAATAACGTTGCTGGTCTTACCGATGAAAGACCGAACAACGCTTGTTAATTAGGAGAAGATCTTTCACAAAGGATAACACTTTCATTCAATTCAAGTTGTCCCAAATGTACAAGTTCACCTCCTTTTATACTACATCATACCTACCAAAAGTGTGAGGTGTTCAAGTTTCTAATCTTGTAAACTCTCACATACCCTACCTACCACAAATGAGTGAGGTGTACAAGTTTACAACCTCAGCTCCTACCTCCTTTCACTAGTGGAACTTGTAGCATAATTCACATATTGACATGTAAATATTGATACAAGTTAATTACTTTTGTACTTCAATAATTGTGACAAACTCCATCTTCTTGATGTTTGCATCACTAACCCTAAGCTCAAAGTAGCAAGCCTTCAGCCCTAGGGCCTAAGACCAAAGTCAAAATCCCTAAGCCCTAAGCCCTAAGCCCTAAGCCTTAAGGCCTAATCCCTAAGCCCTAACCCCTAAGCCTTAAGCCCTAATCCCTAAGCCCTTAGCCCTAAGCCCGAATCCTAAAGCCCTAAGTCCTAAGTCCTAAGCCCAAAGCTTGAGTTCAAAGCCCTACACCAAATAACAAAGGCTTAGCCCTAAGTCGTAACCTCTATGACTAAGGTATAAGCACTAAGCCCAAAGCGCTAAGCCCTAAGCCCTTAGCCCATAGCCCTAAGCCCTTAGCCCATAGCCCTAAGCCCTAAGCCTTAAGCCCTTAGCACATAGCCCTAAGCTTAAAGCTTGAGTTAAAAGCCCTAAGCCCTCTGCCAAAATAACAAAGTACTAAGCCCTAAGTCGTAACCTCTATGTCTAAGGCATAAGCATTAAGCCCAAAACACTAAGTACTAAGCCCTAAGTTGTAACCACTATGTCTAAGGCATAAGCATTAAGCCCAAAACACTAAGCCCTAAGCCCAAAGTTCTAAGCCCTAAGCATAAAGCGCTTGGCCCTAAGGCTTAAGGTTAAAGCCTGAATCCCTAAGTCTTAAGCTTAAAGGCCAAAGCCTTAATCCTTAATCCCAAAAAACTTAGCCCTAAGCCCTAAGACGAAAGACCTATGCCCTAAGCTAAGCCCTGCATTATGCTATATGCCCTAAGCCCTGCATTACGCCCTCAGCCATAAGCCCTATGCCTTATGCCTAAGCTCTAAGCCTATACCCTAAGCACAATGCCCAAAGCACAAAGTTATAAGCCATAAGCCTTTAACTATTATCCCTAAGCCCTAATCCCTAAGCCCTAAACCAAAGCCATAGTCTTAAGACCTAAGACCTAAGACCTTAGACAAAAGCTAGAATCCCTAATCCCAAAGCACTAAGCCTAAAGCCCTAAGCCAAAATCCTAAAGTACTATGGGCTAAGCCTGAAGACCAAAGCCACAGCGTAAATGCCTAAGCCCTAAGCCCAAATGTCCTAAGTCCTAAGCCTAATGTCATATGCACTAAGCCCATAATGCCTAAGATGTATTCCCTAAGCCGTAAGCCATAATCTCTAAGGCCTATGCCCTAAGCCAAAATCCCAAAGCCATAACCCTATCCTCTTAGCCCTAGCCCTAAGTCCTAAGTCCTAAGGCATAAGCCCAAAGTCCTAAACCCTAATGTCTAAGGTCTAAGCCCTAAGCCTAAATTCCAACTCCATGAGCCTTAAGCCCTAAGTACCATGCTCTAATCTCTAAGCCAGAAGACCAAATCGCACATTCCAAATGCCTAAGCCCTAAGCTCAAAGTCTCATGGCCTATGCCCTGAGCCATAATCCTTAAGACCTATGCCCTAAGCCGGGAGCCCTAAGTCAAGCCTAAAGCCCAAAACCTTAAGTTCTAAGAGCAAAGTCTAATGCCTTAAGCCCTTAGTCCTAAGCTCAAAGTCAAAAGCCCTGTGCGCTAAGCCATAAGCCTTAAGCCAAAAGCCCTAAAATCTAATCCCTAAAAGCTAAGCCCTAAGCACTAAGACCAAAAGCCCAAATTCCAACGCCCTAAGCACTAAGAGATAACCCCAAAGACAAATGCCTAAAGCCCAAAGCCCGAAGCCCTATGCCTAAAGTCTAATGCTCAAAGTCCAACACCCTAAATCATAAGCTCTAAGCTTGACGCCCTAAGACCAAAGCCTTAAACCTTAAGCCTAGGCCTTAAGCCGTATAACCTAAGCTGTAAACCCAAAGCCAAATTCCTAAAGGATAGATTTCTAAGCCCTAAGCACTAAGCCCTAACCCCAAAGCTGATGTGCCACTGTTGGCACAAAATGAAGAGGACCCTAGAAGAATCATTTAAAGGAGCCAGACTCGCAAATTGAATAACTTGTTTGCTCGTTTTGTAGGTAAATATTTGGAGAATGTAGGAGATAAAGAAGCTACACCGAAGGACAAGGAATTTCCATACCATTTGATTACTTGGAAGCAAGATAATTGGTCCAGCCAAGCCATCGGAATATCGAGCACAATGGCAGTGGAACTAATCCGCCCTTGATGAACAACTCACATGTTTTTTTATTGTCCACCATTTTTTAAGACCAAGCATGATGTGGAGAGCTAATTCTGGGGTCCCAAAAATCTCTTTTGCAGCCACTATTTTAGTGTTACCAAGTTACCTCCTTTTTTAGCCAATCAGATGGAAGCTTGCAAGTCTCCTTTTGTTCCCTTCTATCCAATCCATTTGCCACATTAAAATTCAGCCATCCCTTGATAAACTTTCAGCCTTTTATCACATTTTCCTCATCCAATCAGATTTCAACAAAATCCCTGCAAGCCCACCATCTTTGAAGCCATTTAGTGAAAGGCTTTCATCATTCTTATCACCTCCAACTCTTCCAATCACATGTGAGCATGCAACCTGCCAGCCCACAATGGGAGGAAACCATCTATGAGCATTCACACTACTTTTTCATCTGAAAAATACTTTGCAGCATACTTTTTGTTAACATGTTTTAACTAGAATTGAAACAAAAACGTGATGGCTGTAATTGAGAGGCTATATAAGCCTTCCTTTGGCTCATTTTTTAAAGGGTTGAACATATAATATCCAGAGCATTTGCTGCTTTTAGTTTGTTGAGGAATCCTCCAAACAGTTTTGCATTTCACCTAGTGAGTAATATCCGTGTGTTTGTAATTTTTATTATCTTGTTACTAGTTGTGAAATTAGTAACTTTCTGCAATCTTCTCGACTTCGTGAAAGAGGGATAGAAGTGTAAGATTGTAGAGTTTGTTCTTCGTTTCATCAATCCCACACTGTTCGTGTTGTGTCGTCCGATACCGTTGGCACATCATAAGTCTTTAGCCCTAAGCCTAAAGCACTAAGCCCTAAGTCATAAGCTATAAGCCCCAGGACCTATTTCATAAGCCCAAAGCCCTAAGCTCGAATCTTATAGTCCTAAGACGAAAGCCTAAAACCCTAACCCAGATCTAAAGGTCAAAATCCATAAGTCTTAAGGGTGATATTGTACTGTAAGTGTTATCATGATGACGAGGAGTATAGCCAATACCCAACAAGCCCGTGAAACCAATGAACAAGCACAAGCTACCACTAGTCGAGTGGCTGAGTCGAGTCTGCAATTCCAAATTGAAGATTTGTCTACCATTCTCCAGCGACTCATTTGGGAGGTAGGAGAGTTAAATAGACAAATTCCTCGAGCCCCACCGAGGAAGAACTAGAAATGATGGAGAAGTTGAAATTGCAAACCACTTCACACCCTCGACCATATTTTCTTAAGTGGTTGAATGATAAGGAAGACATTAAGGTGACTAAACAAGCTGTTATTTAATTTGTTATTGGTGGATATAAGGACCGAGTACTTTGTGATGTAGTGCCTATGAGTGCCGGTCATTTGCTTCTCGGGAGGCCGTAGCAATTTGATCAAAAAGTTGATGGCTTCACAAATTTTTATTCATTCAAGCATGAAGAAAGACTGATCAAACTCGCACCCTTAAGCCCGTAGCAGGTGACATTAGAGGAGAATTATAGAAGGGAGAAGGCAGCCACTACAAACTTGTTTATGTCGAAGAAAGAACTAAAGAAATCAGTTTTGAGTGGTGAACCATTAATGTTCAAGGATAGTATGGAAGAACTAACCACTTGTCCTAAGGCGGTCCGAGAACTATTAGAAAGGTTTGAAAATGTATTTCCCGAAGAATTACCTACTGGATTACCACCCCTTAGAGTTATTGAGCACCAAGTGGATTTTCAGCGTGGGGCCATCTTGCCAAACAGGCCAGCTTATAGGATGAATTTTGATGATACTAAAGAGTTGAATAATCAGGTAGAGGAACTGTTAAAGAAGGGTCTTGTTGGAGAATCCCTTAGTCCATGTGTTGTGCCTTCATTGTTGGTTCCCAAGAAAGATGACACAATGAGAATGTGCATAGATAGCCGAGCAATTAATCAGATAACCATCAAATACCGCTATCTCATTCTGACACTAGAAGACATGTTGTGGTTCCAGAATCTTTTCCAAGGTTGATTTCAAGAGTGGTTACCATCAAATTAGGGTGAGAGAAGGGGATGAATGGAAAAATGCCTTTAAAACTAAGTATGGGCTTTACGAGTGGCTTCATGCCTTTTGGATTATCAATGCCCCGAGCACGTTTATGAGATTGATGCATCACGTTTTGAGAGAATTTTTGGGAAAGTTCATAGTGGTGTACTTTGATGATATCCTGGTATACATTGGAGATATGTCGTCCCATGTCGAACACCTTCGGCTCTTGTTTGAAACACTAAGGAAAGTAAAGCTTTATGGAAACTTGAAGAAGTGTACATTCGGCAAAGAAAGAGTTTACTTCCTTGGATTGATTATCTCCAAGGATGGTATTCAGGCCAATGAAGTTAAGGTAGAAGCCATCAAGGAATGGACCGTACCTAAGAATATTTCAGATGTGAGAAGCTTCCATGGCCTCGCGTCATTTTATAGGCGTTTTATTAAGGAATTTAGTGCTATTGTGGCTCCCCTTACCGATTGCACTAAAAAAGGAAGGAATTTCTTTGGACACCAGCTTGTCAAGCGAGCTTTGAGATGATTAAAGAGAAGTTGAGCAATGCACCAATTTTAATGCTTCCAGACTTCAACAAAGTTTTTGAGATTGAATGCGATGCATCCGGACTCGGTGTTGGAGCTCTCCTCATGAAAGAGGGCAAACCATTGGCTTATTTCAGTGAGAAACTCAAGGGTGCAGTTTTGAACTACTCTACTTATGATAAAGAATTTTATGCGGTAATAAGAGCTTTAGAGGTGTGGCAGCATTATTTGATCCCGAAAAAATTCGTAATCCATATTGATCACTTGTCTCTCAAGCACATTAAGAGCCAGCACAAACTAAATCGAAGACATCCTAAATGGGTAGAATTCTTTGAGAGATTTCCTTATATAATCAAGTACAAGAAGGGAGAGAGAATGTGGTAGCCGATGCACTCTCGAGAAGGTATGTATTACTTACAGAATTGAGCACAAAGTTTTTAAGTTTCGATTGGATAAAAGGAGTTTATGAAGGAGATGTGGATTTTGGTCAAATTTATGATAATTGTAAGCAAGGGATTGTGAATGGATATTATGTGATCGAAGGGTTTCTTTTCAAGGGAAGTAGGCTTTGTCTAGCATTAGCCTAACGGAGTCGTTGATTAAAGAAGCACATAGTGGCTGACTTGCTGGCCACTTTGGGGAAAAGAAAACCCTTGAAGCTTTGAAGGAACATTTTTATTGGCCAAATCTCCTAAAAGACGTGACCGAGTGTTAGAGAGGTGCATTGTGTGCAAGAAAGCCAAGAATAAGGTCCTACCTCAAGGGCTTTACTTACCTTTGCCTATTCCTAATCTGGCTTGGGAAGAAATGAGCATGGATTTCGTGCTTGCTTACCCCGTACAGCTCGATCAAAAGATTCAATTATGGTTCTGGTGGATAGATTCTAAAAAATGGCTCACTTTATAGCGTGTGCTAAAACCGATGATGCCAACCGTGTTCCTGATCTATTCTTCAAAGAAGTGGTACGTTTGCATGGTATTCCAAAGACAATTGACTCAGATAGGGATACCAAATTTCTTAGCAGCATTTGGAAGATGTTATGGAAGAAGCTCGGAACCAAATTATTATTTAGCCCCTAATTCCACCCACAAACAAACGGCCAAACCGAGGTGGTGAATAGAACCTTGGGAACTCTCTTAAGATGGATTGTTAGCAAGAAGCTTAAAGATTGGGATGTTCAGATTCCATTTGTAGAATTTGCTTACAACTGGAGTTTGCACAATTTCACACAAAAGACTCCATTTGAGGTAGTTTATGGCTTCAACCCTCACACCCCAATGGACCTCATCCCTCTTCCCATCAAGGATTTTGTCAATCCTAATGCAGCTGAGAAAGCAAAATTAGTAAAAGTCATGCACGAGCAAGTGAGAAAGAACTTAGAGAGAAAGAATGAATCATATGCCAAACAAGCTAACCGAGGGAGAAAAGAGAATCTTCAATGAAGGAGATCTTGTGTGGCTACATTTGAGAAAGGAAAGGTTTCCAAACTTAAGGAAATCGAAACTAGTACCTGGGGCTGATGGACCATTCAAAGTGTTGGAAAGGATTAACAATAACGCTTATAAATTGGAATTACCGAGAGAGTATGAAGTTTCGGCAACTATTAATGTGCAAGATCTATCTCCCTATGTTCATGAAGAAGAAAGCGGACAAGAGGAACAATCATTGGATTTGAGACAAATCCTCAACTACTCAGGGAGGATGATGTGCCATTGTTGACACAAATTGAAGAGGACCCTAAAAGAATCATCACAAGGAGCCAGACTCGCAAATTGACTAACTTGTTTGCTCATTTTGTAGGTAAATATTTGGAGAATGTCGGAGATAAAGAAGCTACCCCGAAGGACGAGGAATTTCCATACCATTTGATTACTTTGGCTCAAGATAAATGGTCCAGCTAAGCCATCGGAATATCGAGCACAATGGCGGTCGAACTAATCCACCGTTTATGAACAACTCACATGTTTTTTTGTTGTCCACAATGTTTTAAGACAAAGCATGAGGTGGAGAGCTAATTCTGGGGTCCCACAATCTCTTTTGGAGCCATTATTTTAGTGTTACCAAGTTACCTTCTTTTTTAGCCAATCAGATGGAAGCTTGCAAATCTCCTTTTGTTCCCTTCTATCCAATCCATTTTTCACATTAAAATTCAGCTATCCCTAGATAAACTTTCAGCCTTTTATCACTTTTTCCTTATCCAATCAAATTTCAACAAAATCCCTGCAAGCCCACCATCTCTTGCAGACATCTAGTGAAAGACTTTCATCCTTCTTATCACCTCAAACTCTTCCAATCACATGTGAGCATGCAACCTGCCAGCCCACAATGGGAGGAAACCATCTATGAGCATTCACACTACTTTTTCATCTAAAAAATACTTTGCAGCATACTTTTTGTTAACATGTTTTAACTAGAATTAAAGCAAAAAGATTATGGCTGTAATTTAGAGGCTATATAAGCTTTCCTTGGCTCATTTTGTAAGAGGTTGTTGAACATATAATATCTAGAGCATTTGCTGCTTTTAGTTTGTTGAGGAATCTTCCAAACAGTCTTCCTTTTCACCCAGTGAGTAATATCCGTGTGTTTGTAAGTTTTATTATCTTGTTGCAAGTTGTGAAATTAGTAACTTGCTGCAATCTTCCCCACTTCGTGAACGAGGGATAGAAGTGTAAGATTGTAGAGTTTGTTCTTCGTTTCGTCAATTCCACACCATTCGTGTTGTGTCGTCCGATATCGTTGGCACATCATAAGCTATAAGCCCTAGGACCTATTTCATAAGCCCAAATCTTATAGTCCTAAGACGAAAGCCTAAAGCCCTAACCCAGATCTAAAAGTCAAAATCCATAAGCCTTAAGTTCTTAACTTAAAGCACTAAACTCTAAGCCCTTAGCTATAAATCCGGAGCCTTAAAGCCTAAGCCTAAAGAACTAAGCCTTATGGCCTATGCTTTAAGACCTATGCCCTAAGCCATAAGGCCAAAGGACTATGCCCTTAGCCCTAAACACTAAGCCCAAAGCCAAATTCCAAAGCCCTAAGTAATAAGCCATAAGGTCTAAGCTATAAGCGCTACGTCTGAAGTTGTAAGCCTTGGGCCCGAATCCTAAAACTCAAATTTCTAACCCCTAATCTTTAAGATGAAAACTGTAAGCCCTAATTAATTATCTCAAAGCCCTAAGCCCTAAGTCATATGCTCAAATACCCAAAGCCTAAGCCCTAAGGCGAAAGGACTAAGTCCTTTTCGCTAAGCTCTAAGCCATAAGCTAGAAGTCCTAAGATAGAGGTAGAAAAACTAGACTAGAACTTAAACTAGACCGAAATTGTAAACTAGACTAGAAATGCAGGTTTTAATCCAATCTTTGTTTTAATTTCTAAAAAACCATGATTTATGAGCTCATGCTGGTTTTTAGGAGTAAAAAATTGTGTAATCGGAACCGATACTATGTCAAAAAAGTTCTAAAATTGAGTAAAGCACGACCTAAACCATAATAAATTATTTTATAAACCTACTCAATTACTTAAATCCTCACCCAAATATAATAAAAAAATATATATTTTAATTTTGTATTTTTAAATATAAAATAAAATTGGGGTAAAGCCAAAATAGAACCGGAACCGTTGGTTCTAGTGCGAGTTTGAAAAATCCAGAAGCGTTAGTCTAAAGCCCAAAGCTGGCCCAAAACCTTAAGCTCAAAATCTTATGCCCTAAGCGCTATGCTCTAAGCCAAGCCCAAAGCCCAAAGTCGTAAGTCTTAAGCCTTAAACCCTAATCCTTCATTCAGCTCTGAGACTGGAGCACAAAGGACAAAGTCGTATGACCTAAGCCTTGATCTAGAAGTCCAAAGCTCAATCCTAAAGCCCTTATCACAAAGCTCTAAGCCGAAAGCCCTAAGACCTGAGACTTAAGTCCTAAGCTCTAGGTTCAAGTCATTAGTACGAAGCCTAAAGTGCAAAGCCTTATGACCTAATGATGTGTCACGCTTGGCACAACCTGAAGTACCGATCGAATAAAGCTCGAGGGGAGTCATTACAAGGAGCCAAGCCCGAAAGTTAACTAACTTGTTTGCTCGTTTTGTAGGTAAACAATTTGAGAATATTGAAGAGAAAAAAGCTTCCTTGGAGGACAAAGAATTTCCATATCATTTGATAACATGGCAACAGGATAATCGCCCCGACCAAACTCTCGAATTGTTGAGCACGTTGGTGGCCAAACCAAGCCATCATTGATAAATCTGTTATACTTTTTTTTAAAGCATTTTTTTCAAAGGTACTCTAGCCTTATTTCTTATTTCTTAAAGCATTTCTTTCAAAGGCATATTTCAACACGCTACCATCAATACTTCGTGATGCACTTATCAAGATTTAGCAACGCAATTTAAATTTGTAATAACTAAGGTACTTAAATGGCTCGAGTGTTACACCTAAAGCCCTCAGTCCTAAAAGAAAAGCCCAAAGCTCAAATCCCTAAGCTCTAAACTTAATAACCTAAGTTCTGAGCCATAAGCTTAAAACCCTAACCTAAGCCTAAGTCGTAATGTAACATCCCACTTTTTTCCTTTATTATTAAAAAGCTTTTCATTGAAAATTCTTTTATCAAGCTTATACATATATTTCTACATACAAAGCGGAAGCTAACATTTAAAATCACACTCATAAGTAATTAAACATAGTCACATTCTGAAAATATAAAACTTTACAAACGTTACATATTTGTAATTCAAAATCATTTTTTTACAAGTTCTTTTCAAAACACGTGTATTTTGGTGAGCTTACTCCACCGGTCAAAATCTCGCTTAACAACGACAAGGCTTCACGGAAGACACTCTCCTCCTCCTTCATATTAAATTCTCAGGTGATATTTCTTCAACATTCAAGTCCTCACCTACATTGCAAAGTCTAACTAATGAGCTTAAAGCTCAGTAAGTAGTGTAAATAAAACATGAATGATGTAATAAATGATATGATTTAAAACAATGCAGTTTATTTCATTTTCGTGGTGTGGATCCGCCCCCCATATGACGACCATCCACAAAACGTGATCTTAGGATTTACATAACGTTTATCATTAGGAGATATAACAACCTACCACACAACCTCATTGGGCTCACAGTAGCAAGGACCAATAGCCATTGCCGAGGACGTCTTTATTCTCCTATATCGTAGATGTCTTCATCGAATCAATAGAGATATTGCGGGGATCAATGTAGGCATCAAAGACCCCCATGGGCAACCTAACACTCAATCTGCCATCCCCTTATGATTCACTTATTATAATTTGTAGTCTTTATGCATAAAAATTTATTTTTCGTTGTCATTCGTAGAAAACATGATGCTTGATGTCCATAACATGTCACATACAATCTTATCCTTAATGTAAGACAATCTAAACTAATCCAAACAAAAGTCATATAAACATGTCAATAAAGAAATCCCACAGAAATCTTTCAATGAATCAATATAAGGCACACAAACAATCCTCAAAGGACTTGAGGTCGGTGTATTGTGTATTACACCCCAACCAGTCTATGACTCATAAAAAATCATAAAAATACATAACCTTTGCAATGTAGACCTCTAATAGGCCAAACGCATGCAACACATACTTACTTTGATTTCTGATGTCTTTTGTTTCAACTTGGCAATGCACACTGGAAGCTTGAGAACCTATATTGTCAAACCATTCGAATAAGTTTTTATACCATAAGTAACTATTTTCACTATAACTTCCAAAATTCATAACTTCCTCTATATTGATCCATTGCTGATACTTAAGGTGTCAAATTGTTCCTTAAGGAGTCTACTATAACTTCTTAGAAGACACCAAATTCAGAAAACTTTAGACAAAACAGAGGGCATTCACTGTTTGAACCCGATTGGGTCGACCCAAATTGTAAGGGGTCAACCCATGTCGACAAAACAGAGACTGTGTGTTTTTAATTTGAGAATCGGTCGACCCAAACTACAATGTGTCGACCCAAACTACAATGTGTCGACCCAAACTCTCCCCAGTTTCCGTACACACTGACTTGCGACATCTATAATTTTTTATACATAGCTCCAAATTGAGTGATTCTAACAGCTATAAATCACTCTAAGAGTTTACTCTAACTCTTATGAAGGACATAAACTCTGATTGCTACTACTTATCAACTGAATCTCCAAACTCTAACTTTGTTCATAATTGACTTATTTTCTAACACATGCAATCCTTCATTTTTTATCCATCAATTCAACCTACACCATCCTATTATCCTTACTGAACTTAAAATAAACTTAGAGGATAGAATAATACCTTGAACTTCAGCCTTCACAAATTTACTTGGGATTTTCTACTTCAGCTCTCTTGAAATAACTCACTCACTCACTCAAGGAAGCCTAAACTCACCCTTTTTCTTTCTCAACACCTCTCTTCTTTGAGAAATCTCACTCTCCTTTGAGCTTAGAGCAACAAAACGGGAGAAAATGGAAGAGAGTTCGTGGCTGGGAGAAAGATATGGCAGCCCATGCCTTTTATGTCCTTTATTAATAATAAACAATATTTCCTTCAAGTCCACCAATGAAAACTCTACATGTTTTGGCTGACCATGCCTTATACTTTCTTAATTAAACAACATCAAGGTTTCTCTCACGTCCATCCATCAGAATTCTCCACGTTTCGGCTGACTTTTCAACTCAAATCGGGAATGTGTCGACCGCTCGTCCGTTGTGTCGACCCAAAGTGTTCCATCGTGTTATTTGTGTCGACCGCTCATCCGTTGTGTCGACCCAAAGTGTTCCATCGTGTTATTTATGTTAACCGCTCATCTGTTGTGTCGACCCAAAGGAAGTTCCCGAGAGTGACTTAAAGCCATTTGTGTCGACCACTCGGTCCTGGAAATAACTCTAATATCCACAATACCGAGAGTGACCCAAAGGAAGTGTTCAACCTACTAATTCACTAATATCCACAATACTTAAATTCACCAATAACTACCCAACATTCATGAAATAACTCTTAAACATTTATATCTTAAAATCACAAAATCTAAACACTAACACCAAATTTGTTTGGGCTAAGGACAAAGCCCTAAGCCCTAAGCCCTAACCCTATATCCCAATGTCCTAAGTCCTAAGCCGTAAGCTCTATGCCCTACACCCCAATCCTAAACTCTAATCCCGAAGCCCTAACCCATAAGCACTTATCTTTAAACCATAAGCTTTAAGCTCTTAGCCATAAGCGCCAAGCCCTACGAGCTTATTTATAAGCCCTAAGCCGTTATCCCATAACCATATACCCTAAACCCTAAACCCTAAATTTTTAACTCTAATCTCACAGTCTTAACCCTAAAAGAAAAGCCATAAGCCATTAGCCATAATCCCTAAACGCGAAGTCCTCAGCCCTAAACCCAAAGTCTTAAGCCCTAAGCCCAAAGTACTAAGTCCTAAGACCAATGCCTAGAGCCTTATCCTCTAAGACCTAAATCGTCACCACAATAATTAAGTTCTAAGCTCAAACCACAAAACGCAAAGCCAAGAGCCCTTAGGCACAAGCCATAAGCCTTAATCCCTACGCCCTAATCCCTAAACCTTAGATTCTAGTTCCTTAGCCCAAAGTCTTGAGTCTTAAGCCTAAAGCCTAAATCCCAATGCCCTAAGCCCAAAGCCCAAAGCTTAATAGTCATAACGCTTATGCTTAAGCCCTAAGCCTAAACCCCAATGCCTAAAGCCTGAATGACATGGAATGGAGGGGCTTTAGGTTTAGGAAGAGGGAGAATAGTCGGTTAGGGTTTGTAAGGGAGGAATATCCGGTATTCCAAAATCGAGACCGGATTTTGGGAGGGGATAACTCGACGAAGAGATCGAGTTTATGGCTGAAATTTTGAGGGGAACTTTGGGTGTATATTGAGTAATAATCCTCTAAAAATGAAGGAAATCACGCGAGTGGATTGGTCGCATTACAATGGAATAGTAACGGTGTTCTGGAGGTGCCCGGGAATGCTAGACAGCGGAGGAGATGAAAATTGCAAACAATAAACGATGGAATGAAGAGCTTATGACATTTAAGCTCACCCTACGTCCTTGAAGAAGGCTGGAGACTTTGAAGCAAGAAGAAATCTCTAGCTCGGAGGGAGAAATCTTTAAGAGAACCCACGGTGGCCGGAGAACTTCTGGTTGCCGGCTGAAAGTGGAAAATGCCTGAGAAGGGAGAGCTAAAAAGCTACTTAAATTCAAATTCCAAATTGAGAATTACAATCATGCAATGGGAGAGGTTTTATCAGCTACAAAGAGAGGAAAAAGGGAGGGAAAACTAAGGGGGCCAAAGTCATGCAAAAAACATTATGTAAAATGAATAAAAGGAGGGAAAATTTGGACCAATGACAATTCAAGAACGTGCAAGCCACGTTTCCTTGAATTCCTTCAGCCTAAATTCCTTTCTTTCTTGGCCCTAACTACCCTTCTTCCAGCCAAATAAACCCTCACGCAAAACCCCATGCACGACAGGTAAAGATCCAAAATAAACCTAGCCGAGAAACCCTCTCGGGTTCTCCAAATGTCCACGTAAAAATTCACGTAAAATTTATCCTAAAAATGCAATAAAATTCCTTCAATCCTTAGAAAGGTTGATGAGTTGAGTCGTGGGATGATTGAGCACGGTTGCATGTGACTCCAACTCGCCATGCAAAGTAAACTTCAATCGGGTTCGGGTGCGGGCTCGAGTCAGGCGGCTCGGTTTTAGGTTGCAAATTAACCTCTTCACCATGCCAAGTTATCACGTGTTTTGGCCTTGTTTGATACTCCATAGTTGGCTTAGAAATGTATAATTCTTCAATTAATTTTCCTACAACATTAACAAACATATTAGAAAAATCTCAAGCTCGGGCTCGGGTGATTGCTCCACTTGGCATGTCAATCCGTGGCATGTCACTGAAGCCATAAGCCCAAAGCTCTAAGCCTTAAGGGTTAAGCCTTAAGCCTTAAGCCTTAAGCCCAAAGCCTAAAGCCCAAAGCCTAAAGCCCAATGCCCTAAAACCTAAGCCTTAAGACCTATGCCATATGCCTTCCCACCTAATCCAACACACTAATCTTAATGTCCTACACCCAAAGCTCTAAGCCATAAGCCATAAGCCTTATGACCTGAGCCCTAAGCCCTAAGAATAAAACCAAAGCTCAAACCCCAAAGCTCTAAGCCATAAGGCCTAAGCTCAAAGCTTAAGCTCTAAGCCCTAAGCCTTAACACCTAATCCCAAATCTTAATTATAAATGTCCTAACCGCTAAGGCATAAGCCCATAAGCCATAAGTCCAAAGTCCAAAGCCTGAAGGCCAAAGTTCTAAGCCCAAAGCCCTAAGCACTTGGCCCATAGACAGTAAGTATAAATCCCTAAGCCATAAGTCAAAAGCCCAAAGCCCAAAACACTAAGCCCTATTGCCCTAAGCATTAAGCCCTAAGACCAAAGCCCAAAGCGCTAACCTCAAAGTCCTAAGCTCGAGGCCATAATATCGGAGCCCTAAGGCATAAGGCCTAAGCCCTAAGTTAGAAGTCTGGATTCCTAAGGCTTTAGTTCTTAGCCGAAAACCATATGCTTAAAGCCCTAATTCCAAAGCCCTAAAACTTGAGCCCTAAGACAAAAGCCATGAACCCTAAGGTCAAACTCCAAAGCCTAAAGCAAATATGCCCAAAGCCTAAAACCAAAAGCCCTTAGCAATTAGCCCTAAGCTCTAAGCCCAAAGCCTTAAGTCTTAACCTCTATGTTGTGAGAACAAATCCTCAAGCCATAATCCCTAAGCCTATGCCCTTAGCCATCATCCTTATGCCCTTCGCCAAAAGCCATAAGCCCTAATCCTGAAGTCGTTTGCCCAAAGTCCTAAGCTAAAAGCCTTGAATCCTAAGGCAAAATTACTAAGCCTTAAGCAGTAAGCTGTAAGTCGTAATCCCTAAACCCAAATAATTAAGCACAGCCCTAAGCCTTAATCCCAAAGAGCTAAGAAAAAAGCCTTAATATCAAATATCAAAGCCCTAAACTCTAAGCCCTAAGCCTAAATCCCTATGCCCTAATCCCTAATACCTAAACACAAAGCCATAAGTATTAAGCCCGAAGCCCTAAAACCTAAGTCCTAAGCCCTACGCCCTAAGACGAAAGCACAAAACTCTAATCTATATGCCCTAAGCTCATAGCCCTATGCTCTAAGCCCTAAGCCCACAACCCTAACCACTAGTCCCTAAACTCTGACCCTTATGCTTAAGCCCTAAGCTTAAACCTAAATCCCCAAAGCCAAAAGCCTTAAGCCCTAAGCCCCAAGCCTAAGCCCTGAGCTCTATGCTCTAAGCTCTGAGCAATATGCCTTAGCCCTCAAGCCTTGACGGCTAGCCCTAATAGCTAATCCTAAAGCCCAAATGACAAAGTCCTAAGTTTTACACCTAAGCCTTAAGCCTAAATCCCAAAGCCTTAAGCCAAAATCCCAAAGCCATAAGCCCAAATTATGAAAACCACGGGTATATCAAACCCGAGACCCTTCAACAATGCGGAAAAAGATACCTGGATCGCCTTTGAATCAAGTACGAGGAACTTGACCCCAATCAAACCTTGCCGACGGAACCTAAGTTATCAAACAAGGAGCTTGACCCAGACCAAACTTGTCGGTAAGAACCAAAGCTATCAAATTTGATCTATCAAGAATTAACTTGATGAAGATCGAGTTCTTCGCAAAGAACCAAATAGAAAATCTCTCCAAAACACTCAAGGTGAATTAATCATAAAAGTTGTGTCTTTCACAATAACTTGGACGCCTTTAAATAGGCTACATAAACCTAACTAAAATAGGAAATAAAAAGATATTAGAAAACTAAAATATCTTTAAGAAGATTTTTCTCAAATCTGTTAACATTTTCTCCCATCAAAGATTTACTTGTTGGTAAAGTTATCTAGTAGTGGGCTTGAGCTCTTGGGCTTGTTTTTGTAGGCCGCTGGAATCACATCACCAAACCTTAAAGCCCTAAGACCCTAAATCCTAACCCATAACCCCTAAGTACTAAGACCTGAGTCATATAAGCCCAAAGACCTCGACCCTAAGCCCTAAGCTAAATTCCTAAAGCCCTAAGCTAAAATCCTAAAGCCTTAAGCTTAAAGCCTAAAGCCCTAAGCCCAAAGCGCAAAGCCTTGAGTTAAAGCCCTAAGCACTAAGCCTACTCCTGAAAGCCCTAAACATAAAGACGAAAGCCTTAAGCCCTATGCCATAAGCCCAAAGTATAAATCACAAATCTTAATGCTCTAGATCTGAAGCCCTAAGCGCTAAGCCTTAAGCACTAAGGCAAAAATAATGATGTTAAAGTCCTTAGCCTTAAGCCCTAAGCCCTTAGCCCTAAGCACTAAGCCCCAACACTAAGAAGGAAACTCTAAGCCATTAGGCCAAAGCCCTAACCCCTAACCCCTTAGCCCTAAGCCTCAAGTTCTAAGCCCTAAGCCCTAAGCACTACTCAGTAAGCCCTAAATCGAAGAACCTTTGCCCTAAGCCATAAGCCCTAAACCCAAATCCTAAAGCCATATGACCACCAAAGCCCAAAGTTCTAAGCCCTAACACTTAAGCCCAAAGCACTAAGCCCTAAGCCCAATGCCCTCAGCCCAATACCCTAAGCTTAGTGCCCTAAACCCTATGCCCTAAGCCCTAACCATAAAGCCTTAAGACCCAGGCTCTAAATTGTATTCGTAAAGCCCTAAGACCTAAGCCTTAACCACAAACCCAAAACCACAAAGCACAAAGCCCTTGTGATAAGACGAAACACCGAAGACCTAAGTCCTAAACAGAAAAGTGAAAGCCCTAACCACTAATCTCAAAGACATATGCCTTAAAAATAAGCTCTAATACCTAACCCATAAGCCAAAAACATAAAGCCCTAAGCCCTAACCACAAAGCCTTAGGCCCTACGCCTGAGTCCTACATTCTAAGCCTTATTCCTTAAGCCCAAAGCTTTAAGCCTTAAGCCATAAGCTTAAATGACAAAGCCCTAAGCTTTAAGCCTTATGATCTAAGCGTTAAACCAAATATGAGCTAAGTCTTTATAAGAAATCCCTAAGCCCTAAGCCTTATATCTAAGCCTAAACCAAAAATCTCAAAGCCCTAAGCCCTAACCATAAGCCCTGAAGCCAGAGCTTAAGCCCAAGTCCAAAGACCAAAGCCCTAATCTTAAAGCCTTAAACCCTAAGGACTTAGGCAAAAGCACTAAGCTCTAATAACTTAGCCCTATGCTTGAAGCCCTAAGCTTAAAGAACTAAAACCTATGTCGAAAGTCCTAAACAGTAAGTTTTCAGCCTTTCCCCTATGCCCAAAGCATAAAGCCCAAAGCCTTAAGCCCAAAGTTTTAAGCGAAAAGCCCTAAGACCAAAGCCTTTAGCCTAAGCCCAAAGCCTTTAGCAAGCCCAAAACGTAAAGCCCTAAGCCCTAAGCCATATGCATTTCCACTTAAGCCCTAAACCCTAAGCATTAAGCCCTAAGCTCTAAGTAGTAAGCACTGAGCACCAAGCCCTAAGCAGTAAGATTAAAGACCTATGCCCAAAGCCCTCAACCCTAATCCACAACTCATAAGCCCTAAGCAGTAATTTTGAAGCCCAAAACCCTAATCATGTAGCCCGAAGAAAAAAGCCTTAAGCTCAAAGATCAAAGCCCTAAGTCAAAGCCCTAAACCTAAGTCGTCAGCAATAATCCCTAAGCTTAAAACCCTAACTCTTAAGCTTTAAGCCCTTAGCCTTAAACCATAAGCCATAAGCCGAAGCCTTAAACCTAAGCCTTAAGCCCAAAGTACAAAGCCCAAAACCCAAAGCCTTTAGTCCTAAGTCATAAGTTGAAAGTCATAAGCCTTAAACCCTAATATGTATCCATAAGCTCAAAGCCCTAAGCCTTAAGCCCTTAGCCCTAATCCCAAAGCCCTGAGCCCTAGTCCTTGAACCGTGCCCTTAGAGTTAATTCCTAAGCCCAACCCTGAAACCGCAAAGCCCAAAGCCAAAAGCCCAAACCCCAACACTGCCTAAAGCCCTTAGCCCTAATCCCTAAGTCCAAGACCTATGCCTTAACTCTAAGCCAACAAGGCCAAAGCTTTAAGCACTTAAACCTAAGCTCTTAACACTAAGCTCTATGCCCCAATGTTAATGCATGAGCCCTATGCATTAAGACCAAACTATAAGGCCCTATGCCCTAAGCCCTAACCTCTTTACTTACGCTCTAAGCTCTGATCCTCATGCTCTAAGCATAAAACCATAAGACCAAAAAGCTAGGCCCTAAAAGCTAAGCCACAAGCGCTTAGTCCAAATCCCTAATCTTATAACTTTAAGATGTAATACCTAACTTCAAATCCAAAAGTTTTAATCCCTAAGCCCTAACCTTAAAGTCTCTGGTCCTACGTTCTAATTCCTAAGTTGTATACCATATACCCTAATCTGCTACCTCTAAGCCTTAAGCCATAATCCTAGAGTTCTAAACCTAAGCCATAAGCCCGAAGGCCAAAACCTTAAGCCTCAGGCTTATGACCTAAGTCCCAAGCCATAAGCCTGAAGGCCAAAACCTTAAGCCAAAGGCTTATGACCTGAGTCCCAAGCCAAAAGCCCTAAGCCTGAAGACCTTGTATCTCACTCCGAAGCCCTAAGCTCTAAGCCCTAAGCCCTTCGGTGAGTCATATCTGGCCGTCCAAGAAGAACCCAATTCAGCTTACTTCTGAGCTAGTGAGTTGAGTTTTTCTTGCTACTTTCCATCAACCTTGCAAGGAAGAAAAGTTAGTAGCAAAATCCATTTAGCTCTTCCCTCCGTTTCGTGATCATTATCCTCCATCAAACTCTCCGAAAATAAGCCATAAATTCCCCATCCCCAAACACATTCCTACCTCCATAAAATCAGTCAACCTTCAACAAAACCATCCTTCCATTTTCAATTTCGTGTCATTTGGTATTAGAGCCTAAAATCCCTTCCCACACTTTCATTTCTACTTTGATTATCTAATTTTCGTGCAATTAAGTTATGAATACTAGTCGTGGAGCTTCAAACCACAACAACCTGGAATCGGTGCACCCCCAGCCACCCCATATTATGATCAAGCTGAGTCTAGTGTTCAAGGCCAAATTGATGAGATTAATAAGAAGCTTGAGTTATTTCTTCAAAGGTTGGATGCTAATCAACCTCCTATGAAAGTTCCTCCAACCCCGTTTCCAAAGAAAAAACTCGGAGATGGCTTATTTGCTTGAAAACGTCCAGCTATCGATGAATCCGAGGGAGACTATGATGTGCATGAGTATTTCAACCGTGATGATGACATGAAAATATTAAGGTATCAATCCCTTCCTTTAATGGTTCTTGCAATGGAGATTCATTTCTGGATTGGGTTGAAAAAGTTGACAAGATTTTTTATTGCTATAATTATTCGGAGAAAATGAAATTAAGGTTAGTTTCTCTAGAATTAATCGGGTAAGCCAGTTTATGGTGGGATATAGTATAAAGGCTCAAAGAAGACATTATGCTGATGATGAAATTCTCTCTTGGAGAGCTATGAAGTTATTGATGAGAAAATTGTTTGTTCCAATCTATTACAAAAAAGAGTTATTTCTTCAACTCCAATCCTTGAAACAAGGAAATCTCTCGATAGAAGCCTATCTAACCGAGTTTGAGACTCATCGGATTTGTTGTGATCTTGACGAACCAGAGGAACAGATTATTGCAAGATTTATACGGGGTTTAAACAAGGAAATTGGTAATATAGTAGAGTTACAACCTGTGGATACTATGGATATGGTTATTCAACTTGCCATGAAGGTGGAAAGGCATGTAAAAAGAAATGGAAAAAGAGTATTCAACTGATATCCAACCAAGACCACCACTCCTTACAAGCCCATTCCAAAAGAGGAAGACAAGCTTCAATCTACAAAGCTGTGGCTACAAAAGAAAGAAGGAGCTATCAAACCAATTGTTGAAGTAAGCCAACCTCGATCAAGAGAAATCAAATGCTTCAAGTGTCTCGGTTTAGGACACTTTGCTTCCCAATGTCCTAATCGTAGAGTGATGGTTCTTAGAGAGGACACTGATGAAGTTTTGAGTGAGGATGAAACGTTGGAAGAAACTGAAGAAGAACATGAAGTTGAAGAAGAGACTTATTATGCACAAGAAGGGCCATTATTGATGGTGATTCATCGGGTGTTGAATACTCAAACCCGAAATGAAGATGTTCAAAGGGAAAATATCTTCCATAGCCGTTGCCTTATCCAAGGGAAGGTATGTTCTCTAATTATTGATGGGGTAGTTGTACTAGCGTTGCTTCTTGTGAACTTGTTGATAAATTAGGACTAGAAACTACCTTGCATCCGAATCCTAATAAACTGAAGTGACTGAATGACAAAGAAGATATAAAGGTGACAAAGCAAGTAAACTTGGGATTTTCCATTGGCGGATATAAAGACAAGGTGCTATATGATGTTGTTCCCATAAGTGCTAGTCATATATTATTGGGAAGACCTTGGCAATATGATCTAAGAGTTGTTCATGATGGTTACACCAACCATTATTCCTTTAAATTTGGAGAAAATGGCATTAAATTAGCCCCCCTTAAACCGGAGCAGTTGCTAAGGATGAACCAGCTAGAAAGAAAGGTATGTCTGAATCTAACTTTCTATTATCTAAGAAAGAATTGATAAGGTCAATCCGAGAGGGTGGATGACACGGAATGGAAGGGGTTTAGATTTTAGTAGGTGGGAGAATCAGGTTAGGTTAAATGGAAAACGATAATCCAAAAATTCCAGAATCTGGATTGGAATTTGGACGGCGATATCTCGATGATGCGGATGAGTTTTGGGCTGAAATTTTGAGAGGAACTTTGGGAGTAGGTTGAGAAACAATCATCCAAAAATGAGGGAATTCTCGCTAATGGACCGGTTGGAAATCAATGGAACAGTAATGGCGTTTTTGGTGGTGGCCGGAAATCTGCCGGCGGAAAGAACTAAAACTAAACGAAAAATATTGATGGAAGGAAGAGCTTGTGACCTTCAACCTCACCTCAAAGTCCTTGAAGAAGGCTGGAGTATTGAAGCACCAAGAAATCTCCAGCTCAGAGGGAGGATTCCTTTGAGATAACCTACGGTGGCCGGAGGTGTGCCGGCTGCCGGTTTGAAGTTGGAAATGCCCGTGAGAGGGAGATGCTCAAAGCAACTTTAATTCAAATTCCAAATTGAAAATTACAAGCAAGCATTGGGGGAGGTTTTATCAACTGAAAAGAGAGGAAAAAAAGGAGGGAAAATTATGAGCCAAAGTCATGCAACATGCGTGCTGGAAATGAAAATAAAGGAGGGAAAATTGGACCAATGAGAATGCAAGAATGTGATGGCCACGTGATCTTGCACCCCTTCAGCCAAATTTGCCCTTCTTTCTTCGATACGTAGTAGAATGTGATGCATCCGGGCTTGGGATTGGAGCTGTTTTATTGCAAGATGAGAGATCAATCTTATTTCAGTGAAAAGCTCAAGGGTGCATCCCTCAACTATTCTACGTATGATAAGGAGTTCTATGCAGTTATTAGAGCTTTGGAGGTATGGCAACATTATCTCTTATCTAAGGAGTTTATTATTCACACTGATCATCAAGCTCTTAAGCATATTAAAAGCCAAGGCAAGCTGAATCGAAGGCATGCTAAATGGGTGAAATTTCTTGAAAGATACCCTTACATTATCAAGTACAAGAAGGGTGAATGCAACGTGGTGGCAGACGCACTATCAAGAAGGTGTGTTCTTTTAACCGAATTATCTATTAACTTCTTTGGTTTTGATTGGATCAAGGAAGCTTATAAGGATGATCAAGATTTTGTCAAATGGTACAAATTGAGCTTGAAGAAGGAAGATTGTGGTTATCATTTGATGGATTTTTTTTCATTCAAAGGGAGTAAACTTTGCATTCCTAAAGGGGGCATCCGAGAGTCTCTCATTAAGGAAGCACATAGTGATGGCCTAACTAGTCATTTTGGTGAGAAAAAGACTTTAGAGGCACTCAAAGAACACTTTTATTGGCCACATTTGTTTTGAGATGTACACAAGGTGGAAGAAAGCCAAACTAGTGAAGAATATGCATGAAAAAGTTAGTAGTGCTCTTCAAAAGGCAAATGGTTCTTATGCTAAGTATGAAAATCGTGGAAGAAAGGAAGTGAATTTCAAGGTGGGAGACTTGGTTTGGTTGCACCTTCGAAAAGAAAGATTTCCTAAGAAAAGGGATTCTAAACTTGCACCTAGAGCTGACAATCCTTTAGAAATTTTGAGAAAGTAAATCAAAATGCTTACAAGCTTGAATTACCCATAGATTATGGAGTGTCGGCTACCTTCAATGTTCAACACCTATCTCCTCATTGTGGGGACGAATGAGAGGCTAATGAGGAAGTTCTGCCACTTGATTTGAGGTCAAATCCTCAAAAACATGGGGAGGATGACATGCCACGAGATACATTTCCTCAAGGAGCCATCACCCGAAGTCGAGCCAAAAGATTTACTAATTTGTTTGTTTATTTTTCAGGGATCCTATCTAATGGAATATCATTCATGGAGCCTTCTTCTAATAATCAAGAGCAGCTCAAACATCTTATTTCGTGGATGGATCAAGGAGAAGAAGTGAAATGGACCCGAGAAGATAGTGCATCCAGTTTTCTAGCCCGAGAAGATAGTGCACCCAGTTTCTAGCAATGCATGGCTCATGCAATACTATTCCATTTACAAACTTTATCTTTAGTATTAGCTCATTTCATGCCTAATTTTCTTGCACATGGGTATGACATGAGTTTTTATTGGTTTCTTATGAGTTTTGTGGGTTTCTTATGGGTTTTATGAGTTTCTTATGGGTTTTATGGGTTTCTAATTTTTTATTAGCAACCAACTCTCTCCCATCACGTTGAGGGAGTTTATTCTCCTCCATGTGATGTTAGTTAGCTGCTAATAAATTGCTAGAATTTAGTTTTTTTTTTCAGGTTGAATATAGTCACTTATTTGGGTTGATTCATTCAACTGAATGTCGCTATAATTTGAGCCTACTTAGAGTTATAAATACCTCACTTGAGGATGATTGTAAGAGCTTTGTGATATTGAAAATTAGAGTGCATTGGCATATCTCTGGAATTCATTTCCTAAGCTCCCTTCCGATCGACCTCCGGTGAGTCATATCCGGTCGTCCGAGAAGAACCCAATTCAGCTAACTTCCGAGCTAGTGAGTTGAGTTTTTCTTGCTGCTTTCCATCATTCATGCAAGGAAGAAAGGTTAGTAGCAAGTTCCATTTGCTCTTCCCTCCGTTTCGTGATCATTATCCTCCTTCAAACTCTCCAAAAATCATCCATAAATTTTTCATCCCCAAACACATTCCGACCTCCATAAAATAAGCCAACCTTCACCAAAACCATCCTTCCTTTTTCAATTTCGTGTCACAAAGCCTTAACCAAAAAGCCATTACCCCTCACCCCTAAGCCCTAAGCCCTAAGCCCTAGGCTCTAACCTTTAATCGCTAAGATAAAAGCACTAATTCCTAATCCCTAAGTAGTAAGCCCTAAGGTTCAAGCTAAAGAACCTATGCCCTAAGCATAAATCCTAAACCCTTTAAGCCCTATGCCCTAATAATTTTTTCCTAAGCTGAAAACCAAAAGCCAAAAGCCAAAGCTCTAATCCCAAAGCCCTAATAAATAAGCTTGAAGCCCTAATCACTACGGCCTAAGAGCAAAATCAAAACCCCTAATCATTAATCTCTAATCCCTTAGCCTTAATCTAAGTATCCTAAGCCCTAAGTCATATGCCCAAAGCCCAAAGCCTAAAACCTAAAAGCCAAAGACCTAAGTTCAAAGTCGTAAACTCTAAGACAAAAGCGCTGGTTTTAGGCCTAAAGCTCTAAGCCCTAAGCTCTAAGCCCTAATTCCAAAGCCCAAAGCCTAAGCACTAATTCCATAGCCTTAAAACCTATCCCCTAAACCCTGTGTCCTAAGGCCTAATTTTAGAGCCTCAAGCGCAAAGCAGCCCAAAGTGATAATCACATAGCCTAAAGCCTAAAGCTTTGCCAAAACCCAAAGCCCAAAGTTATAATCACAAAGCCTAAAGCCCAAAGCCTGAGCCAAAAGCCCAAAGCCCCAAGAAATATGAAAAATGCCCAAAGCCCAAAGGAAAATGCCAAAAGCCCTAACCCCTAATCCATAGCCCTAAGCCCTTAGCCCTTAGCTCTAATCTCTATGACCTAAGCAAGAAGACGTAAGACAAAGGTCTAAACATTAAGCTCAAAACTATAATTTGTAAGCCTTCAACTAAAAGCCCTAAGCCTTAAGCTCTAAGCCTGATGCACGTAACAAAAATCTCTAAGCCCAAAGCAAAAATCCCTAAGCCTAAATGTCAAAGCCCAAGCCCTAAGACCATAGCAATAAGCCCTAAGGCATATGCACTTGCCGTTAGCCCTAAGCTCTAAGCACTAAGCTCTAAGCGCTACGCCCAAAGTTCTAATCTCAAGCCCCAAACTCTAATACCTAAACCGTTAGCCATACACCCTAAGCCGAAGCCCAAAGCCATTAGCCCAAGCCCTAACCCATCCCCAAAGCCCTAAACCTCAAAGCCCTAACCCATAATCCCAAAGTCGTAAGCCAAAAGACCAAAGCCCAAGCTAAAAGCCAATGTCCTAACCCCTAAGCCTGAAGCACTAATGACACGCTTCAAGGATGGGAAAAGGAGAGAAATGGACTCGGGTGAAAAGAAAGGGAAAGAAATAGACCGAAAAATGGGTGATATTGAAACAAGAGGTTCTCGGGTTGCATACAGAGTTTGCAACTGAGATTTGGAGGGATGATTTGTGGATGAGGGAGGAGCTTAGACTCCAAAAATTAAGGTGAAAGCTTTAGGGAAATGGAAGATATGCATAGGGGATTATCGGGTGCCAAAAAAGTTACCGGAGGGGTGGAGATGAGCTATGGGAATTACACGCTTAACCTAGGACCACGGGGATGTGGTTGAAGTCGTGTAGCAAGGCCTAGCTTTCCCTAGCTCGGAAGGGAAGCCAAAACCTAGGAGAGCCGAGTCTTGGTTGCCGGAAAATCCACAGCCAAGGAGAGAAAATGCCAAGCACTTTTTTTGTATTCAAATTCAACTAACTCTCATCCTCGGTGAAGGGTTGTTTTACCCAACACATGGAAGAAGAGAGTTCTAATCGGACGGCATACACTTGACTTACCCGATTTGGTGTGGCACAAAAGAGAAAGGGGGAAAGGACCACCCAAACATTACCGGAAAAGGGGAACCAAAAAGGGAGGTGGTCCCCGACGTTGGCTCACTCCCTTGGCTGCCAACCGAGAGCCCCTCTTGGCCAAAAAGGAAACCCACTTCAAACTCATGCAATACCCATACAAAACTCATGCAAAAGAAAAAACCCACACCATACCCATGGAAACCCATTTTGCAAACCCTAACCCTAAAAGTAAGTTGGTAAAGCTGAAACAAACACATTCAAAAGGCTGAGATTCAGACGTCCTTATCCCTTGGAATTGGGCTTGGACCAATGTCTTGAGGCTTGAGGACTTCAAAAGAGGAAAGTGTTATTCCCGGGTAGCTTTCTGGCACTGGACTCTCTGTAATGGCTTCGTTTGACTAAGAAAGCAGAGTCCAATTTTGATGTTCGACCCCTCTATGGAAAGCTTGTGAAGTTGGCTACATTTCTTCAGAAGACGTCATTTTGCTTTAAGGTTGGGAAGATCTTCAAAGAGGCCCAAACAGCTTCGGAGATCCAACTGAGCCGAATCCAAAAGGTGGTCCCCATGCTTGGTTTCTTTGACAACTAGCATGTGGTCCCTTCTCCACCAAAAGGCAGCCAAGTTGGCGCCTAAATGGACCTTACATGGCCATGCACAAAATTTTAAATATAAATACAAAGTTTGTTTGCAAATATTAAACCTAAAGCTAAGTGTTACATCTTGTATTTCAAAGGGAACATTCTCCCTCCTTCATGGACCACTTGGGCTTTGTGTTGACATCAAAATTGAATGGCTTTGGATTTCCTTTGTCCTCCAAGGTAGGCTCCAATATATTGAATCCTTGTATTTCCTTTCCTACAAAAGGAACAAACTAGTTAGAAAATACCCGAGCTCGGGTGATAGCCTCTCTCGGTTCGGTGATGGATGATGCAACCCGAGGCATGTCATCCTCCCGGGGTTGTTGAGGATTTGACCTCAAATCCAAGGGCAGCTCTTCCTTCTCCTTGTAATCCTCATCATCATCGACATAAGAAGATAGACAACGAATGTGTAAAATGGCTGCAATTCCAAATTTTCCGGGTAACTCAAGCTTGAAGGAATTTTGAGTAACATTCTCCAAAATCTTGAAAGGACCTTCACCTTTAGGATCTATCTTTGAACACCTTTGTTTCGTAAACATCTCCCTCTCTAGGCTAAGCCAAACCAAATCTCTTACCTTGAACTTTACCTTCTTTCTTCCTCGGTTAGCAATCTCGGTATAAGATTGGGCATCTCGTTGCATAGCTTCACATCCATAGTTATGTGTCATCTTTACTAGCTCAAACTTCTTGGCTCCGTTTGGGTCAAGGACTTCAATGTCGTGACAACTCTTCTCATCCGAGACACTTAAATCTTGAGATCATCTAATACTCATTCAAAGAACCTATATTTGGTCTCCTTTTCCAACACCTTATGTTTATCCCGCCACAAGTGCGTCCAATAAAAGTGTTCTATAAAGATTTCCATGATCTTTATCTCACCAAAGTGGCTTGCCAAGGAACCTTCATTAGCTTCCTTGATGAGGGATTCACGGATTCTCCCACTAGAGATGCAAAGATTGCCATTCTCGACTAAGTAGTCATTCATCAAATGATAGCCACAATCTACCTTCTTTAGGCTTAATTCAAACCAAAGGCCAAGGTCTTGATTACCCTTATAAGCTTCCTTTATCCCGTCAAAACAAAAGAAGTTAGTAAAAAGTTTGGTTAGGGAAATAAACCTCCTTAAAAGAGCATCGAGAACAACAACACATAGAACCTCGCCCTTGTAATCACCAATTAAAAATTCCAAGTTCACTTTATGAGTAAGGAAAGTCTCTTTTTCGGGTCCTTGACCTTCATCCTTTGGTACTTGTTCATCATCCTCTTCGGGTATTTGTTCATTATCCTCTTCCATTTGGCACCAAGGCTTCACATAAAGGGGCTGTGGTTCCTCCTTCAAAAATGATTTGTATGGAAGAGTGGTTTCGGAAACAAATTGGTTAAACACTTTTCTTCCTTTTCTTTTCACTAGTCTCTCCACCATCATGGCACGTTGGAGCACATCATCCAAAATATCCATTGGTTGTAACTCTAACATGTTTCTAATCTCCTTGTTTAAACCTCTCAAGAACCTTGCAATGATTGTTTCCTCGGATTCATCAAGGTCACACCGAAACATAAGGGTCTCAAATTCGATAAAGTACTCCTCCACCGAGAGGTTTTCTTGTTTTAAGGTTTGGAAATGGAGAAATAAGTCTCGTTTATAGTAGCTCGGTACAAACCTCTTTCTCATAATTCTTTTCATCATTATCCAAGTAGTAATACTATCTTCTCCATCACATCTTCTTTGAGATTTTAAGCTATCCCACCAAAGATTAGCATATCCGGTTAATTCCAAGGATACCATTTTCAATTTAAGCTTCTCGGAAAAATTAAAACATTCAAATATTCTATCTACATTCTCAACCCAATCAAAATACGATTCTCCATCACATGAACCATTAAAGGTTGGGATGATTACCTTTCTGTGCCTCAGCTCATTTTCTCGGTGTGGTTGTCCATAGTGACCAAAATTATCATCCCAGTGCTCCGGTGCATGTTGCCGGGATCTTCTCCTTGGGGGAGCGTTCAGATGTGACCTCAATGGGGAAGTAACAACCTCCAATCTTTGAAGAACATTATCAAACCTTCTATTGAGATCATCTAGTTGGCTTTGGATGTTAGATCTCGGGATTTCCAGACTCGGGGTTGGAGTAGTTTTAACAATCGGGATATTTAGTGGAACCGACTCCCGGTTGTGGTTGTAATGAAAACCACTTTTGTCGTCATTCCTTAATCTTCAAAATAGAATAAAACAGAGGGGGAGAGGAAGGTGGGGAGGGATTTATGGCTCTGATACCAAATGACACGCTTCAAGGATGGGAAAAGGAGAGAAAGAGACTCGGGTGAAAAGAAAGGGAAAGAAATGGACCGAAAAATGGGTGATATTGAAACAGGAGGTTCTCGGGTTGCATACAGAGTTTGCAACTGAGATTTGGAGGGATGATTTGTGGATGAGGGAGGAGCTTAGCCTCCAAAAATTAAGGTGAAAGCTTTAGGGAAATGGAAGATATGCAGAGGGGATTATCGGGTGCCAAAAAGGTGGTTATCGGAGGGGAAATGAGGATGGCCGGAAAATGTGAGTTACCGGAGGGGTGGAGATGAGCTATGGGAATTACACGCTTACCCTAGGACCACGGGGATGTGGTTGAAGTCGTGTAGCAAGGCCTAGCTTTCCCTAGCTCGGAAGGGAAGCCAAAACCTAGGAGAACCTCTCGGAAGTCGCCGGATATTACTCACCGGAGAGCCGAGTCTTGGTTGCCGGAAAATCCACAGCCAAGGAGAGAAAATGCCAAGCACTTTTTTGTATTCAAATTCAACTAACTCTCATCCTCGGTGAAGGGTTGTTTTAATCCCCAACACATGGGAGAAGAGAGTTCTAATCGGACGACATACACTTGACTTACCCGATTTGGTGTGGCACAAAAGAGAAAGGGGGAAAGGACCACCCAAACATTACCGGAAAAGGGGAACCAAAAAGGGAGGTGGTCCCCGAGGTTGGCTCACTCCCTTGGCTGCCAACCGAGAGCCCCTCTTGGCCAAAAAGGAAACCCACTTCAAACCCATGCAATACCCATACAAAACCCATGCAAAAGATAAAACCCACACACACCCATGGAAACCCATTTTGCAAACCCTAACCCTAAAAGTAAGGTGGTAAAGCTGAAACAAACACATTCAAAAGGCTGAGATTCAGACGTCCTTATCCCTTGGAATTGGGCTTGGACCAATGTCTTGAGGCTTGTTGACTTCAAAAGAGGAAAGTGTTCTTCCCGGGTAGCTTTCTGGCACTGGACTCTCTGTAATGGCTTCGTTTGACTAAGATAGCAGAGTCCAATTTTGATGTTCGACCCTTCTATGGAAAGCTTGTGAAGTTGGCTACATTTCTGCAGAAGACGTCATTTTGCTTTAAGGTTGGGAAGATCTTCAAAGAGGCCCAAACAGCTTCGGAGGTCCAACTGAGCAGAATCCAAAACGTGGTCCCCATGCTTGGTTGCTTTGACAACTAGCATGTGGTCCCTTCTCCACCAAAAGCCCAAAGCCTAAAGACCCATGCCTGAACCATAATCCATAAGCCCAAATTATAGAGCACAAAGCTCTAAGCCTAATGCCTAAAGCCCTAAGCATAAAGTCTTTGACCTTAGCCCAAAGACCTATGACTTAACCCTATGCCATAAACGCACAGCCCAAATAAGTGCTTAGGGCTTAGAGTTAAGTCTTAGGGCTTTGGGCCTAGGGTTAAGAGCTTTTAGCTTTGGGCTTTGGGCTTTGGGCTTTGGGATTCGGGCTTTGGGCTAAGGGCTTAGAGATTAGTGGTTTAAGCTTAGGTATTAGGACTTAGGTCACGATTTATGGCTTTAGGCTTATGGTTATGGGGTTTGGGCTTAGGTCTTAGGGATTAAGGCTCAGGGATAAGGGCTTAGGGCTTAGGGCTTTGAGCCTAGGACTGACGTCTAAGGAAATATGGCTAAGGGCTTAAGGCATATGTATTTTCACTTTAGGCATCGTGCTTAGTGCTTAGGGCTTAGTGCTTTGAGTTTAAATCTTATGGCTAAAGGATTTTTTCTTTGGACTTTGGTGTGAAGGCTTAGGGCTTAGGGTTTAGGGCTTTGAGCTTATGACTTAGGACTTTGAGCTTAGGGCTTAGGACTTTGGAGTTAGGGCTTAAGTACTAGGTCTTAAGGCTTAGGGCTTAGGACTTATGGCTTTAGGCTTAAGGCATAGAACTTAGAGCTAAGGCTTAGGGCTTAGGGCTTAGGGCTTAGGGCTTAGGGCTTTGGGCCTAGGGCTTTGGGCTTTGGGTTTTTGGAAAAGGGCATAGGGCTTTGGGCTTTTGTCTTTTGGTTTAGGATTTAGGGTTGGGCAAAGGGCATAGGGCTTTGGGCATTTTTCTTAGGATTTAAGGCTCATGAAATAGGGCTGTTTGCTTTAGGCTATAAGCTTAGGGTTTTGGCGTTTGGATTTAGGCGTACGGCTTTGGGCTTTTGTCTTAGGATTTAAGGCTCATGAAATAGTGCTTTGGCCTATGGCTTATGGCTTATAGCTTTAGGATTAGGGATTCAGGCTTAGTTGTTAGGAATTATATCTTTAGACTAACCACTTGGTGCTTTGGGCCTAGGGTTAGTTGCTTTTAGCTTAGGGCTTGTAGCTAAGGGCTTTGAGCTTTGGGTTTTGAGCTTATAGCTTTAGGATTTTGGCTAAGGGCTCAGAGCTTAGGGCTTAGGGTTTATGGCTTAGGTATTAAAGCTTAGGTGTTAGAGCTTATGGCTCACGGCTTATGGTTTTTGGTTAAGGCTTAGGTCTTAAGGCTTAAGGCTTAGGGACCAGGGCTTAGGTGCCCAAGTCTATGGGGTAGGGCTTAGGGCTTAGGCTTAGGGCATACACAATAGGCCTTAAGGCTTTTGGCTTAGGCTTGAGCCCATAGGGTCTAGAGCATAGGGGTTAGGACGTAGGGCTTAGGCTTTATGCCTTCGGGAGTAGGGCTTAGAGCTTAATGCTTATGGCTTTAGGGCTTATGACACGGAACAGAGGGGGTTTAGATTTAGGAAGTGGGAGAATCGAGTTAGGTTAAATGGAAAACGATAATCCAAAATTCCAGAATCAGGACTAGAATTGGGACGGTGATAACTCGACGATGAGAACGATTTTGTGGCTGAAATTTTGAGTGGAACTATGGGAAGAAGATAGGTATTAGTCCTCCAAAAATGTAGGAAATCACGTGGATGGATTGCTCGGAATGAAATGGAACAGTAACAGTGGTCAGTGGTGGCCAGAAATTGATAATCGGCGGAAGAAAGAGTTAAGAAGGCTTGAGACTTTGAAGCAAGAAGAGAATCCCAACTTAGAGGAGGAAACCCTTGAAGAACCCACTGTGGCCGGAGGGATTCCGGCTGCCGGCTGAATTGGAAGATGCCCAAAAAAGGGAGAGCTAAAAGCTTCTTTATTTCAAATTCCAAATTGATCTTACAACCACGCAATGGGGGAGGTTTTATCTGCTGAGAAGAGTGGGAAAAAGGGAGGGAAAATTGAGGGCCAAAGGAATGCAACTTGCATGCTGGAAATCGAAATAAATGAGGGAAAATTTGACCAATGAGATTGCAAGAATGTTAAAGCCACGTGATCTTGAATCTCCTCAGCCAATTTCCCTTCTTCCTTGGCCCAAAATACCCTTCTCTTAGCCGAAAATACCTCATGCAAAACCCCATGCAAGTATGCAAAAATAAACAAAATAAAACCTAGCCGAGAAACCCTCTCGGGTTCTCCAAATGTCCACGTAAAAATTCATGTAAAAATTATCCTAAAAATGCAATAAAATTCCTTAAATCCTTAGGAAGATTGATGAGTTTAGTCGTGGGACGATTGTGCACGTTTGCATGTGACTCCAACTCGCCATGCAAAGTAAACTTCAATCGGGTCGGGTGCGGGCTCGGGTCCGGTGGTCTCGGATTTAGGTTGCAAATTCACCTCTTCACCACGCCAAGTTATCATGTGTTTTGACCTTGTTTGATCCTTAAAAGTTGGCTTAGAAATGTATAATTCTTCAATTACTTTTTCTGCAACATTAACAAACATATTAGAAAAATCCCAAGCTCGGGCTCGGGTGATTGCTCCACTTGGTATGCCAATCCGTTGCATGTCAGCTTAGCGCTTAAGGCTTAGGCTTATGGCTTAGGGCTTAGGGCTTATGGCTTATGACTTATGGCATAGGTCTTTTGGTTTTTACCGTTGGGCTCTAGGCTTAAAGCTTAGGGCTTTGGGCTTAGGGTTAGGGCTTTCGGCTTAGCACTTTGGGCTTTGATGTCAAGACTTAGGACTTGGGTTGCTGGGCTTAGAATTTAGGGCTTTGGTATACAACTTAGGGCTTAGAGCTAAGGCATTGGTCTTTTGGCTAAGTACTTAGGGCTTAGACCTTTGCTCTTAGGTTTGAGGGCTTATGACTTAGGGCTTAGGTCTTTATGTTTAGGCCTTAAGGCTTAGTCCTTTCGGATTAAGGCTAAAGGCATAGAGATTAGGCTTTAGGGCTTAGTGCTTCTGGCTTTAGGATTTTGGCTTTGAGCATTAAGCTTCAGCCGTTTCACTTTTTTCTTACTATTTAGAACATCATGCTTAGGCCTTGCTTAGGTCTTAGAGCTTAGGGCTAAAGGGCATTGGGCTTAGTGCTTATGACTTAGGGCTTTGGGTTATGCAACAGGGCTTAGGACTTAGAGCTTAGGGCCTAGGGCTTAGGGCTTAGAGGTTAGGGCCTAGGGCTTAGATCTTAGCGCTTAGGGTTAGGGCTTAGATCTTAGCGCTTAGGGCTTAGGGCTTAGGACTTCAGGCTTGTTGTCTAGGCGGCTTAGGGTCGAAGGGTTGAGGCTTCTGGCTTTTGGATTAAGGAGTTTGGGCTTAGGTGATGAGAACCACGAGTATATCAAACCCGAGACCCTTAAACAATGCGGAAAAAAGATATATGGATTGCCTTTGAATCAAGTACGAGGAACTTGACCACAATCAAACATTGCCGATGGAACCTAAGTTATCAAACAGGAAGCTTGACCTAGACCAAAATTGTCGATAAGAACCAGAGCTATCAAATTTGATTTTTAAAGAATTAACTTGATAAAGATCAAGTTCTTCGCAAAGAACCAAAGAGAAAATCTCTCCAAAATACTCAAGGTGAATTAATCATAAAGGCTGTCTCAATAACTTGAATGCCTTTAAATAGGCTACATAAACCCTAAGTAAATTAGGAAATAGAAAGATATTAGAAAACTAAAATATCTTTGGGAAGATTTTTCTCAAATCTTTTAAGATTCTTGATTCTGCCAAAATATCTTCGGTAAATTGTATATCTTTCCAGACAAACAAACTATGATTTCTATGATCTAGCCCATTCCAAAAATTTCTTGAAAGCACCTACAACTTTTGTGAAGAAAATGTTTTGGAATAACTTTGGGAAGGTTGCCAAACCTGCCAATATATTCTTGCTGGTCAAGTAAATGTATGATTTAAGGAAAGTTGTATGTACTTTCCTAGTTCCATTGTCCCTTCAATATCTTGTATTAGGCTTGGGCTCTTGGACTTGTGTCCTTGACCACCTTGTATGATGTCAACATCTTCTTCAACACTTAACATAATAAGAATTTTTTTTTATATTGAATAGATTCTTTCATTTCAATTTCCCCCACTAAAAAACATAGCGCTTCATGCATTTTCTTGGTTCTTGACCTTGTTATTGGGCCTCCAATACGTTGCAATTGGTCTTTCTCCTTGGGATTGATTTGTGTCATCACTTGATCCGCATCATTTTCTCCTTCCTCGAAAAGATTCGTCTGCAAATCTCTTGTATCATACAAAGATAAGTCACTAACATTGAAAGTGACACTTACATTACCATATTCACTTGGCAAATTAATTTTGTAGGCATTGTCATTGATTCGCTCCAACACTTGAAAAGGACCATCTCCTCGAGGTTGCAACTTATTTATCCTTCTACTTGCAAATCTTTTTTTTAGGTGAATCCAAACTCAATCTCCTGGCTCCAATACAACTTTTGTTCGGCTTTTATCTCCCTAACCTTTGTATGCAAATATTTAATGAATTCTGTCTTTTTCTTTCCATCAAAATTAACAAACTCATTAGTATGCAAGGGTAGCATATCCATAGGAGTTAAAGGATTAAAACCATATACTATATCAAATAGTGAATAAGATGTAGTTGAATGAATAACTCTATTATATGCAAATTTAACATGTGGTAGACACTTCTCCCATTGTTTTAAATTTTTAGAAAAAAATTGGGCTTAACAAAGTAGATAGTGTTCTATTAACTACCTCAGTTTTTCCATTATTTGTGGGTGTGATACAGTTGAAACAAAAGTTTAGTACCTAACTTATTCCACAAAGTTCTTCAAAAATGACTTAAAAATTTAGCATCTCGATCACTAACAATAGTTTTTGGTAAGCCATGCAACCACACAATCTCTTTAAAGAATAAATCCGTAACATGTGTAACATCATTATTTTTTGAGCATGCAATAAAATGTGCCATCTTACCAAACCTATCAATAACATGTGTAACAAAATCCATTGAAATAACAATCCAAGGTTGACTAGAAACTGGAAGAAGAATATACTTTTCGTGTGGTTTGATTTTTGATTTAGCTCTCCTAAACTCGATACATTTATCACAAATAACTTGCACATCATGTCTCATTTTTTGCCAATAAAAGTACTCACATAAAACAGTTAAGGTTTGGCTCACTCCAAAATGTCCCCGCCCACATGAGTTTTCCTAACAAATAGTTTTCTCAATGAACATTTAGGAACACAAAGTTTATCTTTTTTAAACAAATAACCATCATGTCTGATATGATCCTTCCAGAATATGATTGATCAGTGATCGGATATTAGTTTGAAATAAAGAAAAGATAAGTATGAAACTTTGACCTAAAGCTAACGAGTATTTGAACCTTAGCTTAAAAAAACTACAGACCAGAAACAACGATGCGACGAAGACGCCACAAACGGAGGAATTCTGCTTGATAAGTCAAAAAATATTGTTGCTGGACTTACCGATGAAAGGCCGAACAACGCTTGTTAATTGGGAGAAGATCTCTCACAAAGGATAACACTTCCATTCCTTGATGATATGATCCTTCCCGGAATAGGATTGATCAGTGATCGGATATTGAGTTGAAATAAAGAAAAGATAAGTATGAAACCTTGACCCAAAGCCGATGAGTATTTGAACCTTAGCATAGAAAAGCTACAGACCCGAAACAAATGACACGACAAAGAACCTTGGTTGGGGAAGACGCCACAAACGGAGGAATTTCGCTTGATAAGTTAGAAAATAACGTTGCTGGACTTACCGATGAAAGACCGCTTGATAAAAGTACTTGACGCATTAGATAATCCAAACGACGTCACTAACCACTCATAGAGACCATACTTAGTCTTAAAAGTGGTTTTTCATTCATCTCCTTCTTTCATCCGTGTTTGGTAGTATCCATTCTTTAAATCTATTTATAAAAATAAACATGAGCCATGCAATTTATCAAGCATGTCATCTAACCTTGGAATAGGATGTCGATACTTTATCGTGATCTTGTTGAAAGCTTGACAATCAACACACATTCTCCAATTCCCATTTTCCTTTGGAACTTCTTTTGGAAACACAGCTTCAAATTCTTTTAAAAGAGTAGAAACAACACTTGGAAACAAAATGGTTAGCTCGTCTCCTCTTGTTTTCTCTCTTTGCCTTTTTTGTACTCTTTTCTTGTTTTCTCTCACACTCTATTTTTCTCTCATCGCTCTTTTTTTCAATATTTTGCTCACATATTGACTTTTCTCTCATTTTGAAATCACTTAGAATTTTCTCTTGATCTTCACTAACTTCCCACAGTTTAAGTGGCTTGAGAATGATTGTCTTACCATCTTGAACAAAGCTATACTCATTCTTGAACCCATTATGCTTTGCTTTTCAATCAAATTGTCATGGTCTTCCTAATAAAATATGTGTTGCTTGCATAGAAACCAAATCACAAAGAACCACATCATAATATTTTCCAATTGACATAGCAATTTTAACTCGTTCAGTAACTTTGACTTCACTGCAATCGCTCAACCACTGTAGCTTGTACCGATTTGGATGCTTTTCGGTTTCCAATGCCAACTTATCCACTAACAAAGTACTAGCAACATTAGTGCAACTTCCACTATTAATTATCAAACTACATACCTTGTTATTCACGTGACATCTAGTATGAAATATGTGTTCTCTTCGTATTTGATCTTCATTGTTCATGGCTTAGACGTTAAGCACGCATCTAGTGACTAAGAGTTTACCTCTCTCAGGTTCCTCTAGATCCACATCTGACACGCTTGAAGTATGAGGGGAAGCGATTTGATCTAATCGGGTATAAAACAGAAACATAATAGTTACCGAAAATGGGTGAGTTTTAGAGAGATGGATCTCGAGTTTCATTCTGAGTTAACATCTGAGATTTAGAGGGATGTTTGGAGAGGTTATGGCAAGCTTAACCTCAAAATTTGAAATACAAAGCTCATGGGAATCGGAAGTTATGCAGGTGAAGGCGTCGGGTGCTCAAACAGAATGTTTGAAACAAGAAATGGTGGTGTTTCGGAAAATGTAAGAAAACGAAGACGTTTAGTGGCTGAAGACGTGTAGCAAGGGCTAGCTCACCCTTAGTTCAAAGGAAAACAAAAACCAAAGGAAACCCTCAAAATATCGCCGGATATTACTCTAGGGTGGGCAGGTGATGATGGCTCTCTAGGGTGGCTCCTCTGCATTCCTCTGCATTTTCTCTTCCCAAGGGCTGCCATTTAATTTTGAGAAGGACGTGCTTGCAGCTGGTTTCTTGTGGAGTTGGTTTACATCACCTTTTGACAAAAATAGAAACACAAAAATAGTAACCCAATCACACAAACTCCAAGCAAAAACCATGCCCCAAACAAAGGGCCCTTAAAGCATTGTTTGTGCAAAGGAAAATAGATGGATTGGGCCAATAAAAAAGGGGGAAGAAAGTCGGTCATCTTCCATTTGGGCTCGGGTTTGTGCCAAGTTCTCAGATCCAGCCCAAAACCCGACCTCTACCCTCTTCCTTGTGCTTCTCGGCTTCCTTCTTGAATTCCCGAGCTATCCTCCCATTTGATGAGGTGCTTAGGTTGTTCTTCATCCTTTGGACCTGGTTCCTCCATGAAAATATTGAATGCTTCATCACCTACAAAAAGAACAAACTTGTTAGAAAACATCTTCCTTCTTGAATGCTTAGGTTGTTCTTCATCCTTGAGGGGATGCATCCTGAGGCATGTCAACATCGCTACAATCTTCTAGTGGGGGAATCTCGCCATCACTTGAGTTCTCAATTTCAACATCTCCACTGTCACGCATTACCATTGTTCTTTTATTCGGACAATTTAAAGCATAGTGGCCGAATTCTTGACACTGAAAACATTTAATTTCTTGATGATTACTAGGAACATATCTCTTATGCATAAATATTTTCATTTCTTCCCACGTGGAAATAAGTCCTTCGTCGTGCCTCCTCCAAATTCTCACTAGTTGATCCCCCCATGTACTTGCATAGTCCACGAATTTCATTGCGGCCAATTTGATTTTCTTTTCCTCGGTATAGTTGTAACAATCAAAAATATGATCAACCTTTCTTATCCATTCCAAATATAATTCGCGATCACTTTTACCTTAAAAAGAAGGAATCGTCATCTTTATGTTGCTTAGGTTGCCATCTTCTCAATTATTTCCATGATACCGCTCCTCTTTCTAACTATTGCTCTCATTCTAGGACTCAACATTAATTTGACTTTCATCCATATTCATTTCTCGATATAAAAAACAAAAGAAACCGTTAGCGAATAAATAAGGAAATAAATGGACCTCACTCAATCCCTCACGTGTTTACACTCAATCAATGTCACGCACACTCGTATTTCTCTCAATTAATGACTTTTATAAAATTGTCTCACACATTTTTCTTTTTCCTCTCAATTTTCATAGTCAAACTATTTTCAAGAAATAATGTGACTCAAGGAAAACGTATGTATAATGATAAATGATGATAATGAAGTATTGCTCTAATCATATGTAAGAGCAATGAAGGCAAGGAATAACTTTGAAGTCACCAAAATTAAAAGAAATAACTTTGAAACAAATATTGTTTACGGAAGTTAGTAAGCACTTTTTGAAGTAACGAGATTTTTTTTTCTGATAATGGTAGTAAGAAAGACAATAAGAAAAAAAAATTGTTCTTTTTTTCACTTTTTTTCTTGTGCTTTTCCCCTTTTTTTGCACAATAGTTTTTGCTTTTTTTTTTTATAAAAAGATAGAAAGTTGAAAAATAAAGAAATAAAGAAGAATAAGAAAGCTTAAATAAAGATAGAAGCTTGAATAAATGAACCAAAGCTGTGATACTAAATGATGAGAACCACGAGTATATCAAACTCGAGACCCTTCAACATTGCAGAAAAAAGATACCTGGATCTCCTTTGAATCAAGTACGAGTAACTTGACCCCAATCAAACATTTTCGATGAAACCTAAGTTATCAAACAAGAAGCTTGACCCAGACCAAACTTGTCGGTAAGAACCAGAGCTATCAAATTTGATTTTTCAAGAATTAACTTGATAAAGATCAAGTTCTTCGCAAAGAACCAAAGAGAAAATCTCTTCAAAACACTCAAGGTGAATTAAACATAAAGGTTGTCTATTTCACAATAACTTGAATGCCTTTAAATAGGCTACATAAACCCTAAGTAATTTAAGAAATAGAAAGATATTAGAAAACTAAAATATCTTTGGGAAGATTTTTCTCAAATCTTTTAAGATTCTTGATTATGCCAAAATATCTTTGGAAAATCGCCAGCCAAACGATGTCTGATTTCTATGATCCAGCCCATTCCAAAAATGTCTTGAAAGCAGCTACACTTTTGTGAAGAAAACATTTTGGAATAACTTTGGGAAGGTTGCCGAATCTGCCAATATATTCTTGCTGGTCAAGTAAATGTATGATTTAAGGAAAGTTGGATGTACTTTCCTATTTCCTTGTCCCTTCAATATCTTGTATTAGGCTTGGGCTCTTGGACTTGTGTCATTGACCACCTTGTATGATGTCAACATCTTCTTCAACACTTAACATAATAAGCATTTTATTTTGATGTTGAATAGATTCTTTCATTTCAATTTCCTCCACTAAAAAACATAGCGCTTCATGCCTTTTCTTGGTTCTTGACCTTGTCATTGGGCCTCCAATTCCTTGTAATTGGTCTTGCTCCTTGGAATTGATTTGTGTCATCACTAGGGCTTAGAGCTTAGGGCTTAGGTTCAAGAGCTTTTGGCTTGGGCTTAGTACTTGGGGGATAGGACTTTTGTCATTGTGAATTGGGCTTAGGGCTTTGAGATTCGGGCATAGGTTTAGGCCTTAGGGCTAGGGTTAGGGCTGAGGGCCTATGGCTTAGGGTTTAGGGTTTCAGATTAGGGCTTAGGGCTTACGACTTATAGTTGACGGCTTAGGCTTAGTGCTTAGGGCTTATGGAGTAAGGCTTAGTGCTTTGGACTTAGGGAATACAAAGTATGTCTTAGAGCTTCATGCTATAGGTTTAGTGCATAGGGCTTTGGGGTTTTTACTTTCGGCGTTGGGCACAAGACTTAAGGCTTAGGGCATAGCGCTTAGAGATTAGGGTTTAGGGCTTAGGCTTTGGAATCAAGGCTTTGGGCCATCTGCTTAGTGTTAAAGTCTTAGCTATTTTGCCTTTGAGCTTTAAAGTTTGGGATTTGAGCTTAGGTCTTCGGGCATTAGTCGTATGACTTAGTGATTTGGGATTAGGTTTTAGGAATTTGGGCTTAAGGGTTAGGGCTTAAGGGTTAGGGCTTATGACTTAGGGCTTAGGGCTTAGGGCTTAGGACTTAGGTCTTAAGGCATAGGGCTTAGGGCTTAGCCCAAAGCCCTAATCTCAAAACGGTAATCTGGAAGCCCTAACTCCTAAGCCATAATTCCTATCCTCGAAACCCTAATCCCTAACCCTGAACCCCTAAGCCCAAAGAAAAAAGCCTTTATCCCCTAGTTTTAAGACCTAATCCTTTAGCTTTAAAGCCTAATTGCATACGCCTAAGCTCTTAGCCGAAATCCCTAAACTTTAATCCTTATGCCCTTAGCAGTAGCCATAAGCTCAAAGCCTTAAAAACTATACCTAACGCAAAGGGTTAAGCCTCAAATCCTTATGCCTTGGGCCAAAATGACTAAGTCCTATCCCCTAAGTCCTAAACCTTTAGCCTGAAGCCCTAAGCCCAAAGGGTTAAGCCCTCAACCCTAAGCCTAATGCGCTTAGTTCATTAGCCAAAAGCCCTAAGCTTTGATACCTAAGCCTTTATCTTGAAGCCTTGAGCCCAAAGCCCTAAAACTTACGCCCAAAGCCCTATGTCGTTACCTTTAAGCCCTAAACCCTAACACGTAATTTCAAAGCTTTTTAATCCCAAAGATCTATGACCTAAGCCCTAAGCCTTAAACCTTAAGCCCAAAGCCCTAATTCATCAACTCTAAGCCCTAAGCCTTAACAACTAATTAACTTGCCCTAATTTCAAAGATCTAATCCCTAATTCAAAATCCCTAAGCCCTAAATATGAAGTCTAAAGCACTTATCCCAAAACCCTAATTTGAAAGCCATAAGCCCTAAGCCACAAGCCTTAAGCATAAACCCCAACCCTTAAAAATAAACCCATAAGCCGTAAGCCCTAAGTCTAATGCCCTTATCCCTTACGGCTATGCCATAAGCTCGAAGCCTCAACCACTTAGCATTTAACCCAAATCCCTATTCCCTAATTGCTAATCCCTAATCCATAATCCCTAATCCTTAAGCACGTACCCCTAAACTCAAAGTCCTAAACCCTAAGCCTAAAGCCCTCAGCAGTTAAGCTCGAAACTCGAAGCCCTATGCCCAAATGCAAAAATAAAAGCTTAGAGCTTGTGGCCGAGGGCTTCGACCCTATGTCAAAGCCGTAGGTCATAAGCGCAAAGCTAAAAGTCCAAAGCCCATATGCCTAAACCCTAAGCCCTATGTTCTAAGCCCCAAGCCCAAAGCCCAAAGCCTTAAGCCATAAGCCATAAGCCAAAAGCTGTAACACCTAAGCTAGAAGCCATAAGCCCAAATATGTAACACCTAAGCTAGAAGCCATAAGCCATAAGCTATAAGCACTAAGCACCAAGCCACTAGCACAAAGCCCTAAGTCCTAAGCCCAAAAGCCCTGAGCTCTAAGCCCTTTGCCCTAAGTCGTAGATCATATGTACAAAGCCAAGAGTCCAAAGACCATACCCCTAAACCTTAAGCCCTATATTCTAAGCCCTAAGCTTAGAGCCCAAAGCCTTAAGCACTAAGCCATAAGACAAAAGATGTAAGACCTAAGACATAAGCAAGACCTAAGACATAAGCCATAAGTCATAAGTCATAAGCACTATGCAAAAAACCATTAGCCCAAAGCCCTAAGTCCTAAGCCTAAAAACCCTTAGCTCTAAGCCCTTTGCTTTAAGTCGTTGGTCATAAGCACAAAGCCAAAACCCTTGAGCTAATGATCCACACTCTCACCCTTAGACCATGAAGATGGCTGGAGAAATGTGGTAAGGATAGATTGTCTTAGCTCAGAAAGACAATCAACTCCGGGTGTCTCTCGGTGGTTGGATTTGGGATTCCGGAGACCAAGTCTTTGGAGGAAAAACTCCAAAGGGGGAGATTCAAATTTGAAAAGGTAAATCTTTATTCAATCAAATCTGAAAATTACATTCAGCATAGGTACAATTCTACAGAAAATTAAACTAAAACATGCTTATAATCGGACGGTCTAGATCATCTCCAAGAACACCAATCCATGGATTCAAAGATGGACCAATTAGGAGCCTTCATTTGACGCTCTTCCTACGCTCCTCCTCCAGCTTATTAGGCTCCAAGGAAATGTCCTAAATATCCTCCCAAATGATAATTAGCTAACCTTTTATTCTTCAATTTTCCCAAAGGCTTTAGGACGTGGATTAGGCGTGAAACCGATCATGGATGGCTCTTCCCAGGCTCTCTGTGATGACATCATTTGACAGAGCAAACGATGTCCAAATTTAACGTTCTACTACTCTTTGGAAACCTTGAAGGATTGACTACATTTTATATGAAGACGATGTCTTCATCTGAGGGCGGGCCGATTGTCAAATTTGCGGAGCAAGCTTCGGAGGTCCAATTGTCCCGGATAAAATTGTGGTACTCATGCTTTGTTGCTTGTACCACTAGCATGGGGGCTTCGACTCCTTCTTCCATCCGACATCCATGCTTTGACATCAAAGGAAAGAATTGGAGCTGAAAAATGTTGAATTCTTCAATGATATAGGGAGCTAGAAAATTAGAAAATACATTAGATAAACATTCATGGCAAGAGAATTTTTGGGCCCTCCATATTCTGTCAACTAAGCACCAAGCCATTAGCCCAAAGCCCTAATTTCTAAGCCCTTAGCTCTAAGCCCTTTGCCCTAAGTCGTAGGTCATATGCACAAAGCCAAAAGTCAAAAGCCCATACCCCTAAACCTTAAGCCCTATCTTTTAAGCCCTAAGCCTAAAGCCCAAAGCCTTAAGCCCTAAGCCTTAAGCCCAAAGCTGTAAGACCTAAGTCAGACGCCATAAACGGTAAGCCATAAGTACTAAGAAGAAAGCCATTAGCCCAAAGCTCTAACTCCTAAGCCCAAAAGCCTTGAGCTCTAAGCCCTTTGCCCTAAGCCATGAATTATATAAGCACAAAGCCAAAAGTCCAAAGCCAATACCAACCCCTAAACCTCAAAGTCCAAACTCTTAAGCCCTAAGCCCCAAGCCCAAAACGCTAAACACACAAAGCCCTAATCCTAAATCTCTAAGCTTTAATACCCAACTCCAAACCCAAAGCATAAAAAATGGACCTTAGCCCTAAGCCATAAGACGAAATTCTAAGTCCAAAAGCCTCAACCGCAAAGCCCTAAGCTAGAAGCCATTAGCCACAAAAATCCCTAACCTAAGCTATAAGTGTTAAACCATAAGCCCAAAGGCCTAAGTCCAAAGCCTTAAGCCCTGAGCCCAAAGCCCGATGTTGTTAGCCCTAAGCCCAAAGCTGTACGACCTAAGTCAGAAGCCATAAGCCATAAGACAAAAGCACTAAGCACAAAGCCATATGCCCAAAACCCTAAGTCCTAAGCCCAAAGCCAAACACCCAAAGCCCAAAGTCCTAAGCCCGAAGCTAAAGCCCAAAGTCCTAAACACCGATCCTAAAGCCATGAGCCCTAAGCCCTAACATGAAGCTCTGATCTAGTCCCTAATCCTTATGCCCTAAGCCCTAAGCGCTGAGGCGAAGCCCTACGCCCTAAGCTCAAAGCCCAAAGCCTAAATTATAAATCCCAAAACCAAAACCCTTAAACGTATGCTCTAAGCAATAACCTCTAAGCCCAATGCCTTAAGACCTAAGCCCATACCCCAAAGGCTGTAGCCTCTCATGACCTTGAAGAAAAATTAGGGCTTGAAACTATGGCACATCCGAGTCCTTACAAATTGAGGTGGTTGAATGATAAGGAAGATATTAAAGTGGCCAAGCAAGTGAAATGTTAGTTCTCTATTGGAGGCTACAAGGATAAGGTATTGGACAAGGGATTTTGAAATTATGCATGATGGCTACACCAATTAATATTCATTAAAGTTTTAAGGGAGACGCATAACAATTAGTACCACTAGATCCAAAGCAAATTGCTAAGAAAGATGTTATAAGGAGAGAAGGTATGGCTAAAATAAATTTTCTTGTCTAAAAAGAAATTGTTTAAGTCTATCCAAAATGGTGTTCCCTTTGGGATGATCTTGTTTTGGGAAAGAGTTGAGGAGATTGGAAAGATTCCTGAGGAGGTTTTACCGGCTTGAGGAGTATCAAGATGTGTTTCAAGAAGAGCTATCTCTAGGGTTGCCACCTTTTTGAGGTATCGAACATCAAATCAACTTCCAACCAGGTGCGGTCTTACCTAACTGGTCCTCTTATAGAATGAACCCCAAGGAAGCAAAGGAGTTACAAAATTAGGTACAAGAAATTCTATCTAGAGGTTATATTCATGAATCAACGAGTCCTTGTCAAGTTCCTACTCTTTTGGTCCCTAAGAAGGATGGGAGTTTTAGCATGTGTGTGGATATGCGAGCCATCAACCAAATTATTATCAAGTACAAGTATATGATTCCTAGACTTGAAGGCTTGTTAGATGAACTTAGTGGAGGAGCTTGCTTCTTTAAGGTGCACTTGAAGAGTGGTTACCATCAAATAGGAATTAAGGAAGGAGACCAGTGGAAAACTGCATTCAAAATAAAATATGGACTCTTTGAATAGTTACTTATGCCTTTCAGATTATCTAATCTCCTAGTACTTTCATGAGATTTTTGCATTTTGTACTTAAAGATTTCTTGGGAAATTTTAGGGTGATATATTTTAATGACATCTTAGTTTATAGCTCATATTTGAATACTCATCTTGATCATCTTAGAATGTTGTTCGTTGGGCTACTAAGCTATTTGGAAATTTTAAGAAGTGTGTCTTTGTTCAAGAGAAGATTCACTTTGTAGGATTCATCATCTCTAAAGAAGGCATGGAGGTGGAAGATTAAAAAATTGAAGCTATCAAAGCTTGGCCTACTACCAAGAGCATCACTGAGGTTGGAAGTTTTCATTGTCTTGCTTCATTATATAGAAGATTTATCAAGGGCTTTAGCTCTATTGTCACCCCTTTAACCGATTGCACTAAGAAGGGAAAGGAGTTTGCATGGAATCCCAGTTCTTAAGAAAGTTTTGATTTAATCAAACTCAAGCTTTGTAAAGCCCTTATTCTTATTTAACCCAATTTCAACAAAGTTTTTGAAGTATAATGTGAACAATCTGTGGATGGAATTGGAGCTATTTTACTACAAGATGGGAGATCAATTGCTTATTTCAATTAAAGCTCAAGGGTGCGGCCCTCAATCACTCTACATATGTCAAAGAGTTTTATGCGGTGATTAGAGCCTTTAAGGTATGACAACACTATCTCTTATCTAAAGAATTTATCATACACACCGATCACCAAGCTTTCAAGCACAACAAGAGCCAATGCATGATGAATAGGAGACATGCCAAGTGGGTGGAATTCTTAGAAATATATGTATACATCATCAAATACAAGAAGGGTTAAAGTAATGTGGTGGCCGATTTGCTTTCAAGAAGGTGTGTTCTTTTTATCAAATTGACTACTAATTTTTTGGTTTTGATTGGATAAAAGAGGCTTACAAAGGAGATCTGGATTTTAGACAATGGTACAAGTTAAGTTTGAGAAAAGAAGATTGCATTTTTTATTTGATGGATGGCTACCTATTTAAGGGTGGCAAGCTTTATGTTTCTCATGGGGGAATCTATGAATCCCTCATCTGGGAAGCACATGGTGGTGGACTAGCTAGCCACTTTGGTGGGAAGAAAACCTTGGAAACACTCAATGAGCATTTCTATTTGCCTCATTTGTTGTGAGACGTTCATAAAGTTGTGCAGAAATGCATCATCTGCAAAGGTGATACCTCAAGGTCTTTACATGCCATTGCATATTCCGAGTCATCCATGGGTGAATGTTGCTTGAAAATGTAATCGCTAAAACGCAAGTGCACGTGTCGCAACATAGTAATAAAAATATTGATCCCACGAAGACAAGTGAAATCTCTAATTTAAAGAATAAATTGCAAAGTATCATAAAAAAGAAAGAATAACATTAAATGTTTGATTTTTATATCTATCTTCTACTCCTAGATTAAGCAATTAATTAAAGTGTCTAACTATCCTAAATTAAGCAGAAAAGTAAAGTTGGTGGTCGAATTGAGAATTCGTAAGAATCTCGACTAGGACTTTTCGTAAATTGATTTACTTGAATTGCCCTCGGCAGATACTACAGCATTAGTCACAACATCAGTTTAGTTCTAGTCCGAACACTTGTAAACCAGGACTAGTGTTGCCTCTATGGTTGAGTTTAAGAACAAGTTTGATTTGACTGCACTAGATTGGAATGAACATGATGAAAACACTCCTAGCTAAACCTTGTCACTCGATCTAACCATCTAATGGTTTTAATACACGTCTTAGCAACACGCAAGGGCTTATTGTCATGTTACCCTAAATGATATCAATGCAAAAAAATAGTTTTCAGGTTTAACACTTAGCAAACACGCAAAGGCGTATTATTGTGATTGCTCGAGGGATAATCACAGCAAAGCAAAGATATATAAATACTTATTAAAATGAGTTCTAAAAGATAGCATGCAATTTCATTAAGCAAATCAATGTATGAAAAATCCTAATTTTAACTCAAACAAAATAGTTCTACACTAACTATCAAGAGTTCATATATTCAAGGAAATTAAAACAAAAAGCAAAGGGAAATAATTTTGGTCATCGCCATCGAAAGCTGTTGGTCTCACAGCTTGATCGTTTACCATGGTATTCTTGTTCCTTTATGTAGACTACATGCAGCTCGAGCAGATTTGAGTGGCTGTTACAATTTGGAGGAAGATTTGGATCGGTTTGGAAAGTAGTTGAGATTAGGAAGGATTTCTAAATCTTCAAAGATATTCTTGTTTCCAAATTTGAATTTGAATTGATTCTTCCTTCTTTTTCGTGATTCTTCCTACCTTTATCTTCATTAATCTTCTGCAATTGCATGGAAACAAAAATCCCGTGATAATAAAAATATACAAAATATCGGGCAAAATCACGTAAAAACAATGTTACGAATGTTGTGGCATCGCTGCAGCATTATCCCTAAAAATTTGATTATTTCAGTTAAATCATTACTAATTCATAGCAATTTGACTACTAAAACCTCGTGAATATTAAGTCTTTTTTAGACTTAAGACATCCCCAAACTTAAGCGCCCCAAACTTAAGCTATTGCTCGTTCTCGAGTAATGTCAATAAACAATCATAACAATTTTCAGATTTTTCCACAAAAGACCTAACTCGAGACAAATAATCACAAATGCATGACTTTCCAACTCCTATTAACTTCAGATAACTTCTCGATAGTATCTCCCCCAAAGTGAGTGTGTGCACTTTTTACCATCAACATTAACCTTCCCAAAAATCATAAGTTGTCATAATGCTAAAGTCCTCAATTCTTCAAACATTGTTCAAATTCATACTTTCCACATACAAATTAAGCAAGATCCGAGCTTCATGACCTCAAGGGTGAGAAAGAATTTTTCTAGGCTTTTGGAAATAAGCTACTTGCGTTATCATACCACCATTTATATAATTTTTTATTCTTGATTTAGCCGAGGTGTTATTTCAAACGGGTAATCCATTTAATTGCAATGGAGTTCCTCCCATTGTTCCCTCTATTTTTTTATCCCACTCATCGAGTATCCAAAAGGCTCACTCGAGATTTGAAAGTGGATTGGGAAATTTCAAATACACTTTACCGTTCATCCACAAAGTCTCGATGAAGTGTCACTCAACGATCATCCACTTAAGTCCCGAAGAGTGATATTTTCACACACCGATTATCCACCAATCTTCCACTTAAGTCCCGATGAACTACAAATGTTGTGATTGTCCTTATTTTTGGACTTTTTATGCCTCATTGTTTTCCCCAAACTTGTTACCATGTCACTCTTCACCTAAAAAATATGTTTGTCTCAAGCATTTATTCGAGCTAAATTTCAAAAATATCAAATTTAAACCGAACATGATAACTCTTAAGAAAATCAGGAAAGATGATATTGAAAGTAATAATTTCGTGTAAAGAGGATCTACTATGTTGAAGAGTCTCCTTCATTAATTAGACTTGAATTGTCATTAATAAGTAACATTCATCAAGGATTAGATAAATTAGAAAAATAAGTTCTATCATTAAACTATATGATTGCAAGCATTCTCGGCTATTCGGATTAAGGGAAATATTCATTATATAATATATTTTTTTTATTTCGGTACACCCCCATCCCCAAACTTAAATTTGACAATACCCTCATTGTCAAACCCAAAACAGCAACAGTGAACCGAAATCACAAAAAATAGAAGAGCAAAAAGGGTTAGAAGTAAACTGCCCTATGAAGATCTTTCGGTTTCCCCATCGGTTGGGCTGCTTGGTTGGGCCTTATTGTCGTCTTGATTCAGCAGTAGGTGGGCTTGCGGTTTTTCCAAAATATCCAGCATGAAGTTTTGCTGGATTTCTATATGGCTCAGACGAGTTTCTATTAGCTGCAGACTCGCAGAAACTTTGTCGGGAAACTTGGCTATTGGCGATGCTGCAGCTTCACGTGCAGCATCCGGGGTTGGTGCACTTTCTTCTTCCTGATCTCTGCCATTCTCTTGTGAATTTTGAGCAATAGCAAAGGGAGTGATTGTACCTTTGTGCTAGAGCTTTCCCTCTGTGTCTAGGACTTGAACTTCCGCACCAATACAGAGATCAAAAATTAGTGAAGGAAAAAGGAATTGACTCCCCTTCTTCTTGGTGTTGGCGCAGATGCTCCGATAAATTATTCTCCCGACGTTAATAGGCTTGCCCATCAGGATGCAGAACAGGAGGATGGCTAGCACGGGTGACATGATGTTCGTGCGAGGAAGGAAGGATTCTGGATTTAGCAAAATGATACCAGCATTTTGCGCTCGATTTCAGAGATGCTCGTGAGATCGTCAGGGCTCCTAGTTTTGTTATTCGCCACGTAGTTCTCAGATTCGGATGCACAATTGCCTCATGTGGAGTTTGCATACAACCGAAGTGTGCATAGTGCAACTCAAGCCTCTCCATTTGAGGTTGTTTACGGCTTCAACCCCTCAACTCCCTTGGATTTGATCCCTTTGCCGAGCCATAAATTAGCCAACCCCGATGGAGTGCAAAAGCTAAACAAGTCCAAGCCATGCATACTAAGGTGAAAAAGGCCATAGCCAAGAAGAATGAAACTTATGCTAAATTTGCCAACCGTGGCCGAAGAGATGTAGAGTTCAAGGTTGGAGATCTTGTGTGGCTACACCTAAGGAATGAGAGCTTTCCTAGCCAAAGAAAGTCCAAGCTCCTTTGACACGAAAATTGAATGGGAAAACGAACACTTTCTAGATTCGGGTGGAGAAGGGTGGAAATCTGGATGAGCAGAAAATAGAGGAAACTTGTGGATAGTAGATCTCAAAAACAGTGGTGGTATTTTGCCTGAAATTTTGAGGAGGCGTATATGGGGAGAGCTAAAAGGTTACCTCAAAATATGAAAGAAGTCTCACGAGTAGAATGGAAGATATGTAGACGGCAGTGAAAATGGACAGAAGGTAGCCAAAAAATGGTATGTGCAGGTAGATTCGGAAAATATGGGCTTTCAAGATGAAGAATGGAAGGAAGAGCTAATGATCTACACACTCACCCTCAAGACCCCGAGTGTGGCTGGAGATATGTAGTAAGGATAGGTCCTCCTAGCTCGGAAGGATGACCAACTCCGGGGTTGCTCTCGGTTGCCGGAAGTCCACCGGGAAGCCGAGTCTTGGGATCGGAAGATCGACAAGGAAATTGACAATGCAAAGCAAAGTTTTTCAAATTCATCAAAGACCCCTACAATGCTGAGGGAGTTGAGCTTAAAACATGCACAAAGATGCATGGGAAAGGACTCAAATCGGATGGCTCATGGAAGCTTACCCGATTTGGCCACACACACAAAAAGGGAGGGAAAAGTGACCCCTTGACCAAACTGTTTTGGGACAAATCTAAGCCAGCATCCCTACCTACGTGAGCCACCCTA
>QAOC01004281.1:23901-37299 GCA_003255005.1 Begonia fuchsioides
TGATATGATCTTAACTGATATAGATTGATCAGTGATCGAATGCGGAATATAAAAGAAAATAAAGATAGAAATGGAACCTTGACCCGAAGTCGACGGACGTTTGAACCTTAGCTTAGAAAGAGCTTAAGACCCGAAACAATAACGCGACTAGGAACCTTGGATAGGAAAGACGCCACAAACGAAGGGATTCCGTTTGATAAGTCAGAAACGACGTTGCTGGACTTGCAATGAAAGACCGAACAACAAGTTGAAAAGGAGAAGTCTCTCACAATATGATTCACAAAACTCAAGTTTCTCTGAAATGATAAATCTAGTACATATTTATAGGACTCATTTCTCACCTAATTTCTCTTCTTCCAACATCAACCACTTTCTCACCCACTTTCTTACCAACTTTTCTACCTACTTTTCACCTACTTTTTATATGACATGCAACATAGATTAAATAGTCTAATCTATAATAATGTCATCTTGTCCCATGTGCACTTGAATGCATGTCATGCATTTAACTTTGATATTGTCGGGAACAATAACGCCGTCACAATTGAGAAGTTCTTGGATATATATGTTTAGTTTTTCACCGAACTTCTTTGCTCGATCTTCTGTCATCTTTCTGTCCATGCTTGCTCCGGTTACATTTAATTCTTTTCCTTGCTCTTCGTGATGTCCTCATCATACTCAAAGAAGGAGAAATGTGCTCCACTTTTTGTAAAACTGTATCAAATATTTTGCTGAGCTCATCAATTTGCCCTTTAAGGCTGGATTCGGGAAGAGCCGCATTCGGATATGGGAAGGATGGACTAACTGGGAGGATCAATCGAATCCCGGTTTGGTTTGTAATGTGAACCACTCCTTGTGGTCATTCTTTAAACTTCAAATAACACAAAAATATAGGGGAAGAGTAAGGTGGGGAGGGATTTATTGCTCTGATACCAAGTGACATGGAATCGGGATGGATTTAGGGAGAGGGTTGGAGATCGGGTAGGGTTTGTGAAAACCCCGATAGTCCAGAAACGGGAACAAATTTGTGAAGGGGATAGCTCAGCGATGAGATTGAATTTATGGCTGAAATTTTGAGTGGAGCTTTGGGTAAAGGTTAAGTAATGTACCTCTGAAAATGAAGGCAATCACTAGGGCGGATCGGTTGGAATTTGATGGAATAGTAACTGGGGTCTGGCGGTTGCCAAAAATGATGAGCGGCAGAGAAAATGAAATTACAAACGAAAATAAAGATGGAATGAAGAGCTTGCAAGGACGTGCAAGCCACGTTTCCTTGAATCTCTTCAGCCAATTTTCCCTTCTTTCTTGTCCCTAAATACCCTTCTTTTAGCCAATTAAACCCTTATGCAAAACTCCATGCAAAGCATGCAAAATCCAAGCTAAAACCCTAGCAGAGACACCCTCTCGGGTTCTCTAAATGTTCGACATAAAATTCACTTAAAAATTAATGTAAAAATGCAAGAAAATTTCTTCATTCCAAGAAGATGTTGGATAGTTGAGTCGTGGGTCAATTTATCACTTTTGCATGGGACTCCAACTCACCATGCAACGTGCATCTTCAACCGGGATCGGGTATGGGTTTGGATCTGGAGGTCTCGGGTTGAGTTGCAATTTTGCTTCATCTCCAAGCCAAGTTATCGCATACTTTGGCTTTTCTTGATCCTCCAAAGATGGCTTAGAAATGTGTAAATCTTCAATTAATTTTCCAGCAAAAATAACACACAAATTAGAAAATTTCAGAGCTCGGGCTCGGGTGAGTGCTCTGCTTGGAATGCCAAACCGTGGCATGTCAGTTAGGGTTTAGGGTTTAGGGTTTAGGTTTTAGGGTTTAGGGTTCTAAGGTTTCGAAGTTCCAGTGTTCATGGTAAAGGATTCAGGGTTTTAGGGATCAAGGTTTAAGGTTCTAGGGTTTAAGTGTCTGGGGTTTAGGGTTCAAGGTTCAAGATTCTAGGGTTTAGAGTTTAGGGTTCAAGTAGTTCCATTGTTCCACGATTCAAGGTTTACAGCTCAGGGTTTAAGGTTCAGCGTTTAGGGTTTAAGGTTCCAAAGCTTAGGTTCAAGGGTTCATTGTTTAGGGTTTAGAGTTCAAGGGGCCAGAGTTCAGAGTTCTGGATTTAGGAGGTTCTAGTGTTTCAATGTTCACGGTTTATGGTTCAAGGTTCTAGAGTTCAGGGTTTGGGGTTTGGGGTTTAGGGTTCGAAGGCTTAGGTTTTAGGGGTTCTTGGTTAGCGTTCAAGGGTTCAGGGTTTAGGGTTCAGGGTATTAGTCTTTAGGGTTCATGGGTTTAGCGTTCAAGGGTTCAGGGTTTAGGGTTCAGGGTATTAGTGTTTAGGGTTCATGGGTTTAGCGTTCAAGGTTCAGGTTTAAGGTTCAAGGTTCTAGGGCTCCAGGGTTCAGGGATCAAGGGTTCAGGGTTTAGAGTTTGAGGGTTCTACTGTTCAAAGTTCCAGGGGCAAGGATTTTGTAGAATGATAAATAATGGTTAGGAAGAGGAGTTTCAACTTTGTATATATAGATTGTAAATAGTTTAAGGAACCTAACATGTTTTAATTACGTTTAAAGTGACTTTAGTTTTCATGATTACCTTGAATCATTTTGCGAGAAAGTGTTTTCTCCTGCAAGTAAAAAAAATGAATGAATATATTTTGAGTCAGGAAGGACGTTACAAAGGTTATACGGTTCAAGTTTTAAGGTTAACAGTTCAAGGTCCAAGGGTGTTAGTTCAAGGTTTATGGTTTGGCGTTTTGGGTTCTAGGTTCAGGGTTTAGGGCTCATGGTTCATGGTTTAGGGTTCCAAGGTTTGGGTTCATGGTAAAGGATTCAGGGTTTAATGGCTCAGGGTTCAAGGTTCTAAGGTTTTAGGATTCAAGATTCAGAGTTTGGGGTTCTAAGGTTCTAAGATTCGGGGTTAAGGATTCTAATTTTAAGAATTCCAAGGTTTGGGGTTCAAGGTCAAGTGTCCAAGTTTCAGAGTGTAGGGTTTAAGGTTCAGGTTTCAGGGTTAAGGATTCAGGGTTTCATGGTTCAAGGTTGAAGGTTGAAGGTTCCATGGTTCTAGATTCATAGTTCAGTATTCTAAGGTTCAAGGCTTTAGGAATCAGCTTTCTAATGTTCAGAGTTTAGGGTTCTAAGGTTTAAGGATTCGAAGGTTCTGGGTTTAGGGTTTCAAGTTCAAAGGTTCAGTGTTCTATGATTTTAGGTTATGGGTTCTAGAAACCAAGGTTCAGAGTAAGGGTTCTAAGGTTCAGAGTTCTGGGTTTAGAGTCAGGGTTCGAGGTTTCAAAGGTTTTTAGGTTCATGGTTTATGGTTCCAAGGTTCAGGTTTAAGGATACCAAGTTAACGGTTCCAAGGATACAAGGTTTCAAGATTCCATGATGTAGGGTTCATGGTTATAGGGTTTAGAGTTAAGGGTTCTAATGTTCAAGGTTTCTGGGTTAAGGGTTCAAGGTTCAGATTTTCAAGGTTAGGTTAAGGATTCAAGGTTCAAAGTTTCTAAGTTAGGGTTTGGGATCCAGGGTTTAGGGTTCTAAGGTTTAATGTTCCAAGGTTTAGGGTTCAAGTTCTTTAGGGTTGCAGGGTTCATAGTTCAGGGTTAAGGGTTAAGAGTTCTAGGGTTCAAGGTTATAGGGTTTAAGGTTCATGGTTCCAGGGTTCATCCATTCCAGTTTCTTGGGTTAAGGACTTAGTCTTCTTGGGTTCATGGTTTGAGGTTCCAGGTTTCAGGATTCATGGTTCAGGATTCAGGGTTCCAAGGTTGAGCGTTTTAAGGTTCCAAGGTTGAGCGTTTTAAGGTTCAAGGTTATGTGTTCAATTTTAAGGGTTCACGGTTTCTAGGTCAATGGTTAAGTGTTCTAGGGTTTAGTGTTTAAGGTTCCAGAGTTTAGGATTTAGAGTTAGAGTTTAGGGTTCAGTGTTTCAGGGTTTAAGATTCAATGGTTACAGGGTTCCGGGGTTCAGGGTTTAGAGTTTAAGGTTTAGGGTTCCAGGGTTCAGGGTTAAGGGGGTTAATGGATCAAGGGTTCAGAGTTTAGTGTTCAAGGGTTGTAGGATTCTAGGGTTTAGGGTTCACGGTTCTAAGGTTTAAGGTTCTAAGGTTCCATTGTTCAGGTTTAAAGGTTTTAGGTATCATGTTCAGGGTTAACTGTTCTAGGGTTTAAGGGTTCCACGATTCTCGGTTCAAGATTCAATGTTCTAGGGTTTAAGGTTAATGGTTCCAAGGTTCCATGGTTATGGTTTTAGGATTCAAAGTTCAGTGTTCAAAAGGTTCTATAGTTTTATTTTCTTATGGTTCCAGAGTTAATAGTTTAGGGTTTTGGGTTCAGGGTTCAAGGTTCCAAGGTTTAGGGTTTAGGGTCAAGGGTTCAAGGTTAAGGGTTCTAAGGTTTTTAGGTTCTAGAGTTTAGGGTTCATGATTTAATATTTTAAGGTTTAGGGTTTAAGGTTCTAGGGTTCCAGGGTTCAAGATTTAGAGTTCAGGGTTCTAGGTTTCCAAGGTTTAGGTTTAGGGTTCAGGGTTAATCATTCTAAGGTTTGATGTTTTAGGGTTATGGATTCCAGGTTTTGGGTTTAGGGTCCAAGTTTCTTGGTTTCTTAGTTTAGTGTTCCAAGGTTTAGATTTATGGGTTCTAGGGGTTAAGGGTTTCAGGTCTCTTGGTTCAAGGTTCAGAGTTCTAAGGCTCAGGGTTCAAGGTTTCAAGCTTCATGTTAAGGGTTTGAGGTTCTACAGTTCAAAGGGTCCATGGTTTTGTGGTTTAGGGTTCTAGGGTTGAAGGGTTTCATGAATCAAGGTTCTGAGTTTAGGTTAAGGGTTCAGAGTCAGAGTTCATGGTTACAAGGTTTAGGGTTCAAGGTTCACAGTTTATCGTGCCACTGTTCCAGGGTTCAGGCTTCAAGGTTTGAAGGTTCAGGCTTCAAGGTTTGAAGGTTCAGTGTTCCAAGGATATTATGTTCCAAGGTTTCAGGTTTTAAGGTTTAGGGTTATAGGGTTCAGAGTTAAAGGTTCAATGTTCCAAGATTAAGAGTTCAGGATTCAGTGTTTCACAGTTAGGGGTTCTACGGTTCAGTGTTCAGCATTTGGGATGCAAGGTTCTAGAGTTTAAAGGTTCAGGGTTCAGGGTTTAGAGTTTCATGGTTTAGGGTTTAATATTCTAGCGTTATAGTTTCCAGGCTTTAGGCTTCCAAGGTTTAGGTTCCCAAGTTTATGGTTCAAGGTTCAAGGGTTTAGGGTTCCAAGATTCAGGGTTGTAGGGTTCATGATTCAGAGTTTTAGGGTTCTAGGGTAGTTTTGGGTTCCAAGATTCTAGGGTTGCAGGTTATAGGGTTTGGGGTTTCAACCTTCCAGGGTTCAAGGTTCAGTGTTTAAGGGTTCAAGGTTCCATGGTTCAGGGTATAGGTTCATGTTTTCAAGTTTCAATGTTTTAACAATTTAATGCTCCATGGTTCAGGGTTCAAGGTGATAGGGTTAAGAGATCAGGGTTTCAGGTTTTGAAGTTTACCGTTTCAATGTTATGGGTTTCAGGGTTCAGTGTTCAGGGTGGGATTCAGGGTTCACAGTTCAAGGTTAAGGGTTAAGGGTTCTACGGTTTCACAGTTCATGGTCCACGGTTCAGAGGATAAAGGTTAAGGGTTTAGGGAAAACGTTTCTAATTTTCAGGGATCAAGGATTAAAGGTTTAAGGGTTTCACTGTTTAAGGGTTCCAATGTTCACGATTCAGGATTTAGGGTTCCAAGGTTTAGGATTCTAGGGTTTCAAGATTCCATTATTCATGTTAAAGGGTCAGGGTTATGGACTTATGGTTCAGGCTTCCAGAGTTTATGTAACACCCTCATTTTATTTTAGAATTTTGTGACTTTAAGATGGAAATGTTTAAGATTTGTTTTATGAATGTTGGCTAAATATTAAAGTATTAAGGTACTATGGATATTAATAATTTAGTAGGTTGAAGGTGATGAAGAAAATAATGTTTGAGGAGTATAAGTAATGAAGTAAGTTTGGTTGAATACACTAAAGGATTACCTTCAAGTAAGATCAAGTCGACCCCAGGATTTAGGAGGGGTCGACACAAATGGAAGTTTCGGTCGACCCCAGGATCAGAGAGGGGTCGACACAACTATAATGCTTTCGGTTGACCTAAGGATCGAAGAGGGGTCGACACTTTGTTCACCGGTCGACCAAAGGATTTAGGAGGGGTAATATTTTTTATCCTCTTAAGTTCTTTTAAGTTGAGTAAGGATAATATGATAGTAGTATTTGAATTGGTGGATAAAAACGAGTGATTTCATGCTAAGAGATAAGAAATGAGTTAAGTATGAATAAAGTTAGAGTTCTGGATATTCGGTCGAGAAGTAGTATGAATTAGAGTTTGTTTCCTTCATAAGAGTTAGAGTAAACTCTAACTCTTAGAGTGATTTAAAGCCGTTCGAATCACTCAATTCAGAACTATGAATAAAAAGTTATGGACGTCGCAAGTCAGTGTACGGAAACTGGGGAAAGTTTGGGTCGACCCCTTGTAGTTTGGGTTGACCGATTCTCGATTTAAAAATGCGACGTCTCTATTTTGTCAACATGGGTCGACCCCTAATAAGTTGGGTCGACTGGTCCATGATTTCCAGAGAAGTATGCTCACTAATATGTCCCGATACTTTATGCTACGTTAGTTTTCTGAATTTAGTGTCTTCTAAGAAGTTATAGTAGACTCTTTAAAGAACACTTTGACACCTTGAGCCTAGCAAATGAATCATCAACGAGGAAGTTATAGTAGTTTGAAGTTGAGATAAAAATTTAAGAGTTTATTACTTCTGATCCTTGTATAATCGATATGTTTAGGTCATTGATTGGATTAAAAAGGAGACTCAAGTGGACTAATTCAAGATAGCTGCTAAGGTAAGTTAATGTTGCATGCGATTGGCCCTAAGGGGACAATATTACAAAGATTAAGATTTTATGATTTTGAAATATGCTGGTTTGTTTGGGGTGTAATGCACAATACACCGACCTCAATTTATTTGAGGATATGTTTGTGTGCCTTGTTTGATTGATTATTGGTGTTAGAATAAAGATACATGTTTAGAATGCTTGAAATGTTTGAATTGTATATTTTATTGCATGTTAACATGTTCATGCATGTTAATTGTTCATGCATCCTGGTTTTAAGAAAAATACAAAAATGATTTACATGCACGATTTTCATGATAATATGCAACGGGTCATTGAAGGAGGAGCTCGAGTTAGACTGCCTCGAGGGAGGCCAAATGGTGTCTACTCTCTCCCGTGGTGCCTTCAACGATCAAATAATGAAAGAAATGAAATGAACAAAATGTACGTAAATAGTTACATGTTGGGCGGGGTTGAGTTTGGCTGTCCCGAGAGGTTGGACCAAATGGTGCCTACTCTCCCCTAGACGGTATTACCCACATTAACTGGACTGTTAAGTGAAAGAAAAGAAATGAAATAAACGATACTGAAACTGCATTGTTTTTATAAAGCAACATATGCATGTTTACATGTTCATGCATTTTAATTATTCATGCATCATGGTTTTAAGAAAAATACAAAAATGATTTACATGCACGATTTTCATGATAATATGCAACGGGTCATTGAAGGAGGAGCTCGAGTTAGACTGCCTCGAGGGAGGCCAAATGGTGTCTACTCTCTCCCGTGGTGCCTTCAACGATCAAATAATGAAAGAAATGAAATGAACGAAATGTACGTAAATAGTTACATGTTGGGCGGGGTTGAGTTTGGCTGTCCCGAGAGGTTGGACCAAATGGTGCCTACTCTCCCCTAGACGGTATTACCCACATTAACTGGATTGTTAATTGAAAGAAAAGAAATGAAATAAATGATACTGAAACTGCATTTTTTTATAAAGCAGCATATGCATGTTTACATGTTCATGCATTTTAATTATTCATGCATCATGGTTTTAAGAAAAATACGAAAATGATTTACATGCATGATTTTCATGATAATATGTAACGGGTCGTTGAAGGAGGTGCTTGGGTTAGAGTGCCTCGAGGGAGGCCAAATGGTTTCTAATCTCTCCCGTGGTACCTTCAACGATCAAATAATGAAAGAAATGAAATGAACGAAATGTACGTAAATAGTTACATGTTGGGCGGGGTTGAGTTTGGCTATCCCGAGTGGTTGGACCAAATGGTGCCTACTCTCCCCTAGACGGTATTACCCACATTAACTGGACTGTTAATTGAAAGAGAAGAAATGAAATAAACGATACTGAAACTGCATTATTTTTATAAAGCAGCATATGCATGAAGGTCTCATAAATGTTTTATTATTATGGATTAACTTACTGAGCGTTAGGCTCATTAGATAAGTTTCGTAATGTAGGGATAAATGCTTGAGGTGGTGAAGTACGTCCATTGCGGAAGTTTACGGCTGTTAGTGCAATTTTGACCGGTGGGCAACCCATGTAAATGGAAATGTTTTGTTTGAAAACTAATGTATAATATTATGTTTAGTTTATAACTGTTTTGTAATAACTTGGTTTTAATGTTAAAGTATAAGTATGTTTTGGATTACTTATTACGAATATAATTGATTTTGATGAAGTTAAATAAAAGTTTTCCGCTGTATTTTATCTTAAGGATTTCAAATTGATGAGTTACCTTAAGTTGTTTAAAGTTGGTACATGTGTGTAAAAAAAAATTCAATTAAGTAAAGGAAAAACCAGGCGTTACAATATGGTATCAGAGCACACCGATTTTAAAATTGTTTCTGCAGACTGCCTAACAGCACAAGCTTTCACATGGAGATACTTCATACACTGTAAGTTTGTTAATGATTATATTATTGTTTGTATTTATGGGTTGCTAAATTATTAAGGCTTAGTTCAATATGATGAGAGGAAGAAGAAATATTCCAGAGGAGAGAACTAATGAGACAACTATTAATCAACTGTAAAAGTTGGTTAACCGGCAGTTTCAACAATTGGAGTGAATGATGATAGAGAGGAACAAGGAAATGAACAAAACGAGACTGCGAGGAGGCTGAGCTGTGAGAGATTTAGGAAAATGAATCATCCACTGTTTGATGGACAGCCCACAGATTCTGTGTTGGCTGAAGAGTGGATTACGATTCTAATAGATGCGCTCATAGTCTTCCCATCCAAGAGAGGAGTTTAAGTCCTTATCGAAAGGATGATTCTCGCCTGACTGAGCGCCTAGATGAGAGTGATTTTATTGGAAAGAAGGAATATTGTAAAGGTGTGGGATACTATTGAGGATAAAGTTGAGTAGTTCGTGCAAGGAATGAAATCAAAAGTTTATAAAGGAAAGCAAGTTAAAAGTTTGGAGCCGATATTGGAATGTCCCGAGTGCAATAGGAAGCATGCACTGTATGACTGGCTTACGGGGCTGCAATGTATACAAGGAACTAGGACATTATGGGTGAGATTGCACCCAAAACAAAGATCAGCCCAGGGTGAAACCCCAAGTGTTCACGATGATCGAGCCCAAAGATATGGAACAGCCTGTGGAGATGTCAGGTATGAGAAAATATCTCTTGCAAAAGATAGAAAGTAATTAAAATATGTCTAGAGTATCAAGTAGAGGGAGTCTTGTAAATCTAGAAGATTGAATGTAAGAGTTTTGAGAAGAACTGTTAAGGAGGTAAGAGACCAATATATCTAGAAGACGTTTTGAGGTTTATCAAAATTTTGCCCCACACTTAAGTGAGTAAAAAAAAAAACTTAAAGTGTACTAATATATTCAAAGTTTAAAGTTGGAAACTTATAGAAGAGTTAAAGTAGCTGGTACTAAGAACGTTAATCATGTAAATGTGGTGGCCAAGTGTCTTGGAACTTTAGATGTGGTTTATGAGGTATGAGAAATCTTTGATGAGAAATTCTCTGAACCGATAATGCCTCAATCAAGTAAAGATTGATAACCACTGAGAAGAACAAAAAGAATCAAGTGAGGATAAGCTCAAAAGAGGTAAAGCAAAAAATAAGATTAAGGTTCTTCTCAAGCCAAGATAAGCCATAGACTTAAAGAAGGCATTTGAAAATGTGCTATCGGCACATGAAAAATTATTAAATGCAAAGAGAATAGAACGTCTAGTGAGAAACTATTCCTAAATGAAAAAGTAACAACCAGAAAAAATTCAAGGATGAGGAAATTAAGTAAGCTAACAATAAGGGATAAGTGTATGTCATTAGAGATTGACAACTTGTTTGATCAAAATGGACGATATTTCAAGATGACGTTCTTGAAGAATATAAACATTATGAGTTTTCAAAGATATCTGTTAGAGTAACAAATGCACTAGTAGTTTTATGGATGTAACAAGTTAAATGTTTCAAACATTTGGTTAAGTATGTGAAGATGCACATCTAACAGATAGTAAGATTAGTTGGAATTTCAATCTCCATTGTTTTGGAAAGACCATGAGAAAAGTTTAGAAATATGAACGGCGGTTCATTCCTAAACCGGTAGACGAATCAAAAGGGGCAACCCAAATTTAGATGACACTGTGAAAGCATGAGTGTTAAGGTTTCAAAGTGTCATAGAGCAAGTCGTTGCCCTTAGCGAAGTTTACTTACACTCATTACTACTAAGCTACAATTAGTATAACCTTTATAAGGTGAAGTATGATGAAGAGTGTAGATTACCCCATATTAGATAACACTAGAGAAGCATTAGGGATCAATATGTTACAATAGGAAAAGGATTTGATTGTCACGGGACCAGGATTAGGGCTATACTAGCTTAGACAGGACTTAAGTTTGGTTGAGGAAACATGGTATTCTTCAAAATTTCATCAGTTAAAAGAGTAAGTGTTTTGTTGCGTAGGAGGAAGACTCATCCCAAAAGCTATTGGACCTATCCTGATTATAACGGAGATTGAAAAAGCAGCATACAAATTCAGAATTTCAATCAACTGTGCAGGGATTATACAAGGTAGTTCTCACACCGATGTAAAAAAAGTTCATATGGATCCCAATTAAGTGAAGAAAATGAAAATGGTATAGGAAGTTGCAGGTCTGAATGTAAAAGTTGAAGGTTTGAGACTGAAAAAAGGTTAAATTAGAGTACAAAAATCAAGGTGTTGTGTAATAAGCAAACTCCATTGGTGAAAGTTCTATGGCGAAATCATAACGAGGAAGAAGCTACCTGGGAAAGAGAACAAAACATGAAGGAAAAATATCCAGAAATGTTTGAGGTCTAAATTTTGAAAACAAAATTTTTCTTAAGGAGAGTAGAATGTAACAACCCTCATTTTATTTTAGAATTTTGTGACTTTAAGATGAAAATCTTTAAGATTTGTTTTATGAATGTTGGCTAAATATTAAAGTATTAAGGTATTATGGATATTAATAATTTAGTGGGTTGAAGGTGATGAAGAAAATAATGTTTGAGGAGTATAAGTAATGAAGTAAGTTGGGTTAAATACACTAAAGGATTACCTTCAAGTAAGATTCAGTAGACCCTAGGATTTAGGAGGGGTCGACACAAATGGAAGTTTCGGTCGACCCCAGGATCAAATAGGGGTCGACACAGTGAATGATTTCGGTCCCACCCCAGGATGAGAGAGGGGTTGACACAAATATAATGCTTTCGGTCGACCCCATAATCGAAGAGGGGTCGACACCTTGTATTTCCGGTCGACCGCTATGGATTAGCGGTCGACATTTTGTTCACTGGTCGACCCAAGGATTTAGGAGGGTCGACACAATAGGACCTCCGGAACGCTTTCGGTCGACCCCAGGACCGAGCGGTCGACACAAGTCGTTCTCGGGAAACACTTTCGGTTGACACAACAGATGAGCGGTCAACACAAATGACTCTAGGGAATAGATTGGGTCGACACAATTGGACAAGCGGTCGACACATTCATACATGCCGTTGAAAAGTCGGCCAAAACTTGGAGGAATCTGATTGGTGAACATAAAGGAAAGATTGATTTTGTTTAATTAAGAGATAAGAAGGAATGGTCTGCCATTTCCCTACCAGCACGACCTCTTCTCCCTATCTATTTACTCAGAGTTCTCACGTCTTGATAAGGGAGAGGGAGATTGAGAAAGAAAAGAAGTTATGTGAGAGAAAAATAGTGAGAAAATGAGATATCTCAAGAGAGGTGAGGTAGGAGACTCTAAGGCTCTCGTGGAAACTAAAGTTCAAGGTAATATTTTCTATCCTCTTAAGTTCTTCTAAGTTGAGTAAGGATAATATGATAGTAGTATTTGAATTGGTGGATAAAAACGAGTGATTTCATGCTAAGAGATAAGAAAGGAGTTAAGTATGAATAAAGTTAGAGTTCTGGATATTCGGTCGAGAAGTAGTATGAATTAGAGTTTGTTTCCTTCATAAGAGTTAGAGTAAACTCTTAGAGTGATTTAAAGTCGTTCAAATCACTCAATTCGGAACTATGTATAAAAAGTTATGGACGTTGCAAGTCAGTGTACAAAAACTGGAGAGAGTTTGAGTCGACCCCTTGTAGTTTGGGTCGACCTATGCTCGATTTAAAAAATGCAACGTCTCTTTTTTGTCAACATGGGTCAACCCCTAATAAGTTGGGTCGACCGGTCCATGATTTCCAGAGAAGTATGCTCACTAATATGTCCCGATACTTTATGCTACGTTAGTTTTCTGAATTTGGTGTCTTCTAAGAAGTTATAGTGGACTCTTTAAGGAACAATTTGACACTTTGAGCCTAGCAAAGGGATCATTAACGAGGAAGTTATAGTAGTTTGAAATTGAGATAAAAAGTTAAGATTTTATTACTTCTGATCCTTGTATAATTGATATGTTTAGGTCATTGATTGGATTAAAAAGGAGACTCAAGTGGACTAATTCAAGATAGCGGCTAAGGTAAGTTAATGTTGCATGCGATTGGCCCTAAGGGGACTACATTACAAAGATTAGGATTTTATGATTTTGAAATATGCTGGTTTGTTTGTGGTGTAATGCACAATACACCGACCTCAATTTATTTGAGGATATGTTTGTGTGCCTTGTTTGATTGATTATTGGTGTTAGAATAAAGATACATGTTTAGAATGCTTGAAATGTTTGAATTGTATATTTTATTGCATGTTAACATGTTCATGCATGTTAATTGTTCATGCATCCTGGTTTTAAGAAAAATACGAAATTGATTTACATGCATGATTTTCATGATAATATGCAATGGGTCGTTGAAGGAGGAGCTCGAGTTAGACTGCCTCGAGGGAGGCCAAATGGTGTCTACTCTCTCCCGTGGTGCCTTAAACGATCAAATAATGAAAGAAATGAAATGAACGAAATGTACGTAAATAGTTACATGTTGGGCGGGGTTGAGTTTGGCTGTCCCGAGAGGTTGGACCAAATGGTGCCTACTCTCCCCTAGACGGTATTACCCACATTAACTGGACTGTTAAGTGAAAGAAAAGAAA
>QAOC01004281.1:37347-104786 GCA_003255005.1 Begonia fuchsioides
GGAGGAGCTCGAGTTAGACTGCCTCGAGGGAGGCCAAATGGTGTCTACTCTCTCCCGTGGTGCCTTCAACGATCAAATAATGAAAGAAATGAAATGAACGAAATGTACGTAAATAGTTACATGTTGGGCGGGGTTTAGTTTGGCTGTCCCGAGAGGTTGGACCAAATGGTGCCTATTCTCCCCTAGACGGTATTACCCACATTAACTGGACTGTTAATTGAAAGAAAAGAAATGAAATAAACGATACTGAAACTGCATTGTTTTTATAAAGCAGCATATGCATGAAGGTCTCATAAATGTTTTATTATTATGGATTAACTTACTGAGCGTTAGGCTCATTAGATAAGTTTCGTAATGTGGGGATAAATGCTTGAGGTGGTGAAGTACGTCCATTGCGGAAGTTTACGGCTGTTATTGCAATTTTGACCGGTGGGCGGCCCATGTAAATGGAAATGTTTTGTTTGAAAACTAATGTATAATATTATGTTTAGTTTATAACTGTTTTGTAATAACTTTGTTTTAATGTTAAAGTATAAGTATGTTTTGGATTACTTATTACGAATATAATTGATTTTGATGAAGTTAAATAAAAGTCTTCCGCTGTATTTTATCTCAAGGATTTCAAATTGATGAGTTTTACCTTAAGTTGTTTAAAGTTGGTACATGTGTTTAAAAAAAAATTTAATGAAGTAAAGGAAAAACCGGGTGTTACAGTTTAAGTGTTCGAGAGTTCAGGGTTCAGGATTCAGGGTTTAGGGTTCAAGGTTTATAGGTTCAGGGTGCAGGTTTAATAGTCAAAGTCAAGGGTTCAAGGGTTTTATGGTTCCAAGGTTTCAAGGTTAAGGGTTCAAAGGTTCATTGTTCCAAGGTTCCAATGTTAAGGGTTCTTAGGGTTTAAGATTTAAGGTTCAAAGTTTAGGGTTTATGGTTCAGGGTTCCAAGGTCAAGGGTTAAGTGTTCTAGTATTCAAGGTTAAAAGTTCTAGGGTTCAGGGTTCAGAGTTAAGGGTTTAAGAGCAACGATTTTAGCGTTCAATATTTCAAGGTTACAGTTTTCCAAAATTCAAGGTTATAGGTGTAAGGTTCAAGGTTACATGGTTCAAAGTTTAGGGTCCATGGTTGAGAGTTGAAGGTACAATTTTTGAAGGATTTAAGGTTCCAAAGTTAAGGGTTCTAGGGTTCAATGTTTAGGTTTTGAGATCCAAGGATCAGGGTTTTGGGTTCTAAGGTTCAACTGTTCCTGTGTTCTGGGTTCAAGTGTCAATTTTTTAGGTTTTTGGGTTCCAAGGTTCAGGATTCTACGTTTCAGAGTTCACAGTCAAGGGATTCCAGAGTTAGAAGGTTCATGGATTAGGTTTGAAGGTTCCAAGCATTAGGTTTACCGAGTTATGGGTTCAAAGCTCATTGTTTAAGGGTTCCAAGGTTCATGGTTCTAGAATTCTCATCCATAGCTAATGGTTCAACTGTTTAGGGGTCAAGGTTTAGGGTTCAAGGTTCTAGGATTTAGGGTTTGAGGTTCAGGGTTTAGGGTTTAGTGTTAGGTGTTCTAAGATTCTTGGTTATGGATTCAAAGTTTCTAGGATCAAGGTTTAATTTTTTAAGCTTCCAGGGTTGAGGATTCAAAGGTCAGTGTTCTAGGGTTCCAGGGTTCAGCATTCATACTTCTAGGGTTGAAGGGTTCTAGGGTTTGTGGTTTAAGATTCAGGATTCTAGGGCTCAAGGTTTAAGGTTCCATGGTTCAAGGTTCAAGAGTTACGATTTCAAGGGCCATGTTTACAAGGTTACAAGGTTGAGGGTTTTAGGGTCAAAGGTTAAGGGTTAAAGGTTCCAGGGTCAAGGTTTAAGTGTTCTAGGGTTTAGGGTCCAAGGTTTAAGGGATTCCAAGTCAAGGTTTAGGTTTAAGGGTTCAAAGTCTTTGGGTTCCAGGGTTCAGGATTGAGGGCTCATAGTTCAAAGGTTTCAGGGGTTGAGGTTCTGAGGTTAATGGTTTTGAGGTATAAGGTTAAGGATTTAAGTGTTTAGGGTTTAGGGTTTAGTATTCTGGGTTTAGAGTTATAGGATTTCATGGTTTAGGGTTCAAGGTTTAGGGTTTAGTCTTTAGGGTTATGGGGGTCAAGTGTTCCAGGGTTTAAAGGTTCAAAGTTTAGGGTTCAAGGGTTTTAGCATTTTATGTTTCTAGGATTCCACTTTTAACCGTTCCGTGTTAAGGGTTCCGTTCAGGGCTTTAAGGTCCCAAGTTTCCATTGTTCAGGGTCTAGTGTTCAAGGGTTCACGATTTAGGGTTAAGGGTTGTATGTTTTAAGGGTTCCACAGTTTTGAGTTCAAGATTCATTATTCTAGGGTTTAAGGGTAAAGGTTCAACAATTCCACGGTTTAGGTTTTAGGGTCTAGGTTCGTGGTTCAAAATTCCAAGGTTTAGGGTTCAAAGTTCGGGATTTAGGGTTCATGGTTTAGGCTTTAGGGTTTCAAGGGTTCAAGGATCCAAGGTTCAGGTATCAGGATTAAGGTTTCACGGTTCAAGGTTGTAGAGTTTCACTATAGGATTTTGTGTTTAGGGTTCTAGGTTCCACGTTTCAGGGTTTAGGGTCCAAGGTTTAGGGTTCAAGGTTTCAAGGCTCTAGGTTCCAAGGTTCAAGGTTTAGGGTTCATTGTTCAAGGGTTCAAGGTTACATAGTTACACGGTTCTAGGTTTTTCATGTTTTATGGTTCAAGGTTTACAATTGAGGGTTCAATGGTTCCATGGTTCAAGGATTAAGGGTTTAGGATTTCGAGTTTATGGGTATTAGGGTTCCAAGGTTCCAGGATTCCATGTTTATGGTTCAGAGTTTGAATGTTCATAGTTCTAGGGTTCTAAGGGTGGGTTTAAGGTTCAAGTTTATAGGGTTAAAGGTTAGGTTTTAGGGTTCTGGGTTTACGATTTAAGGTTCTAGTGTTTAAGGTTCAAGTTCCAAGGTTCCAAATTTTAGGTTTTAGGGTTTAGGGTAAAAGATTATAGGGTTCAAGGGTTCTGGGTTCTAGGGTTTAGGGTTTACGAATTAGGGTTTAAGGGATCGGGGTTTAGGGTTCAAGGTTTTTGGTTCTAGTATTAAGGTTCATGATTTGAGTGTTATAGGGTTCTAGGGTTCTAGGAGTCTAGGTGATGTGCCACGGATTAGAACATCTAGAAGCGGAAGCAAACTATTTTCTAATGAGTTTGTTGATTTTGTAGGAAGCTTGTTTTATAAAGGTTTAATCAAGAAGCCAAATATGAAGGGCATGGTGAGCCCTAGTTGTCAAGTGGGGTTGATGCATTTCATGGGCCAACCACACTTGATGAAGGAAGATGAGTTCAAGGGTGGCACATTAAGGTGGCCCCAAATCACCAAAACATGAAGGGGAAAACATGTTTTCCTTTTGACAACTTTGTGTAATAATTTAGTTAGTTTTATGTAATAATTAGGAGGATAATTTGTAGCTTAAATTTGTGCACATGTAAGGGTACTTAGTGTACCCGTGGCATGGAAGGGTGATCAAAACATCCATGGTGATGAAAACAACATTTCTGGTTTCGGCCCAAGCTGACCTTCAAGACTTGTGCAGCCGTTTCGACCACCTTCCGGACCTGTTTTGGACAAACGTGCTTCTACAAAAATGTGGCCCACATCTTAAGGTTTCCAGCATGTGGCAGAGCATAAACTTTGGACAACAACTGCCCAGCCAACGATTGCCATTACAGAGGCCTCCAGAAGATGGAGCGGCCCAAGAGCATCCAACCCATGGTGGCTGATCCATGGCCATGTTTGGCCCCAACGGAAAGGAAGGCTGAATTTCATCTTTGTCCTTCATGGGAGCAGCATCTTGCAGCCCATGGAAGTGCCCAACCATTAGCCCAAAAGATACAAGTGTTCAAGTCCATTTGATTATGGACAATCCATCATGGGTTTGGCCCATCTATTAGGTTTTTGGTTTTTCACGTGAAAACCATGCTAGCTCCTCTCTTGTTTTTCTTTTGTTGTAAGTTAGTAAACGTGGCTGCAAGTGGAAAGGTCTTAGGAAGCCTTATGGGATGGGTTTTACCTTCCCTTAGTGACCATCACTCTTGTTAGTGATGAAAGTCAAGGGTGGGCCCCTTTACCATACCTTGATGTTGGTTTAGCACTTAGGACTATAGGTGATAATCGTGTGCCTTTTGTAGCTCGTGGGAAGGAGGGTTTTAACCTCCCTTTCTCAGCATTTTGCAGACTAGAAAATGTTGAATGTTGAAGCTTGAAGCTCTCCCCATTTTCTCTCACGGCAAAGCAAATTCAAGGTGAGTAATATCCTTGATCTTTGGTTTGTAACGGTGTTGGTGCCTTGCTAGAGCCACTAAGCCCTATTCCAATCTCCTTTCCTCACTTGTTTAGGATCAAAGGCGAGTTTGGAAGTCCCATAGCTAACCTTCCATTTTGTTGTTTGCATTTGTGTTTTGTCTTTGTTGTTGGTTGCTGTTTTTTGGTGCTTACCCGAGTGAATTTGTGCAACAAAGTCCAATTCGTGCCATTTCAGTTTTCCGTGAACAAAAGTCCCCAATTTTATGGCTGTGAGTTCCTCTTTCATGGCTTGAAATAACTGTTTTTTCCGTTTAGCCATAGCCACCTCCCTTTAAAAGTTATGCTTGTGTTTTCCCACTGCTTCCTACCCGAGTTCCTGAAATCGGGCAACTCTGTCCATTAATTTTCTATCCAGCATAACTCCTAGCCTACTCATGATTTTTCTGTGAAACCACTTTCATTGTCTTCCCCTTTGATTAAAGTTGTTTTATGCTTATTTTTACGATCCCAGACTCCCTGCATTGGAAGTTGTGTAGAAGTTTCCCCATCACCCCTGCACTGTTTTCTTCATGTTGGTCTGTTTGTGCATCTGAAAGTGTCTCCGTGTATTTTAATGTTCCGTACGTGCTTGTAAGCTGAAATTCGGGTCACACTTATTCCACTTCCTAAAGTTTCATTTGGCTGAGTTTATTTGACTTAATCCTGTATGCATTTGGAATATTAACCGTTACACCTCACTGTTTCTGTCTTGGACTTTCTCCTTGGCAGATTACCCTTGTGTCTTCTTTCTCCCGACACTTCTCATAACCCCGAGCGTGTCACTAGGATTATAGGATTCATAGTTATGGGTTTAGGGTTTAAGAGTTCAAGGGTTCAAAGTTCAGAATTCAAGGTTATGTGGTTCAAGGTTCAAGTTTCCAGAATTTCAAGGTTCAGGTTTCAGGGTCAATGGTTCTAGGGTTCGATGGTTCAAGGGTTTAGGGTTTAGTGTTCATTTTTAGGGTTCCAAGATTCAAAGTTCCAGAGTTTATTGTTAAGGGTTTAGGATTCAAGATTTAGGGTTTTAAGGTTCATGGTTCCAAGTTTACAAGGTTCCAGGGTTCTAGGGTTCTAGCGTTCAGGGTTCAAGATTCATTGTTCCTCGATTCAGAGTTCAAGGTTTTAGGGTTTTAGGGTTCTAAGGTTCAAGGTCTATGGGTCACAGTTTAAAGGTTCAGAGTTCAAGGGTTAAGGGTTTAAGGTTCAGGGTTCAGGGTTTAGGGTTCAAGTATTTCAGGCTTCCCGGGTCTAGGGTTAAGGGTTTCAAGGTTTAGCCTTCATGTTTCCAGATCTCACGGTTCATGATTCATTGTTTAGTATCAAAGGTTTATGGTTCCATTTTTTGTGGTTTAAGGTTTAACCTTTAGAGTTCAAGGTTTAGGGTTCAGGGTTGAAGGTTCGAGGTTCGGGGTTCATGGGTTTTACAATTCCAGGGTTTAGGGTTTAGGGTTCCATGGTTTAAGGTTCCAGGGTTTTAGGGTCATGGTTCAAGGTACAAGGATTAAGGGTTCAAGGTTTTCAAGATTAGGCTTTTAAGTATTAGGGTTCCAGGGTTCAAGGTTCAAGTTTACGGAGTTTAGGGTTCTTGGGTATAGGGTTCAAAATTTGATGGTTCAAAGGTTCTAGGGTTCCATTGAAAAGAGTTGAGGGTTTCATTATCCGGGGTTCAGGGTTCACTGGTTCCAAGGTTCAAGGTTCAGGGTTCATGGTTTGAGTGTTTAGAGTTCAAGGGTTCCAAGGTTTCAAGCTTTCAAAGTTCAGGGTTCAAGGTTTAGTGTTCCATGGTTTGAGTGTCAAAGGTTCAGGGTTCCAAGAATCAGGGTTCTCTAGTTTAGGGTTAAGGATAAAGGTTTAAGGGTTTCAGGGTTCAAGGGTTTAGGGTTTAGGGTTCATGGTACAAGGTTCCAGGGTTCCAGTGTTCAGGTTTTAGGCTTCCAAGGTTAGGGTTCCATGTTTCAAGGTTCAGAGTTAAGGGGTTTAGGGCTTTTCGGTACAAGGTTCAAAGTTCTAGGGTTCTAGGGTTCCAATGTCTAGGGTTCTAGGGTTCTAGGGTTCCAAGTTTTAGGGTTTAGGGTTCAAGGTTTGACGGTTTAAAGGTCCAAGGTTTAAAGGTTCCAAGTTTCCATAGTTAGGGTTTAGGGTCCCTAAGTTCAAGATTGCAAGGTTACAAGGTTCCAGTGTTTGAAGGTTGAGGGTTATGGGTTAAAGTTTCCAAGGTTAAGAGTTTATGGTTTTACGGCTCCAAGGTTAAGGGTTAAGGGTTCCAAGGTTACGGGTTTTAGGGTTCAGAGTTTAAGGTTTAGGATTCAATGTTCAAGGGTTTTTGGATTACACGGTTCAGGGTTTGGGATTTAGGTTCCAAGGTTCTAGGCTTCGAGGTTTAGGGTTTAAGGGTTAAAAGTTTCATGGTTCTAAGGTCCAAGGTTTAGGGATCAAAGGTTTTTTTCAAGGGTTCAAAGTTTTAAGGTTCAGGTTTAAGGTTCAATGTTTAGGGTTCAGGGTTTTAGGGTTAAGTTTCAAGTTTTGGGGTTTAAAGGTTTTACATATTTGGGGTCATGGGATAAGGGTTTAAGGGTTTAAGGTTCAAGGTTTCATTGTTCCAAGGTTCAGGGTTGAAGGTTTTAGTGTTCTACCATTTGGGGTTTAGGCTTCCAATGTTCACAATTCAAGCTTCGTGAGTTCAAGGTTTAGGGTTCTAGTGTTCAAGGTTTTAAGGTTTAGAGTTTTAGGATTCAGGGTATAAAGTTCCAGGTTATAGTGTTTCAGGGTTTCGAGGTTCAGGGCCACGGTTCAAGGGTTAGGATTGAGGGTAAAGAGTTTAGGGTTCAAGGTTCTAAGGTTCCATGTTTTAGGTTTTAGGGTTTAGGCTTCAAACTTTTATAGTTCCAGGGTTCATGATTAAGGGTTCAAGGGTTTAGAATTTAGTTTTATGGATTTAGTGTTCAAGGTTTCAAAGTTTCTATGATTTAAATGTTCAAGTTTCTAGGGTTTGACGGTCTAGGGTTCCAAGGTTCTCTTGTTTAGGTTTAGGCTTCAAAGGTTGAAGGTTCCAAGGTTCAAGGGATTAAGGCTCCATGGATCAAAGTTCATAGTTTTAAGTTTCCAAGGTTTTTCAGAGTTTCTGGTTCCAGGGGTTCAAGGGTCTAGGGTTCAACGTTCAAGGGTGACATAGAATGGAGGGGGTTAAGATTTAGGAAGTGGGAAAATTGGGTTAGGTTAAATGGAAAAACGATAATCCGATAATTCCAGAATTGGGGCTGGAATTTGGACAGCAATAACTCAACGATGCAACCGAGTTTAGGGCTGAAATTTTGAGTGGAACTCTAGGAAGAAGATAGGTGATAGTCCTCCAACAATGAAGGAAATCACGTGGATTGATCGGTCGGAATGTAATGGAACAGTAACGGCGTTTTTGGTGGTGGCCAAAAATCTGCCGGCGAAAAGAACTAAAACCAAACAAAAAATATTGATGGAAGGAACAGCTTGTGACCTTCAACCTCACCCTAAAGTCCTTGAAGAAGGCTGGAGTATTGAAGCACCAAGAAATCTCCAGCTCGGAGGGAGGATTCCTTTTAGATAACCTACGGTGGCTGGAGGTGCGACGACTGCAGGTTTGAAGTTTGAAATGCTTGTGAGAGGGAGATGCTCAAAGCAACTTTAATTCAAATTCCAAATTGAAAATTACAAGCAAGCATTGGGGGAGGTTTTATCAGCTGAAAAGTGAGGAAAAAAAAGGAGGGAAAATTATGAGCCAAAGTCATGCAACATGCATGCTGGAAATGAAAATAAAGGAGGGAAAAATGGACCAATGAGAATGCAAAAATGTGATGGCCACGTGATCTTGCACCCCTTCAGCCAATTTTCCCTTCTTTCTTGGCCCAAAATACCCTTCTTTCAGCCAAGAATCCCTCATGCAAAACCCCATGCAAAATAACTAAAATGTATCTAGCCGAGAAACCCTCTCGGGTTCTCCTAAAATGTAACGTAAAAATTAACTTAAATTTTACTAAAAAAAATGCAATAAAATTCCTTCACTCCATTGAAGTGTTGATGAGTTGATTCGTGCAACATTTGGTCACGTTTGCATGTGACTTTAACTTACCATGCACCGTGAACTTCAACCGGGTTCATGTGCGGGCTTGATTCCGGGAGGCTTGGTTCTTGGTTGTAAGTCCACCTTTTCTCAATGCCAATTAATCACGTGTTTTGGCCTTGTTTGATCCTCTAAAGTTGGCTTAGAAATATATAGTTCATCAATTAATTTTCCTGCAAAATTAACAAATATGTTAGAAAATTCCCGAGTTCGGGCTCGGGTGATTGCTCCATTCGGTATGCCAATCCATTCATGTCAAAGGGTTACAAGGTCCGTGGTTTAAGGTTTCAGAGGTTCTAGGTTTCAAGGTCCCTTGTTCCATGGTTTAGAGTCCAAGGCTTAGGGTCCAAGGTTCAAGGTTCAAGAGTTTAAAGTTCAGGGTTCTAGGGTTCTAGTGTTTAAGGTTCCAAGGTTACAGATTTTCAAGGTTCTATGGTTGTGGGTTTAGAGTTCAGGTTTCCATGGTTCAAGGTTTAAGTTTCAAAGTTTAGAGAACCCTAGGGTCAAGGTTTAAAGGTTCCAAGTTTCAAAGTTTTAGAGTTTCAGGGTTCTAGTGTTCAGAATTCTGAGTTCAAGGTTTAAGGGTCAGAGTTCAATGCTCTACAGTTTATGGTTTTGGCTTCTAAGTTTCAGGGTTCTAAGGTTTAGGGTTCTAGGTTTCTACAGTTCGGAGTACTAGGGTTAAGAGTTCCAGGGTTTAGGGGTCAGGGTTCCATGGTTCAAGGTCCTAAGTTCTAGAGTTTTAGGGTCCAAGGTTCAAGGTTCTAGGGTTTAGGGTTTAGGGTTCATAGTTCTAGGTTTTAGGTTTAGGGTTCAAGGTTTTAGGGTTTAGGGTTCAAGGTTCAAGGTTGATGGGTTTAATAATTCTAGGGTCAAGGGTTAAGGGTTCAAGGGTTCAGGGTTAAAAGCTTCAGGGTGTTTGGGTTTAAGGTTTACGCTTCCAACGTTTATGGTCACGTGTTCAGAGTTCTAAGGTTCAGGTTTCCCAGGTTTAGGGTTTAGGGTTTAGAGTTTTTTATGGTTCAACAGTTCTAAGGTTCAGGGTTTCAAGTTCAACGGTTCAGTGGTTCAAAGTTTCACTATCCAGGGTTGTGTGTTTCAAGGTTTAAGGTTCTAGTGTTCATGGTTTATGGTTTAGACTTTAAGGTTCATGGTTCAAGGTTTCGCGTTCATGGTTTAAGGTTCTAATTTTTAGGGTTTAAGATTTAGAGTTCATGGTTTAAAGTTCCTTGATTTGGGGTTAAATATTTAGCGATTCGGGTTCAAGGGTTCCAAGGTTGAAGGCTCACAGTTCCAAGGTTTCGATGGGTTCTCGGGTTAAGGGTTTAAGGTTCCAAGGTTCCAAGGTTCAGAGTTTTGGCTTCCAAGGTTGAAAGTTTAGACTTCCATGGTTCAGGGTTCTATGATTCAGGGTTCCAATGTTAGGGTTCTAAGGTTTAGAGTTTAGAGTTCCAGGATTTCAGGGTTCTAGCGTTTAAGATTTTGAAATCTAGAGTCTAGAGTTTAGGGTTTAGGGCTCTATTGTCTAGGGTTTAGGGTTCTAGGGATCAGGGGTTTGAGGTTTAGGGTTTAGGGTTTACTATTCAAAATTCAAAAGTTTAAGGTTTAAGGTTTCGAGGTTCCAGGTTTCAGGGTTTAGGCTTCCAAGGTTCAAGGTTCCAAGGTTCAGGATTTTGGGTTAGGGTTTTAGGGTTCATGAATTAGATTTTATGGTTTCAAGGTTTCTAGGGTTCCAGGGTTTAAGGTTCGAGGAATCCATGGTCTAGAGTTCTACGGTTTTTCGGTTCAAGGTTTATGCTTCCAAGGTTTAGGGTTCCAAGGTTCAGGATTCATAGTTCAAGGGTTTAAGGTTCTGTGGTTTATGGTTCACAGTTATTAGTTTCCAACGTTCCAGGGTTCAAGGTTCCAGAGTTCATGGGTCAAAGGTTTAAGGTTCCAGAATTCCAAGTTCCAGGGTTTGAGGTTAAACGGTTCTAGGGTTCAGGGTCCATGGTTCCATTGTTCAGCGTATGAGGTTTAGGGTTCCAAGGTTCAGGGTTCAAGAGTTCAAAGTTAGGGTCTCGGGTTCAAGGGTTTCAAGGTCAAAGTTAAGAGTTTAAGGTTTAGATTTTAAAGGGTTCTATGGTCTAAAGTTTAGTATTCAAGGTTATAGGGTTTAGCGTTCAGGATTAAAGGGTTCCAGGGTCAAGGGTTCAGGGTTCAAGATTCCAAGGTTAAGGGTTCCAAAGTTCACAGTTCCAAGGTTCAGGTTTCAAGGTTTTAAGGTTAAGGATTCCAGGATTCAAGGATTTAGGTTTAGGGTTGCAGGGTTCCAGGGTTAAGTATTCCAGGATTCCAAGGTTCAAGGTTTAGGGTTCTAGGGTGTAAGGTTCTAAGGTTCAAGGTTCAGGGTTATAGGTTTCAGGTTCCAAGGGTTCATGGTTTAAGGTTCTAGAGTTCCAAGTTTGCAGGTTTCTAGGGTTCAGGGTTCCATGGTTCAACATTCCAAAGTTAGGAAATATTTGGTTCAGTGTTTAGGGATCTAGGGCCCAAGGTTTACGGTTCAGGGTTTAGAGTTTCAAGGTTCAAGGTTCTAGTGTTTAAGGTTCTAGGGTTAATGGTTTCAGGGTTCCAGTTTCAAGGGTTTGGAGTTTCAAGATTCTTGGTTCTAGGGTTCAAGATTCAAGTTTCCAAAGATTAGAGTTCAGGATTCAGGCTTCTAGGGTTCAAGGTTCAGAATTCAAGATTCATGGTTCCAAGGTTCAGGGTTCCAAGGTTCAGTGTTCGAGTGTTCCAAGGCTTAGAATTCCCGAGTTAAAGGTTTCAAGGTTTAAGGTTTATGGTTCCATAGTTTAAGGTTCCAAGGTTCGAGAGTTGAGAGTTTAGGGTTCTGGGTTCAAGGTTCCTTGGTTCGAGATGTTTTGTTTTCTATGGTTCTATGGTTCAGGGTTTAGTGTTTAGGGTTCTAAGGTTAGGGGTTTTTGGGTTCAGGGTTCAAAGTTCAAGGGTTCAGGGTAGAGGGTTCAGATTTCCTTGTTTAAGGTTTCTACGGTTCAGGTTTCAGGGCTCAGGGTTTGGGGTTTAGGCTTTAGGGTTGAGGGTTCCAAGGTTTGGGGTTCCCAAGTTACAGGGTTTTGGAACTTCAGAGTTTGAGGGTATAGGATTCTAGGGTTTAGGGTTCAAGGTTCATCCTTTAAGGTTTAAAGGTTCCAGGGTTCCAAAAGTTCCAGGGTTTAGGGTTCAAAGTTTAAGGTTCTAGAGTTCTAGGGTTTAGGATTTTTAGTTAAGGGTTTAAAGGTTCTAGGGTTCAAGTACCCTGGGTTTAGGGTTTCAAGGTTCGGGGTTCTAGGGTTCATGGTTCTAAGGTTCGAGGTTCCCGTGTTTAAGATTTAGACTTATATGGTAGAAGAGTTCCAATTTTCAGGGTTCCTGGGTTAAGGGTTTAGGGTTTCAAGGTTTCATTGTCAAGGGTTTAGGGTTCCAAGGTTTCACTATCGAGGGTTTAGGGTTCCTAAATTAAGTGTTCTAGTGTTCAAGGTTTAGGGTTTAAGGTTAAGGGTTCACGGTTCAGGGTTTTTCATTTCAAGGTTCATGGTTCAGGGTTTAACGGTTCCATGATTCTAGGGTCAAAGGTTAAGGGTTCAAGGTTCCAGGGTTTCAGGGTTCTAGGATTCAGGGTTCCATGGTTCTCAGTTCAAGGATCCTAGGTTGTAGGGTTTAGGGTTTAAGTTTCCAAGGTTTAGTGTTCCAAGTTTTACGATTCAAGGGAGGGTTAAGGGTTCTAGAATTCAAGTTCTAGGGTTCCAAGTTGTAGTGTTCAGAGTTAAGGGTTTAGGGTTCCTAGGTTCAGGGTTACAAGGTTTCAGGTATCTAGTGTTTTAGGTTCCAGTGTTCCAAGGTTCAGGGTTCTAAGGTTTGGGGTTCAAGGTTCATGGTTTAAGGGTTCTAGGGTTAAGGGTTACAAGTTTCAAGGTTTAGGTTTAAAAGTTCTAGGGTTCAATGGTTCCATGGTTGACGATTTAAGGTTTAGGGTTTAAGCGTTCTATGATTCCAGGGGACAGGTTTATGGGTTTTAGTGTTCAAGGTTCTAGGCTTTTAGGGTTCTAGATTTCAATGTTCATAAATCAAAGGTTTATGGTTCAATGTTCTTGGAATTAAAGTAAGGGGTTCTTGGGTACAATGTTTAGTGTTTAGGGTTCTAGGGTTCAAGGGTATCTAGGTTTAGTGTTTGGGCTTTATGGTTCAACGGGTTCTTGGGTTTCAACGTTCCATGTTTTAGGTTTAAGGGTTCATGGTTTAGGTTTTAAAGGTTTTAGGGTTCCAGGGTCCCAGGGTTCCATAGTTCACAATGCTCGGTTTAAGATTCTGGTGTTCAAGGTTGAGGGTTCAAGAGTTTAAGGTTTATGCTTTCCAGGTTCAGGGTTCTTGGGTCAAGAATTCTAGAGTTTTAGAGTTCGAGAGTTCAGGGTTACAAATTCAAGATTTAGAGTTCTAGGGTTCCAGAGTTCAAAGATTTAGTGTTCCAGGGTTCAAGTCTTAGTGTTCTAGAGTTTCACTTTCCAGGGTTTGTGTTTTCAAAGTTAAGGGTTCTAGGGTTAAGGGTTCTAGGGTTTAGGATACCTGGTTTCGGGTTTTAGAGTTCAAATTTCTAAGGTTCTAGGGTTCAACATTCAAAGTTCAGGGTTCAAGGGTTCAAGGTTCAAGGTTCAAGGGTTTAAAATTTAGGCTTCCAAGGTTAAGAGTTCCTGGGTTTAGGCTTCAAGGTTCTAGGGTTTAGGGTTCTAGTGTTTAGAGTTACAGATGCAAGGTTCAGCATTCTACGGTTCAACAGTTCCAAGGTTTAGGGTTCAAGGGTTTAGCTCCAACATTCCGAGTTTAGGGTTTAGGGTTCTGGGTTTCAGAGTTAAGGGTTTAGGGTTCATGCTTCAAAGGTTCATTGATTTCACAGTGCATGAGTAAGGTTCAGGGGTTTAAGGTTTCAGGGTTCAACGATTCCACAGATTAGGGTTCAATGTTACAGGATTCAGGGTTCAGGCTTCCAAAGTTCAGGGTTGGAGGTTCTAGGGTTTAGGTTTAAATTTTAAGAGTTCCAGGGTTCCAGGGTTTAAGATTTAGGCTTCCAAGGTTTATGTTTCCAAGGTTTAGGGTTCTAGGGTTCATAAATTCAAGTTTAAGATTTCTAAGGTTCCAGAGTTTCAAGGTTCTGGTTTCCACAGTCCAAGGTTCAAGATTTCAGGAATTCAGTGTCCAGGGTCTAGGGTTCCAAGGTTCAAAGTTTGAGGGTTCTGGATAGAGGGTTAATGGTGTTAGGCTTTAGGGTTTAGGATTCAGTGTTAAAGGTTCCATTATTCTAGGGTCTAGAGTTATAGGTTCCGGGGTTTAAAGTTCAAGAGTTTTAAGGTTCTAGGATTCAAGGTTCAGGGTTTACGGGTTTAGGGTTCAAGGTTCCAGGGGTTCACGGTTCCAAAGTCAAGGGTTCATGGGTTCAAGTGTTCCATGTTTTACGATTAATGGTTTATGGTTTAGGGTTTAAAGGTTCAGGGTTATAGGGTCCCAAGATCAAGGGTTCCAAAGTTCCATTGTTCTTGAGCTTATGAGTCAAAGGTTCATTGTTCTAAGGTTCCGGTGACACGAAATGAGAATAGAATAAGCGGAAAAATTACCAACTCCCGTAAGGAGTGAAAGATCCCAAAAAATTAGGGAAGGGAGTTGATAATGGAAGGCAGAGATCCCAAGATCAGTTAATTTTAAGGGATCCTCACAGATGAATTAAAAGATATGCGGGAATGAGTAACCGAAGGTGGTCGTAGGAAATTAGAGTTTTTCTAGGAATAACCAAGAAAATAGGGTGAATTTTGGACGAGTGTAAAATGGAAACGGGAATGAGTTAGGGGCTGAAAGTTCAAGGTTTTCTTGATGGATGAATGTATGAGAGATCCTCCAAAATTGAAAAGATTATCACGTAGGTATAAGAAAAAATATCAATTATTTAAATGGTACCATACACCACCGCAGATTCATTTGCCTCTTCTGGCTCTATCATTGCAAAAACACGTGGTGTCACATTTGGTTTCTCCTTGTCCAGCATTAGGAAAAATTTAGAGATGTGCTCTGTTTCCTTGCATCAATAACATTGTCTGGTGCCTTTCCTGAATTCTCCTGGATGTACCTTTTTACATTTGGGACATTGTTTTGGTTGAGAAGACTTTTGAATTTTCTTTTCTTTGCCTTGGTTTTGTAATTCTTATCATTGTCTTTTACCTTTCTTCTAAGTTTGCCAGCTCTTATCTCCAGATGACTGCTCTTCAGTGTAATACTTCTGAAAATTTTCTCGATGATACTAAAATTTAGTCTTAGCTTCTTCTACTTCGAATGCTTTAGTTATCACTGATGAGTACGGTAAATCATGGGTACCTAAAATTTTTACACCCTTATAAATTTCAGCTTTTAGGCTTTGAGTGAATTGATTCACTTTATGTTCATTGTTACTAACCAATTGACTAGAAAAACAATCCAGGCCCTCAAATTTCCGTACATATTCAGTCACACTTCCAATTTGGTGCAATTGTACAAACTCCACTAATTTATTAGTCCTGGCTGTGTGACTAAAATACTTCTCATAAAATACTTCTTTGAATTACTCTCACGTGATGGTTCAAACATTATTGATGTCCTTAACAATTTACCACCAATATTGTGCATCTTTGACTAACATATATGATGCACAACTAACTTTCTTCTCATCCTCAATTTTAGCATAATCAAACATATCTTCAAGTGTAGGAACCCACTCTTCAGCATATGCTGAGTCCGATGATTGCCCATCAAAATTTGGAGGGTGTAGGCGGTAAAACCTTTCACAACTAAGATCTCTTGTCCCAACCACACAAAAATTTGCTTGTTTTTCTCAAGCCATTAATCTTTCCAATTGTTGAAATTTGGAATCAACAATATGTGACAGCCAATTAATGACTTCATCTCTTGCATGATTTGCTCTTACCATTTTTACTTATCCTACATCGAGCAATAATATATAGGCAAATACTTATTTACTTCTAATAAGAAAAACTAACAAATGTTGGCGCTCATTCATGATGGTAGTTGTGTCATCAAGCTATCTACAAAAATGATTTTGACGTGGGCTCTGATACCATAAGTTGTGTCGTCAAGCTATCTTTCCAATTTTGGAGCTCATCGAAATATATTCTTGGTTTTTTACTTGCAGTGGAAAACATTTTCACATAAAAATTGTTTTAAGGCAAACATGCAACTAAATTTACTTAAAATACATTTACTACATGTTAGGTCCAGTAAACTATTTAGAAGCTATATATAAGAAGTTGAGAACTTCTCTTTCTAACCATTATTTACAATTCATCAAAATCCTTGCCCACAGGTCAAAATCTGCTTAAGCAGCAACAACCACCCCCATGAACAAAGAAATCCATCTTGTACCCCTCTTAGTGCACGTCTTCCTCACCTACCTCTTAAAACTCGTCTATGAGCATAAGGCTCAGCAAGTAGTATAAGTTATACATGAAGATGTACATGATATGCATAAGTAAAACTTTTCTTTTTATTCAGGGTCTTTTTTCATTTACTTATTATATATCCTCAACATTGGGGCTTCTTGGCAAGAAACGAGAGACCACAAACCTGAGTCTACCTAAGGGGATAACCAACTTGATTCCAAGGGTTAAGAGACCACAAAATTGAGTCCACCTAGTTGGACAACCAACTTAAACCCCTTACCAATGACATTAGCATAACTTTTTCTTTCTTTCTTTTATCTTTTTCTTTTGTTGGTTATCCGAGCTCAACTCAAACACATGATGCATGAGATGCTCGTGAACATGCTCGGTATAAATGTATCAAGCAGTCAAAAAAAATTCATAACACTTAAACGACAATTCATAATATCATAAACTGAATTATGCTTTTCTACATTATTTCATACGTACATTTCATCTTGACATCCAAAGTATAAAACAACATATTAAAACCAATTCGTATTGTTCTATGATGTAGACCCAATTCAGGGGAAAACACACAATACTACTTAACTTGTTTATCCTTAGCAAGTATTTCTATTATAAGGCACAATTTGAATCACCTTCCCCTCAGTTACCTAAGATCATTTACAATTTTTGGAATGAATGACCTGTTTTGTGATAACTTCAAAATATCATGACTTCTTGTATACATCATGAAATGCTATCATCTAGAAGCCCATATGTCACTCAAGGTCTATAATTTGAAGTAATCAAAGATGTAGGACATTGGATTAGTTTAGTTTTAGTTTCAAACACGAAATCTGAAATTGCACAGAATGGACAATTTTGTGTAAACTTTGATGAAATATGCGCAATCTCTACCAATTCCAAATTTCCATCATTCATAAACATATATATGATATTCCAACATGATTGGTTAACAAATAAATACAACCACAGAAAACAACTTCTAATTTTAGTGTACCACTCATAACCAACTTACAAAGCCATTGATAATCCCATAATTCTTATTTATCCTTAATGTAATCATGTGTATAACCATAATTAATCTAAACCACATAATATAAGGTCATAACTCTTTATTCCTAGATCAATATATTCCTCTTGATTAGAAGAATAGTTCTCCTTAGAATATTTGAGGTCAATTTAAGCTTTTTCCTTCTCAATTTTCACTTTCTCTTTCTAAAATCCTTTTTTTCAAGTTTTCTCTTCCTTTCATCCACTCACTCTTTTGAGCACGAAAATGGTTGATGATCATTCATTCTTCAATATTTCTGGATGGTTCATCAGGTGAAAATACCCTTTTGCCAAATTTATCAATTTAGTTTTACCATTTTACCATTACAAGCTCCTTTAATTGATAAAATACCTTCATGATTACCATTTTAATCATACTATGCTTAATTTATTTATTTACATTAGTACTAAGCTAATCCTTATGATTAAAATAATTAATCGTGATTAGTAAACCATAATCACTCCATAATTATCACTAATTATGTCTTAACCATGATCATGTACTAATCCAATAGTGACATGTGTTTGTTGGCTTTAAAAGTGTTTTAAAGCAATCAATTGTTTTTTATGATAACTATGTAAGATAAGCATGAAAGATAAAATAAACTACTCTACAATGTTTAAATTAGACTTAACCATTCATGAGAAATACCCTCTTTGAAGGGTACAATTAGAGTCTAACAATTTGTTTAAGTGCTGCAGAAATTTCAAGTATGTGCAGTGTTTTGTGTCGACCCATAATACCTTGTGTTGACCATTATAAAATTCAGAAGCTTACCGATAATACTTTGTGTCGACCCATGTTCAAAACAGAGGCCGAGTCTTTCACTCCTTGTGTCAACCAGAAAATCAGCCCAACGTACAAAATGTGTCGACCCAACTAAATTACTTATGTCGACCTTTACGTTCAAATTGTGTCGACCCATCTATACAAATTGTGTCGACCCAAAGAAAGGCAGTGCAGTGTGCAAATCATGTCGACCCATCCAAATTGTCTGTGTCGACCCTAGAAAAGACATTGTGTCGACCCTACAATATTCCATGTGTCAACCCCTCAAAGTTGAGCCTTCACTTTACATGTCGACTCCAACGTCCAATTTGTGTTGACCCTAACCTACATGTGTCGACCCTAGATTTNCTTAGGTTAATCTCGATCCTACAGTGTTATATCTTTATTTGCCTCTCTTTCCTAATCTCAATTCAACACATGTCCCTTTAAAAAAAATTCTAATAACACAATTTAACAGCTTAAAACACTTCAAACAATTTCTAATTACACAATTTGACACCTTAAAATACTTAATATGACCACTGGTTTTACACTGAGGGACCCTACTGCTGGTCGGCGATCAGGCAACAAGGGCCTGCGTCGCTTCTGGCTCAAATTCTAACTCAGAGGCATTCAGTCATAATCAAGCCAGTTAGTTCTGTGGTAATTTCTGACTCCTCTAGCTCCAAATTTTGAAGGTTAAAGGATAGATAGGTCTTGCTTTCACAGTCCATATTCGTATTGGAAATCAAAATCAAACGATCTTTTACCCTTTTGTTACACACAAGATTTTTGTTCTCGTTGAGTTCATCTTAGGACACCTTCATTATATTTTGAAAGCTATGCCGCCACATCCAAACTCCCCACCTTACAATGTCTTCTGATTGACATAATAAGTAAAATAACATTAAAAGTATTGGTATTTCACTTCCACTATTTCCGGCTTCGACTTATCCTATAAATCTCAAGTAGTTTCACAAACTCGGACTAGAGTCAAGCTTAATAGGGTCTTCTGTCCCCGATGATTCTGCAAAACCCATTCCCTTGGCTGTAGTTTTGCTGGATAGCACACAAGGACAATGAGAAGTTTTTTAATCCATTCATGTGCGTCACTAATTAGATGATGAAGCATTTAGCTACCTTAAGAGAGTAATAGATACTCTTGTTGCTAACACGCACTAGGTTGAATTTCTTCACTTTGACATTTAGAGCACTGGGAAAAAATCACATTGTGTGAGCATCTGCAAGGACCATCGCAATGCTTTGTTTTAATTAAACAGTCAGATTCTCCTTGTCTGTACCTGTTCTCAGTCAACTCTTCGATGCTCCAAGAAGGCCCCCAAAGGAGTTGTTCCGAGTTCATCCCCCAGCCGACACACGATGACCCACTCTCACTGTGAGAGCAGCTCGAGAAGTCCATCGACAGTCGACAGATTCAAGACAGGGACCCCCATCCCAAGCCCTTAAAGCCAATCATTTTCCTTAGGTTACGAATCCATTTTTCTGACTTCCCTTGCCTACAAGGTTCAACACTCGTCCTCCAAATTTTCAAGGGCCGTCAAGAACGTACCAGACACCGCGCGACTTGTAGTGCAGCTATACCCGCTGGGTAGGCTAAGCCATTTCTAGGGTGGGTAGGCTGTTAAACAAAAAAAGATAACTCTTCCCAAGGTCCCCGACGATGTCTCTGGACACCTTAACATTACCGTTAGCCGCCACATCTTAGTTCATGATTCCCTTTGATGCTCGCGTGCTAGGCACTGTTAGATGAGATTGCCCTATCTCTTAGGATCGATTAGCCCATGTGCAAGTGATGTTTACATGGAACTTTTCCCCGCTTTGGCCTTTAAAGTCCTCATTTTAATATTTGCTACTACCACCAAGATCTGCACCAACGGTTGCTCTGCCTGGGCTCGCGCCAAAGTTTTGCAGCAATTGTCACACTCTCCTACTTATCTCGGCTTAGTACTTGTCCCGACGGTCAGGTATAGGTCGTGTACTTTAGCGATATCCATTTTTTGGGCTAGTTAATTGGGCAGGTGGTTGTCTCACACTCCTTAGCGGATTTGACTTCTATGACAACCGTCTTGCTATGTTAATCAACAACACCCTTTGTTTTTTTTGGTAAGTTAAGTATATTGATCTAATAAATTTTTACAGAAAATCCGCTCGAGCCAATCCGTAAAAGGAGGAAGCTACAAGTCAGCAACTAATCCAGTTATAGAGGAGTAGAAGTTACAAAGATAGAGCAAGGAAGCCACAAGTTGGCGCCTCGTCACAACACAACTAAATAAAAACATATCAAACACAAGTGTGTTTTTCGATTATAATTTGGATACATAGTAAAAGTAACACAGATACAAAATGCATTGTACCTACAGAGAAGAGAACAAACAGCAGAGAAACCACAACTAGTGAGAATAAAAATTAATTTGGAGAGCTAACCTGAAATGGGCCGATAGGGAGGAACTTCAAAGGAATTCGATCATAGCTAGGAGCCTTGGAAAATATGAATAAAAGAGCTAAATGACATGGAGCTCTATTCTTTTGGCAACCATATTCGGTGGTCAAATCTCTCCTTGAAGATGCAGGAGCTACAAGTAGCTTAGAGTTTGCAAATCGAAGAAGAGAGAATGACCCTCAGATAAACACCCTTTGTTGGTTCTAGGTTAGCACAGAGTTAGGCACCGTTAATTGGCTTTTGCTTTATCCTGCATTGCAAATTTTACTTGCCAAAAATGTCCCACTTAGAGCTCTCAGTTTTGTTTGCATGGCTCAACATAGTGACCATGTTGTCATACCTATTTAAATTTTGAGAATATGTCGAGGGAATTGCACCGCCAATGCCTCTAATCATTGGCTTTACTCGATAGAACTCGCCCATAGGCTTCAGCTATCTTGAGGGAAACTTTCGAGGGAACAAGCTACTAGATGGTTCAGTTAGTCTTTCACCCTAATCCAAGTTAGAAAAATGATTTGCACATCAGTGTCATTGCGGGGCTCTACAAGAGTTTCCTCTAGGTTTTCCCCGCTGAGGCGTAGTTCACCATCTTTTAGGTCTCGGAAAACATGCTCACACTCAAACCCTTTGACTCACAAACATGTCGGTCAACTTCCTTCCACCTTAAGGGTTTTCTGGCTGGTTGACTGACACACATGACAAACTTCTTGGTACGTGTTTTAAGATAAGGAAAATGGGAAGCCCGCAAGCCTATGCTTGGAGCGCAGTGATTCCTGAGCACAATAAAGGCTAGAGCTTGCAACGCTGCATGAGTCGATTATCAGACAAGCTAATCGAAATTCCACATGCAACCGGTACGCATTGCCGGCCTCCATCCGCTTCCCCCCTACAATTTCAAGTACTCTTTGGCTCTTTTCTGAAATTCCTTTTCATCTCTCTCTCACAATACTTGTTTGCTATTGTTCTCTTGTTAATATTTAGCCTTGGACTGAATTAAACGCTTGATTTGGGATGCATTCCCAAACAACCTGACTCTTAGATAGCTCCTTGTAGTGCAACATGGTCCGAGCGCGACGAGGCTCTCACCCTCTCGATCACCAATTTCAAAGGGACTTGAGCTCAGTCTGAAGCTAAGGACGCTTCTTAAGACTACCATTCAGACACCGAGGCTTCAATTCTCAAGTCGGGCATTTCCTTGTTTGCTCGTCATTACTAGGGAAATCCTTGTAAGTTTCTTTTCCTCTGGTTACAGATATGCTTAAACTTAGCGAGTAATCCCTTCCTGACTTAGGGTCGCTTCGTTAACATTTGCTTCTCGTTCGTGTCTGGCTCGCCGAGGCACTAGTGTCATCAAGAGTTCTCCAAAGTGCATCTTTCGAGCACAAAGTATTCGCCAAGGGCTTGTCTACCACTGTCGATCACGCCACAAGATGCCGAGGACTCAATTTTAGATAAAATAAAATTATTTTTCACGAGAGGCCAATGTTTGCTTCCCGCCAACCATTCCAACCAGCCTGAGCAAAGCAGCAACACATGTCTAGTTCGATGCATGTAATTGACGTGGTTTTTCTTTTGGTGGAGTGGGCTACGATGCGTGACGCCAAGGCAGGTGTGCCCTCGGCTTAAAGGCTTTGGGTTAAACTTGAGTTCAAAAACTCGATGGTTCATGAGATTCTGCAATTCACATCAAGTGTCACATTTCACTATGTTCTTCATCGACTCGAGAGCAGAGATATCCTTTGAAAGAGTCATTCAATATTTTGATCAATGAATTTTACCTAGATTAACATCTATGGAAACCTTGTTACGACTTCACCTTCCTCTAAATTATAAGGTTTAGTGGACTTCTTGCGATGTGGCAGGTAGGGAACCGCCCACTTCACCGTGATCAGAACACTTCACCGGACCATTCAATTGGTAGGAGCGATGGGCAGTGTGTACATAGGGAAAGGCGTAGTCAACGCAAGATGATGACTTGCGCTTACTAGGAATTCCTCGTTTAAGACCAAAAATTGCAATTATATATCCTCATCACAATGAAATTTCAGAGATGTAACAACCCTCATTTGTGTATATGATTTGTGACTTTAAGATTGAAGTGTTAAAGATTCTTTTTATATATGAATGTTGGTTAAATATAGAAGTATTAAAGTATTGAGAGCGTTAGTAGGTTAGTAGTAATAAAGAAAAAATAATGGTTAAGCGGTCGACACCTTGGTTAACCGGTCGACACCATGATTAGGCGGTCGACACCTTAGTAACAGGTCGACATAGAATAGCTCTCGGGAATTGATTTGATCGAGACCATGGTTAAGCGGTCGGACACCATGGTCAACCGGTTGACACCTTAGCAACCGGTCAACATAGGATAGCTCTCGGGAATTTCTTCGGTCGATACCATGGACGAGCGGTCGACACCTTCCCCGATTTAAGTTGAAAAGTCAACTAAAACTTTGAGAATTCTGATTGGTGGACGGTTATTTTTGTTTAATAAATGACAGAAAAGGGAATTCGGCTGCCATTTTCTTCCAGCCACGATTTCTTCTCTACTTTTCTCTGGGTTCTCACGTCTTGACCAGGGGAGAGTGTGATTGAGAAAGAAAAGAGGTATTGTGAGGGAAAAGAGTGAGTAAGTGAGTTATCTCAAGAGAGGTGAGGTGGAAAACTCTAAAGTTTTCGTGGAGGCTGAAGTTCAAGGTATTTTTCTATCCTTTAAAGTTCTCTTAGGTTCAGTAATGATAAAATAATGATATTGTTTGAATTGGTGGATAAAAACGAATGATTTTAGGCCAATAGATGTGAAATCAGTTGATTATGTACAAAGTTATAGTTTTGGAGATTCGGTCGAAATATGGTACAAATTGGAGTTTATATCCTCTATAAGAGTTAAAGTAGACTCTTAGAGTGATCTATATCCATTTGAATCACTCAATTCGGAGCTATGTATACAAAGTTATAGAAGTTGCAAGTTAGTAGACGAAAATGGGAGAGGACTGCGGTCGACCCCTTATAGGTTAGGTCGACCGGTTCCCGATTTCAAGAATGCATGCTCTCTGTTTTGTTAACATCTGTCGAAACCTTATAAGTTAGGTTGACCTGTTCTTGATTTCAAGCAATGCATACTCTTTGTTTTGTCAACATCGGTTGACACTTCATGTTACGTTAGTTTTCTGAATTTTGTTTTCTTGACATCTTGAGCATCACAAATGGATCATTATCGAGGAAGTTATAGTTTTTTTAAGTTGGAATAGCTATGAGTTTATGCAATAAAACAGGTCATGTTATCTGATTTCTGATCCTTGAATGATCTATATGTTTAGGTCATCAATTTGATTAAAAAGGGACTCAAGTGGATTAATTAAAGATAGCTGCTAAGGTAAGTTAGTAGTAAGATTGTTTGGCCCTTAACTGGGACTGCATTGCAAAGATTAGGATGTATGTTTGTTATGTGTTGTATGTTTATTTTCATATTATGTTTGATGTAATGTAGTAATGTTTCATAGTCACATAGTCATGCATAATAGTTTTACAAAATGTCAACGAAATATAATTGATGGTATGAGATGCTAATTATGTTTCGTCTCTGATGAATTAAGAACTTAAATATCAAAACAGGAAAGTAAATGGTTATTACAGTCCTGAACACTCCAAGCAGTAATGTAAGTGGGCCCAGTAGATGTTGAAGTAAGTGGAGGGCAGTGTTTTTGAGATTCTGTAATATTTCCAAAGATAAAGAAGATATGAAACCTAAGAAATGTCAATGAAATTTTGCATTGTTTTATCAGCAACATAGTCATACTCATGCATGTTTATAGTCATGCTACTTACTGAGCTTTAAGCTCATAGTTTAGGCTTTGCAATGTAGGGAATGTAATGGAAGAATTGGTGCAAATGACTGATCAAGGAGTTAGAGCAGAGGAGTGTCCAAATGATACAGTTATTGAGTGACGACCGATGGGGAGTGACGTATGGACACACACACACAGTCATAATTGAAAATGTTTTGAAGATTTTGATGATGTAATTAAATTGTATATATTATTTTGGAGTGATGAAGTACAAAGGTTTTGAAAATGAATGTATCTTAAGTTGAACTATTTTCTTCCACTGTAGGTTCATATTATTAAATGCTTATGCATTTTACTTTAAAGGTGGAACACAAATTGTTATATACGAAGAAATATATGTTTTTCAATTTGACGGTTTTCCTTGTTAACTATTTTATAAACTAAAGATAGTTTCAGAAACTAAAGTAACAAGTGTTCCACTAATGTAAGTAAGTAAGTAAGAAGCCAGTAATGGTCCAGTTCTCGGGTTGTCAGTGAGTAAGAGAAGCAATAAGCGACAACCTAGGAATCGTGTCGTTACAAGAGATTACTTGAGCTTGTCGGCCAAGGCTATATACTCATTGAATACATCAGTGTAGCACGCGTGCAGCCCAAAACATCTAAGGGCATCCCAAATCCGTTTTTGCCACAAACTTCCTTGGCCTAAGGGGCTATAGTACCTATTCCATGGTTTAGATTAATTATGGTTATTCACATGGTTACATTAGGAATAAATGAGAATTATAGAATTATCAATTTTTTTGTAATTTGGTTGTGAATGGTACACGAAAATGAGAAGTTTGGCTCCATGCTTCTGCTATTGGATAACTAGTCATGTTGGAATACCAAGTATATGTTTATGAATGATAGAAATTTGGATTCGGGTTATTCGGGTAAGTTACGAACTATTTACATGCATGAGATTTGATATGAAACATAATATAAAAATGGTTATTCGGGTTGAGCTTAAATAACAAACGAAAGAAAAATATAAAAGAAAGAGAGAGAAAGTTATGTAAATGTCATTGGAAGGAGTTTGAGTTGGCTGTCCCGCTAGGTGGACTCAAGTTTGTAGACTCAACCCTTGGAATCGTGTTGGCTGTCGCTTGGGTGGACTGAAGTTTGTGGTCTCATGTTCCTTGCCAGTAAGCCCCAATGATGAGGAAGTATAGAGATTAAAGAAAATAAAGACCCAAAATAAAAAGAAAAGAAAAGTTTACTTATGCATATCATGTACATGTTCATGCATATCTTATAGATGAGTTTTATGATGTAGGTGAGGAGGACGTGCACTGCAAAGTGTACGAGATAGATTGCTTTGTCCATGGTGGTGGTTGACCTTGTTTGAGCAAATTTGTACTCATGGGCAATGATTTTGAAGAATTGTAAATAATGGTTACAAAAAGAAATTTTTAATTTCATATATGTATATAATGTAAATAGTTAAGTGGACCTAACATCTTGTAAATATGTTTTATGCAAATATATTTTTCATGTTTGCCTTAAACAATTTTTATGAAAAAAACTTTTCCGCTGCAAGTAAAAAAATGAACATATTTTGAGCCGCCAGACGTGACATCCTCTGTTGAGCCGCCAGACGTGACATCAATGTGCAAGGAAAGCAATAGTAGTCATTTTAGGTGCACAACATGGGTCAAGTTCTTAAAACTCTCCAATTGAAGAGCCCGAACAATAGATGCATTCATTTTCTACATCTGAGGTATCAAGCAACAAACACTTGCACACCGCCAAAGACGATCAAAAGCAACAGGAAAACTTACTAGGTCCGAACATAGTATAGTCACGAGGCTGAAACTTAAAGGAATTGACGGAATGACACAACTAGGAGTGGAGCCTGTGACTTAATTTGATTAAACATGGGAAAACTTACTAGGTCCAGACATAGTAAGGTTTGACAGAATGAGAGCTCTTTCTTTTTTCGTAGGAAAATTAATTTAAAAAACAAAAGAATCACAACGTTTCAACGTGAACTTCAGCCAAAGGAGAGGAAGCTACAAATTAGTGACTCATCCCATCTTTAGCTGAGGTCAAGACACAAAGGGAGAAATCAAATGAGTAGGGTAGCCACAAATGTGCTCTTGAACACCGAATAAGAAGAACATTTAATCCACTAATTCAATATCATGAACAACTCAAGTCATCAACCAGCTCCTCGATTCAATATAACCTTTTTTCTCAAAGTTTTTGCTTTGCAAGTATTAGCAACTTTTTGAATGTTTTTTGACTCCTTGGCACGGTTAACTAAAATGAAGGACGAGTGGTCATTGAATCACTAGGAGTTGGGGCTAAAAATTGAGTTTTCCACAACTAATGTGTCGTAGGGAATTAGAAAAGTATTCTCCTACGAAAAATAAAGACTAGGCACTGACAACTTGATGGCTTAAATGTGTCAGGCTAGGAGTGAGGATTGTTTTATGCATCAGTGCACTCAGGATGGGCTGAGAGGTCTCATGGCTTTCAGGAGTGAGGGCTTTTGGAGTGGGTTTAGGTGAAGATAGGGCCTTAACCTCGGAATGGGAATTGCAGGTACTAGTTTTATGGCCTATGGTTCAGAAATAAGAGCAATATTTAGGGTCGGTTTTATAAGTAACTTGTTGGGAGAAGGGTTTATTGTGTGTATCACTAAGCTTGACTTCCCTAATCAAATCTTTGGAAACATCCACTTTGATTAGAACCCTAGCATAACTAATACGACCCAGGGGAGTAAGTAGATCAGTCATGATGGACTTACCAACTTTTAAAGATATTTTATTTAGGATTCGGTCACATCAATACTCAAGTGGGAGATTATGGACAGTTACCAGGCATTGATTTAAGCAGCAAGGGTCGGCCAGAAACCGAATAAGGGCCATCACTTAAGCCTTTTTTTGCAATCATGTGCTTATTGGAAGATGAAAGTGATCCATCCATTTTTGTTGGGAATGACCTTCACTAAGTCTTTCTGTAACATCCCGTTATTTAAAAACCTTTTGAAAATAACGGTAAAAATTTTCTTTTTGTAAATACACTTGAAATACTTGACTTGAAAACTTAGCAGAAGCGTATACTTTAAACGTTGAACTAATGAACCCATACACGTGTAAACCTCAATTTCATCAATACAGGTTAAAGGTAACTTTACGCAAAATAACAATTTTCATTCCTTTAAAATGTTTGACATAATTGTTCAAGACTTTAACAAAAAGGCTTCACCAACATCATTCAAAATATTAAAGCATCTAATTAGTTTTGCGATAAAACATCAAATACATTAAAACCATTTTCTTTTCCTTCCCCCACGGGTCGTTGTTTGGTTTCGTAAACAGCCCGCTCCAAAACAGCTTCATCCACATGTCATGGCACGTGATGAGGACTAAATTCCTCATCCCGAGCTTCGTTACCTACATCACAAAGCTTAACTAGTGAGCTTAAGGCTCAGTAAGAAATCAAAATGTCCTACATGCCTAGCATGCTCATGATATGCTTAAAACATGTTCTTTTTGTAAAACGTATCTTTTTCAAATCATTTTGGGGTGAGGATCCGTGTGTCATACCATGACCATCCTCAAAACGTCATTTCATTTTTAGAGTGAAGATCTGTGTCTCATACCACGACCATCCTCAAAACTTAACTTGATACATGCTGTCATTACATCGCATAAAGGGGAATGCATCATTCCCATAACTTGATAACTTGATAGAGAGTTAGCACCTACGAGGTCCTCTCATAATATAATAGCTTGATAGAGAGTTAGCACCTACGGGGTCCTCTTCTCATAACTTGATACTTGATAACTTGATCTTCATGCGATGAATGGTGACATTTTGAATGCATGTTTGATAAACATTTTTTCTTGAAATATGATGCATGAATGAGATGACATGCAAAACTTGACAACTTGACTTAATTCATGAATTCTTAATAACTTAACAACTTAACATAAATCACAATAAACACATACGTCTCCCAAATGCACTTAAACTTTATTTCTTAACATGCTTTTCATGCTTTACGTATTAAGGCGTTACATATAGCATACACATCACAATTCAATGTCACACAAACACCAATCACACCCATTTTCTTGGGCCGGTGCACGGTGCGATGCACCCCAAACAGATTTCATACATACATAACTATAACGTATTTATTTTATGCTTAATAATTTAACATTTTAACATTTCTCAATCATTCAATCACATTAACCTCAGGCTTACTCTTTGTGATCTAGGCCCCGAAGGGCAAAACACATGCAATGAGTTCTTACCTTAACCGCTATCTGAATTAGTCCACTTGAGCCTCTTTTAATCCAATTGATGACCTGAATATATAGATCATCCAAGGATCAGAATTCAGGTAACGTAACCTGTTTTATTGCGTAAAGTCATAACTTTATTCCAACTTCAAACAACCATAACTTCCTCGATAATGATCCATTCATGATGCTACGGATGTCAAAGTATTTCTTAAAGGGTCTACTATAACTTCTTAGAAGACACCAAGTTCATAAAACTATCGTAGCATAAAGTGTTGATCAATGTTGACATAACAGTGAGTATGCAACATTGGAAATCAAGGACCGGTCGACCCAACCTTGGAGGGGTCGACCCATGCTCAAAAACAGAGAGCATGCATTTCTAAAATCGGGAATCGGTCGACCCTAACCTATTAGGGGTCGACCGCAACTCTCCTCAATTTCCGTATACTGACTTGCGACATCCATAACTTTCATACATAGCTTCGAATTGAGTGATTCAAACGCCTATAGATCAATCTAAGAGTCTACCTTAACTCTTATGAAGGATATAGACTCAAATTCGTGCTAAAATGTTACATAATCTCAAAAACCCTAACCTTGCACACAATCAACTGGTTTTCTAACAACCTACACGAAATCCTTCATTTTTATCCATCAATTCAACCAATATCATCATATTATCCTTACTGAACCTAAAAGAAACTCTAAAGGATAGAAAAATACCTTGAACTTTAGTCTCCACGAAAGCTTTAGAGTTTCCTACCTCACCTCTCTTGAGATATCTCACTTTCTCACTATTTTCTCTCACAGAACTTCTTTTCTTTCTCAATCTCACTCTCCATTACCAAGACATGAAAACTTAAAGCAAAATAGGGAGAAGGAGTCGTGTTGGTAGGGAAATGGCAGACCATGCCTTCTTATCCCCTTATTAATAAAAAACAATGTTTCTTTAACATCCATCCATCAAGATTTTCCACGTTTTGGCTGACTTTTCGACTTGAGTCGGTGAGAATGTGTCGACCGCTCGTCTATTGTGTCGACCGAAAGAAGTTCCCGAGAGTGACTTGTGTCGACCCCTCTTAAATCCAGGGGTCGGCCTGATGTGCCTTCCGGGGTGGTCGGCGTACTGTGGTTTGGGGAATGCATGCACACGGGGCTCGGATGAACGTCGTGTACGGCAAACGGGAAATCGGGTCGTGCAAATTGTGAGGTTGGGTTGCGGAAGCGTATTGTGATATAGATAATGGTATTTGGTGGTGTGAAAAGCGGAATGGCTAGGGTGAATATTGGAATGGCTCGGTGGATGAAATTATGGGTGGATTCGGGTAAGGGAAGGTTTGAAAGCTCGTGGGATGGATTGGATAAACTCTTGCGAATTTGGTGTTGGAATGGTTGGACAATTTGAACACTTGAGCAATCAAAGTGTTCTCCTCGGTAGACCTCGCCCGTACTCGGATATGCTCACCGAACGTAAGTGCAAAGGGTTGACGGTCTCGGCCGGATGTGACTCACCGGAGAAGTATTCGTCGGAGAGAGCTTCAAGTCTTTTGGGAAGAAGGTGCAATGCACAATTTTTATCTAAAAATTCACTCTGTCGATTCAAGTGTAAGTGTTACACTTAAATAAGCAAAAACGTAAAAGATAACAAATCTACTAAAGATATACTAAGAAGTAAAGTTAATCCCTTCGATGATTTGAACGCCTAGGATTAGCTTTGGAAGCCTTCGGTTGACTTTAGGCTTGGTTCAACGAATTTGGCACGGTCGGGTTGGCGCTTTGACCGGTGGTGCGCGCGGTTGACCGAGAGGGTGCGTCGGGTGAGCAGAGCTCCGAATGAATGAGAGATTGGCTCGAGCCAATCTGGATCCGGGGCTTCTAAAGTCTCCTCGGTGGTCAACTTGACGTAGCGCACGGTCTGGTTCTTCAATGGCTCGATGATGACTCGGGTGTGTGCGTGGGCACGTCTAAATGGACCTAGCCGGTGGTCGGGTATGGGCGAGCTTCAAGGGATCCGCGCGTTTGTTGAGGAAATCTGTTGATTGAAGATCCTCTGAAGATTTAACAGCTGCTCCATGGATTTGGTGCATGAAAATCCCTTGTGGTTCGCTGGTGGTTCGGCGATCGGCCATGCTCGTGCGTCCAATGGGTGATCTACGGTCATCATCAAGATCTGCTCGTGCCAATGTGATCCTCTTCCTTTCCTTAGCCAAATAACTAAAATACTTAAAGATTAAGTAAATTTGGCCGATAGATTTTGGTTAAGTCTTTGAATGGGCCGTAGGTGGGCCGAGGCTTGACCGTGGCTCGGTCAATGATCGGCCATGGCGGTCCTCCGTGGGCTTTCGTTTGAGCGTCGAGTTATCTTCCTCTTGGGCTGACTTTCCTTCCTCTTCTAAGGCTAAATACTTGCTGAAAGGAAATATTCTAAACGTGACCGAAAATAGGGTCCATGGTTGATCACTCGATCCAAAGGGTTTGGACCGTGCGTTCACCCATGGCTAATCTTAACATTGTGTCAAGATGGTTCTACCTGCAAGGGTCGACCGGACCAAGTTCCTCACGACTAGGGTGTCGACCGATACTATTCAAAGGTCAACCGGTCCTTCATTCACAACCTTCCGTTTCCATTTTCTCAAATTTCCATTCAACACTTAAACTGATGTAGTCCAACTTTCACATTGACCTTACTTTATCAACTACCAATTCTAACAATTGAATTCCAGCAAGTTAATCATCATTTTATACCCTTAATCATAGTTGAAATATAAAATGATATACTCATAAGACTTTGAATTATGATGAAAGTCGGATATTACCCAGAAAAGTGGGGTGTTACACTTTCCATCCATCAATTAGTCATTTTAGACCTTCTTTACTAGGTGTCAATTTGGAAAATATCCCACCAAATCATAACTAGAGTTTTTTTTACATCTAGATTTTAGCTAGTCTTAACCATGTCTGCATAGGTACAAGAAATGCCTATTTTGTTAGGTTCGATTTGTGATTAAGGCATTTTGTTAAGCAGATTATGTGTATCTTGATTGGTTTCAGGGAAAAGGGAGGAAGTAGAAAATTTTCAGAGGAGAGCAGCATCAAAAATCAGAAGAGTGACAACAAAATTATCTGGAAGTTTGGATTCAATTGGCACCACCAAAGTCAAGGAAGACGACTTCACCTTGGCCTTCTTTGGCATTTTTCTTTTCAAGGGGTAGACAGTGCAGCTTCGGGGGATACTACTTCCAAAAGCTTGGAAATTTTGTGATGGAAGAACGAAAATCGAGCAGTGAAAATTTCCTTGCAGCAAGAAATAGTTAGTCCATGCCAAAAACAGCTAGTCGTTGACAGTAATGGCTAGTCGGTAACAACCAGAGGAGCTAACTCCTCCCAAAAGGCCAAAAAACTCCTCGTTGGGACCTATGCCTGCTAACTAGCTATGTAGAGGTGACCCTCCATAGCCAGCTTCTTAGAGGGACTATGGCTGCTTAATATTCATCAAGTGCATGTCAACAACTGTTGATCGTGCCGCAAGACGCCAAGAACTCAGTTTTAGACTGACCTCGATGATTTTGGACATGCGTTTAATGTTTGCGCACCGACAACCTCTCCAAACTAGCCCAAGCAAGGGAGTAGCACAAGTCTACTTTGATGCACGCAATTGATGTGGTTTTCTTTTGGTGTGGGGGCTACGATGCGTGACACCCAAGCAGGCGTTCCCTCAGCAAAAATGTTACGAGATATTTTTGTCATGAGTCATTCAATATTTTGATCAAGTTTGCGAGTACCCTTGCATCACAAAATTGGGACAAGGGTAAGCGTTCAAAGTTAGAGATTCCTTGATGCAACTAGAACCGAGGATCGTTAGGAGGCAAGAGGTGCGTGAGGGATGGGGTGCACAAAAGCGGCAACAACCTCTGATAAGCCATGTACTGACCCGCGCAGTGCGGGAATTTCACAACTAGTTTTCTAGTTGCTCTGCATTTTTCAAGAATCGGCAATGATCTTTCCTCAAGTTGACCTACTGATGTGATTCCAGCGGCCTACAAAAATAAGCCCAAGAGCCCAAGCCTAATACAAGATATTAAGGGACAAAGGAAATAGGAAAGTACATGCAACTTTCTTTAAATCAAACTTTTACTTGACCAGCAAGCATATATTGGCAGATTCGACAATCTTCCCAAAGTTATTTTAAAACGCTTTCTTCATCAAAGTTGTAGCTGCTTTCAAGAACTTTTTGGAATGGGCTGGATCATAAAAATCAGACGTCGTTTGGCTGGCAAAATATACAATACCAAATATTTTGCAGAATCAAGAATCTTAACAGATTTGAGAAAAATCTTCCCAAAGATATTTTAGTTTTATAATATCTTTCTATTTCCTATTTTAGTTAGGATTTATGTAGCCTATTTAAAGGCATCCAAGTTATTGTAAAAGACACAACTTTTATGATTAATTAACCTTGAGTGTTTTGGAGAGATTTTCTCTTTGGTTCTTTGTGAAGAACTCGATCTTCACCAAGTTAATTCTTGATAGATCAAATTTGATAGCTTTGGTTCTTACCGACAAGTTTGGTTTGGGTCAAGCTCCTTGTTTGATAACTTAGGTTCCGTCGGCAAGGTTCGATTGGGGTCAAGTTCCTCGTACTTGATTCAAGGCGATCCAGGTATCTTTTTCCGCATTGTTGAAGGGTCTCAGTTTGATATACTCGTGGTTCTCATCATTTGGTATCAGAGCTTTGGCTCATTTATTCAAGTTTCTATCTTTATTTTTTTTCTTATTCTTTTCTCACCCCGAATTTCGTTTTTGAAATTCTTCTTTTCATATTAAACAAAAAAAAAAATCAGTACGAAGAAAGTATTTGTATCTTTCTTGCAAAAGGCAAAATCTCTTAAAAAAAAAGCAAAGTACTTTGTTATTTCTTACATGATGAGTTATGGAAGGAAAATATTTCCGAAGGAATACTTAAGCGAAGAAGAATCTGCTGAAGAACGTTATCGACAAAGGCAACTTAAGATTGATAAGGAAATATACAAAAGGCGAAAAGCAAGACATGAGCAATGAAGAGCAATTGAAGAGCTGAAAGAAGCCACAAAAGAAGTTGAAAGACTAATAGATTTGATGACTAAGCAAGGCAGTTTTACTCCTTTTCGAGTAGACCGCAAAACTTTCGAGGAAAGTCCAATTTTTCAAACGTACACAGAAATATGCAAAGAAAAATCGAGAAAACAATTGCAAGCAACGGAAGATCAAGAGATGAAAGAAAATATCAATGAGCACACGCAAGAATCAACTATTCAAGAGCAACCGGCAATAAAATCTGAAACCGAAGAGATCATCAAAGAGGACATTAGTTTTGATCAAAAGGATACTTTAAAGTTGACATTCAACAAGAAGATTCTACAATCAAAGAGCAACAAAGTAAAGAACCGGAAAATGAAGAGGACATGAATGAAGAGGTTAGTTTTCTTCAAAATAAACTAATGTCTATACTTGAAATTAAACAAGAAGCAACAAGCAAAGTGCATCAACCAAAAGAACCTGCAATCAGAGAGTTTAGTTTTCTTCTCAAAGAACTAAACTTTGCAGTTGAAATTCTACAACAAGGTGACACTTTCACAATGGAAGAAACAATCCAAGAAATCCATGTGATTATGGAACCGATGGAGATGTTCATCAATAACCCAAAAGAATTCAAAGTTATAGTTCAAAACAAAGGCGACATCAATGAAGAACATGATGAAATTCTTTACATGTTGGTCAAGGAAGAAAAACATATTGTTTGATCTAAGGATTTAGACTTTCCTAACACATTTAACCTATTTGTTGTTTTGGATTTCTTTGTGTATGATCCTGGAGATTCGAGGACGAATCTCTTCGAGGAAGGAGGGAATGATGTGATTCCAGCAGCCTACAAAAACAAGCCTAAGAGCCCAAGCCTAATACAAGATATTGAAGGAACAAAGGAAATAGGAAAGTACATGCAACTTTCTTTAAATCAAACTTTTACTTGACNAAGGTTTGATTGGGGTCAAGTTCCTCGTACTTGATTCAAAGGCGATCCAGGTATCTTTTTCCGCATTGTTGAAGGGTCTCGGGTTTGATATACTCGTGGTTCTCATCACCTACAAACACCTTGTTACGAATTCTCCTTCCTCTAAATGATCAAGTTCAGTGTACTTCTCACGATGTGGCAGGCATGGAACCGCCTAGTTTGCCATGATCTCAACACTTTATCGGTTCATTCAATTGGTAGTAGTGACAAGCGGTATATATAAAGGGTAGGGATGTAGTCAACGTGAGCTTATGACTCATGCTTACAAGGAATTCCTTGTTTAAGACAAAAAAATTGCAACGATCTGTCCCCATCACGATGAAATTTTAAAGATTACTCCGGCCTTTTTGCCAAGGCTATATACTCACTGAATACAATAGTGTAGCGCGTGTGCAGCCGAGAACATCGCAACATCGCGCTCCAAGTTATGTGCGCTAGTCAATGGACTAAAAAACGCGTGAGGTGCAAGGAAGCTAACTGGTGGGATCATCTTGAGGGTTGCATCGCCGACTTACCTTGATATTCTGAGAAGGGTTTGAGTGTGAGCATGCCTTTTATGAACCAAAAGATGGTGAACTTTGCTTGAGCGGGGCGAAGCTAAGGGAAACTTTGCTGGAGGCCCGTAGTGATACTGACGTGCAAATTGTTTGTTTGACTTGGGTATAGGGAGAAAAGACTAATTGAACTGTTTAGTTTTTTTTCCCTCCGAAGTTTCCTTCAAGATAGCTAAAGCCTATGGGTGAGTTATTTTCGAGTAAATCCAAGGATTAGAGGCATTGGGGGCAGAATTCCCTCGACCAATTCCTAGTAAGGAGTGTATAGCAACTCACTTGCCAAATCAACTAGCCCCAAAAATGGATGGCGCTGAAGCGCGCAACCTATACCTGGCCATCGGGCAAGTACCATGCCTCGATGAGTAGAAGGGTGCGGTGGTCGTTGCAAAACCTAGGGCGCAACGCCTGGGCGGAGCGGCTGCCAGTGCAGATCTTAGTGGTAGTAGCAAATATTGAAATCAGAATTTTGAAAGCCAAAGTGGGATGTAAATAGCACTTGCACATGTTAGTCAATCCTAAGAGACAAGGCATTTTCATCTGACAGTGCTTGCCGTGAAAGCATCGAAAGGGAATGGGGTAAAATTCTTGAAACGGGACGTGGTGGCTGAAGGAAACATTCAGGGACCTTGGGAAGAGTTATCTATTTTGTTTAACGGCCAGCCCACACTAGAAAAGGCTCAGCCAAAGGTAGGGTCCAGCAGCTAGAAGAGCACCGCACATCGCGTAGTGTCTGGTACATCCTCGACAGCCCTTGAAAATTTAGAGGACCGAGTGCTGCCCATGCCCAATTGTACTAATAACCTCATCAGGTCTCCAAGATGAACAACCTCTGGTTGATGCAACAATGTATGCAAGGGAAGTCAGGGAAAATGATCTGTAACCTTGGGAAAAGGATTGGCTCTGAGGGTTGGGCATGCGGGTCCCCGTTGCAAATCCTTCAGCTGTAGATGGACTGCTTGAGCTGCTCTCACAGCAAGAGCAGGTCATTGCGTGCCGGCCAGGGGATACACTGGGAATCGCTCCTTTGGGGGCCTTTCCCAGGCATCAAAGAGTCGACTGCAAACTGGTAGGGACAAGGGGAATCCAGCTGTTTAATTAAAACCAAGCATTGCGTGGTCCTTCTTGATGCTCACACAGTGTCATTTCTTCTCAATGCACTAATTGTTAAAGTAAAGAAATTCAACCAAGAACGAGTAAACGGCTAGAGTAAATATGATACTCTTAAGGTAGCCAAATGCATCATCATCTAATTAGTGATGCACATGATTGGATTAATAAAATTCTCATTGTCCCTGAGTATTCAGTGAAACAACAGCAAATGTAACGCACTTGGTAGAATCATCAAGGAAAGAAGACTCGGTTGAGCTTGACTCTACTCCAACTCTGTGAAATGACTTCAGAGGTGTAGGATAAGTGGGAGCCGGAAATGGTAAAAGTGAAATACCACTACTTTTAACTTTATTTTACTTACTGCTGAATTGGAATTGGGGAGACGCCCCTCTTTTTGGACCCAAGGCCCACCTCGGCAGGTAGATCTGGGAAAAAGACATTATCAGGTGGGAAGTGAGGATCTTGGCTGAGGCGGCACATCTATTAAAAGATAACACAGGTGTCCTAAGATGAGCTCAACGAGAACAAAATTCTCATGTAGAACAAAAGGGTAAAAGCTTGTTTGATTCTGATTTCTAGTACGAATATGATTCGTGAAAGCTTGGCGTATCAATCCTTTAGACCTTTGGAATTTGAAGCTAGAGGAGTCAGAAAAGTTACCATAGGGATAACCTGGCTTGTGGCAGCCAAAGCATTTATAGCAACGTTGTTTTTGATCCGTCGACATCGGCTATTCCTATCATTATGAAGTAGAATTCACCAAGTGATGTATTGCTCACTCACCAATAGGAACATGAGTTTGGTTTAGTTTGTCATGAGACAAGTTAGTTTTACCCTACTGAGGACAGCGTCGCAATAGTAATTCAACCTAGTACGAAAGAAACGAGTGTTCGTGCTTGTTGGCTGTTTGCTATCAAAGGTGAAACTAGTGTTCTTGTGTGGCCAAAGGTGGGCGTGGTTGCTGTCATGGTGGCTATGTTTGCTTGCATAACACTTGATTGCTAGTTGTTCACTATGGTTGCACTCAGTCAACAATCATAAGCTGATCTTTTTTTTGCAGGCATCTCGATCGACCATTGTTGCCTTTGCTTTGAACAGTTACGCTGAGCGCGCTTGGCTAGATGGTGGAGATATGTTGTGTTGTGTAATACCAGTGTACATGTTAAGTGCTTTAAGCTATTAAATGGCATAATTAGAAATTTTTTTAATTCGATACATGTTGAATTAGGAGTAAGAAAGGAAGGCAAATTAGAATATAACACATGTCACTATAGGATTAGTGTCTAATTATGATTAAAGCATAATTAGTGCAATTTATGGGGTCATTAAGGTTTACTAATCATGATTAAATTGGTTAACCATGAGGATTAAGCTTAGAACTAATGTGAATTAATTAGTTAAAATGAGTATGATTTAAATGATGATAATGGAGGTATTTTAACAATTAATGGAATAGGTAATGGTCAAAATGGTAAAACTAAATGATAAATTTAGCAAATGATGTGTATCTTGTTTGAAGGGGAAATAGTTGAAATTGGCCTCCAATTTCATTTTTGGTAGTGAGTCGTTCACCAAAATTAGAAGTTTTGCTCCATGGTTCTGTTTATTGGTTAACTAATGATGTTGGAATATCATATATATGTTTATGAATGATGGAAGTTTTGGAATTGGTAGAGGTTGTTATATTTCATCGAAGTTGCCACAAAATTGTAAACTCTGTGCCATTTCAGATTTTGAGGCTGAAACTAACGCTTGATTAATTCAATGCCCTAGATTATTTAGCACATTCAAGTTGACACCTTGAGTGACATATGGGCTTTGGAATTATATCATTTCATGATGTACAGAAAAAAGTTAGGATATTTGGAAATTACCCTAAAACATGAAATTGATTTCGAAAATTTCTTGATGATCCTAGGTAATTGAGGTGAAGGTGATTCACAATTGTACGTACTACTAGAAACACTTCCTAACCATAAACAAGGTAAGTAGTGTTGTGTGTGTTTTTCCCTTTAATGGATCTATATCATAGACTAATAGGAATTGTTGATGATGAATTTTTATTTTAATGTTATAAATATAATTTAATTGCTTGACACATTCATACTGAGCATGTTCACAAACATCTCATGCATCATGATTTCTAGAAAGTTACAAACTATTTACATGCATGAGATTTCATATAAAATATAATACGAAAATGGTTGTTTCGGGTTTAGCTTGAATAACCAATGAAAGAGAAAGATAAAAGAAAGAAAGAGAAAGTTATGTAAATATTGTTGGGAAGGGTTTGAGTTTGTTGTCACACTAGGTGGACTCAAGTTTGTGGTCTCTCAACCCTTGGAATCGAGTTGGTTGTCCTCTTAGGAGGACTCAAGTTTGTGGTCTCTCGTACCTTGCTAGGAAGCCATGAGGAGGTATAGAAATTAAAGGAAAGAAAGACACAAAATAAAAAGAAAAGACAAGTTTTACTTATGTATATCAGGTTCATGTTCATGCATATCTTATACTATTTACTGAGCCTTATCCTCATAGATGAATTTTATGACGTAGGTGAGGAAGGCGTGCACTAAGAATTGTACAAGATTGATTACTTTGTTCATATGGGTGATTGATGTTGTTTGAGCTGATTTTGACCCGTGGGCAAGGATTTTGAAGAATCGTAAATAATGGTTAGGAAGAAGAAGTTTTCAAATTTGTATCTACAGCTTGTAAATATGTTTTACGTAACTTTAGTTTTCATGGATGCCTTAAATTATTTTTCTGAGAAATCGTTTTCTGTTGCAAGTAAAAAAAATAAGAGAACATATTTTGAGCGAGGAAGAACATTACATGTTGGTTGCTGGTTTTCCCTCGCGGTACTTGTTTGTTGTTGCTCACTTGTCAATATTTAGCCTTGGACAAAATTTACTGCCCGATTCGGGCCGCATTCCCAAAAACCCAACTTGTAGATAGTGTCTTGTTGTGCGACAGGGTCTGAGCGCGACGGAGCTCTCACCCTTCTGGCACTCCCTTCCAGGGGACTTGAGCTTGGTCCGCTGCTGAGGACTCTTCTCTAAACTACAATTCGGATGAGGCTCCCCATTCTCAAGCTGGGATTTCCTGGTTCACTCGCAGTAACTAAGGGAATCCTTGTAAGTTTCTTTTCTACTGCTTATTGAGATGCTTAAACTCAGTGGGTAATCCCGCCTCACATGGTGTTGCTTTGATAACGTCTGCTTGTCATTTGTGTTCAACTCGCCGATGCACTAAGGAAGTCAAGAGTTCTCCAAAGCGCACCTTGCAAGCGCAACGTATGTAATACAAGTGTATATATTAGGTTCTTAAAGCTATTAAATGGTGTCACTAGAATTTTTTTTAATGTGATACATTCTAATTAGGAGTAAGAGGGGAAGGCAAATTGAAATATAACCCTGACGATTAGCTTATAACTAATGTGAATTAATTATTTAAGCTAAGTATGATTTTAAGTAATGATATTTAAGGTATTTTAGCAACTAAAGAAACATCTAATTGTAAAATTTTAAAAGTAAATGGATAAATTTTGCAAAAAGGTGTTTTCACCCCATGGAACATCTAGAAATATTAGAGAGTGGCTGATCATCTGTCATTTTTGTGTTGAAGAGTGAGAAGAGGTTAAAAAGAGAGAAATTGAGAGAAAAGAGTTTGAGAGAGAGAAAGTGAAGGTTGAAGAGGAAGGAGTTGAAATTGGCCTCTAATCCTTCAAGGAGAAGTGTTCCTCTCATTAGGAGAAATCTATTGAGTTAGAAATCAAGATGTTTAGTTTTATATTGAACGGTTTAGAGTGATAATGGTTATTCACATGATTACATTAAGGAAAAATGAGAATTATGAAAATATCTATGGTTTTCCGAAGTGGTAGTGAGTGGTACACAAAATTTAAAAGTTTAGCTCTATGTTCTTTTTATTGGTTAACTAATCTATGAAATTTCAGATTTTGTGGCTGAAACAAATGCTAAACTAATCTTGTAACATCCCTCTTCTTTTTTTTTTTGACATAAAATTTTTTATTTTGGAAAGGCGTTTGGCTTCAAATTCTTTTCGTAAAACTCAACGGAAGCGTTTGGATAAAATTGTGAAAAACCCATCATTTATTCAAGCCAAACATAACATTTAAAAGCAAACATATCATCATACATATAAAACATATTTACAAAACATTTAGTAAACCTGTTCATAAACATTGTTTGAAACTAAACACTCCAAAATACATCAAAACATCTCTTGACATCAGCACGAGTCGGCACTTAACGATTCAAGCTTCCCGCACCAGATTTGCCTCCTCCAATGCGTGATTATCACATCAAATAGGGAGGGCTAAGTCCCTCACCTTCATCTTTATCACCTACATCACAAAGCATAACCTATGAGCCTAAAGCTCAGTAAGAAATCTTATGAACTTACATGCCAAACATGCTCGTGCTTTAGGAAAAACATACAATTCATTTTGTTCTTTATCGTTCTCGTTTACTTGACCTGGCTTTCCACCTCGTGACCGCCCTGACCACAGACCCCACCAGGTAGCCCCTAAGCCCTCTCGATCAGGAAAGCACATGCTCTCTCGACTTAGAAAGCTCAGGCCCACTCAACCAAACTTTCACTCTTGTGCCCTGATCAAAAGCTCTTCCCCGTGGTTCCACAAAGGTCCATCACACTTTTGGGTACCACCCTGTGGCATCACCTAGCCATCTCAACAAAGCTTACCACCCCGTGGTTTCATCCCATTGTTTCAGCTTTACATACGTTAATGCATCAACCATCGGAGACGTCCCATACCATCCCGACATCCGGTTGGGTGACATTTTGAAAACATGCATGGAAAACATTTTCGTTCTTTTCTTAAAATAGGATGCATGAGCATGATCATGAGCATACATATGCATGACATATTAAAAATAACTCAATCATATGCAAACATACAATAAACAAGCGTCTCTCGATAACATTAATGACATTCATAGACTTTCTTAGCATAATTATACTCAGAAAGGAATTTACACATCAAACAATGTCAACCATGCCCCAATCAAGCCCAAATTGTTTGGGTCGGTGTACGGTTTGATAAACCCGAACATAATATTATCATTAATATACTTATAATCCTTAATCAAATAGATTACTCATACTAACAATGCAACCTTTCATTCTTTATGATGTAGTCCCCTAAGGGGCCAAAGATAGGCAAAGATTTACTTACTTGATCTCCTTAGTTTAGGCTTAGTATTCTGAGTCCTTAAGGATCCAATGAGCTTTCTTATATACCTTAACATCATAAAATAAAATAATATAAGCAAAACCCGTAATACCCTATTTTACAAAAAACTTTTAGCATTCATAACTTTTGCTACAAAACTCTGATAAAAACACTTAAGCTACCACTTTCATTATTCCGATGTTTAATAAATTTCTTTAGAAGATGTTGTGATCAGATTCTCACTTAAAAGCCTTATAAATTCTACATCTTTAAAATCGGGTATAACATGACCCTATTAGTTCATACCCTATTTTTACCTCGACTTCCGATATACACAACTTTATAATGTTAGCTACACTTCATTAGAAAAGATTATGACCAAATTATAAATCAAAGACTTTGTAAAATTTTCATTTCAGAAACTGGGTAACATGACTTATAAAGTATATACTCATAAACTACCTTCACAATTTTATGTATTCTTAACCATGTAACGTAAATTCCATCCCTTATAATTCATTAGAGCACCAAAATGAACATCTTAGAGGTATTTTTTGGTACCTTAGGGCTTGAGTCGTAGGCTTTTTCTTCTCTTGCACTTCTAGCTCTTAAACTCCAAAATTTCTTGCACAAAACACTAAAACCTCACACTTTTGTCACAAACCCTACTTTTCTCACACGAATTTGGAGAGGATTTTAGAGAGGAGATAGATTTGAGAGAGAGATCTTAGGGTCGTGATGGCTAATAGCTGAGGACACCAACAAATGTTATCCCTTTGGAAGGTGAAGAGTCATGTGGTTCAAGCATGAGGTGTCATCATCCAAGCTCACCACCTCTTCAAGCATAGGTGTCACCATATTTTCCACATGGCACTTCCCTATTGGCCCATCGTTGGATTAAATTCCTTAAAATTTCATAAAAAGTCAACATTTCAACAATAAATTGTCAACGCTTAATCAAACTCGCGAGTTCAAGTTGTTTCCCTTTTATTTAGGGTGTTAACCACCCTTTAAACCTTTCATAACTTTTTTCTCAACAACTCGGCTTTTCCTAATTCAAAGCCACATATTTTTCTAATTAAGTCTAGTTTAACTTTGTAGAAGACTTAAACTTCAAACTCGGTGCTTATTATGTTCAATTATATGAAATACCGAACATTGCTCAAAAGTCCATAATTCTATAGTCTTGTTTTCCTTATCCAACTTCAAACAAGCATAACGTTCTCTTCAAAACTCTAATATATTTGATCTACCTATTAATCTTCTTATCTAGATTTCGACTACAACTTTGCAGAAGAATAGTTTGTCAATTAGGCTCTTTAAAGGCATGATATAATTGAAACACAGAAACTACTCCATTACCAAATTCCAACCCAACATTTGTTACCAACTGTTGGGTTCTAAGATCCATAACTTTCTCTACACCTTTCCAATTCATGAAAATATTGTTGCTGTAGTTTCATCTACTAGTCTATTAAATGTCTTTAAAAGAAACCAAATCCATGTAAAGATCCTAAAACCTTGGAATTCAGTAATTACTAATATTGTTTATGATTCATCAATTCACTATTTCTAAGGTGTAATTCCATCACCATATTCATCTTTTCTTAGCACATTTCATACTCTAGTCATAACACACTACATTTATACAAATCTAATTTACATAAAAAAGTTGGGTGTTACAAATCCAATGCCCTAGATTGTTTAGTACTTTCAATTAGACACATTGAGTGACATATTGGCTTTGAAATCATAGCATTTCAAGATTTACAGAACAAGTTATGATATTTTGAAGTTGCCCAAAAAAATGGCATTGATTCAGAAAATTGTAAATGATCTTAGGTATTTGAGGTGAATGTGATTCACTATTGCACCTACTACTAAAAGACTTGCTAAGGTTAAAGAAGGTAAGTAGTATTGTGTATGTTTTGCCCTTTATTTGGTCTATATAATAGAACAAAAAGAATTGTTTTCAATATCTTGTGTTATGCTTTCCATGTCAAGATCAAATGCACGGGTAGAAAAGTATTATTCAGTTTATGATATGATAAATTGATATTTTAATGTTATGAGTATTATTTAACTGCTTGATACGTATATACCGAGCATGTTCACGAGCATCTCATGCATCATGTTTTCTAGAAAGTTACAAACTATTTAAATGGATAAGATTTCATATCAAACATACTATGAAAGAGAAAGATAAAAGAAAGAAAGGGAAAGTTACGTAAATGTCGTTGGGAAGGGAATTGAGTTAGTTGTCCCCTTAGGTAGACTCAAGTTTGTGGTCTCTCAACCCTTGGAATCGAGTTGGCTATCTCCTTAGGTGGACTCAAGTTTGTGGTCTCTCGTTCCTTGCCAGGAAACCCCAATGATGAGAAATGATAGAAATTAAAGGAAAGAAAGACCCATAATAAATCAAAAAGAAAAGTTTTACTGATGCATATAATGTACATGTTCATGCATATATTATACTACTTGCTGATCCTTATGCTCATAGATGATTTTTATGATGTAGGTGAGGATGACGTGCACTGACAGGTGTACGAGATGGATTGCTTTGTTCATGGGGTGGTTGTTGCTGTTTGAGAGATCTTAATTGTAAATAATGGTTATGTAAAGAAGTTTTCAACTTTGTATATATAGTTTCAATACAATTTATCGAGCCTAACATGTTGTAAATATATTTTAAATAAATTTCGTTTGCATGTTTGCCTTAAATGATTTTTATGAGTAAATTTTTTCCGCTGCAAGTAAAAAAATGGGAAAGAACTTATTTCAAGCTAGGAAGAACGTTACAAACTTATGATATCTGAGCCTAGGTCAAAATCCCTCTTATAGAAAACTGTACAATGTAATAACCATCATAAATGGGCTGCAACATTAGTAAGTTTCCTTATGAAAATTGAATAAGCATTTGCTTATTTATTAAATTTATTATTGGTTGATGTAGAATAAGTACAAAATGGTAAGAGGAAATAATGCAAAAAAGGAGGTCGTTAACCGACAATTAGAAATCGTTGATTGCCAATTCCAACAATCGAAAAGATTATGGCTCAAGAAGAACAAGTCAGATCCTTTGTTGTTGGGATGGGAGATCTTGATTGTGAAAGGTTTCGATACTTGCACCCTCTAAGTTTTGATTGGCAATCATCGGACCCAGCATATGCTGAAGAATGGTTCGTACACTGTGATATATGTTTGATTATTCTAAAATTGAGGACGAAGAGAAAGTTATTTGTGCAGCATATATGTTAGCAAAAGATGCACGATATTGGTGGGACACCAACACCACAAAGTTCACTAAGTAAAGCAAAGCATATTTTCGTAAGTACAGCATGTAATGCATCACCAACACCACGATATTGGTGTTAGCATCACCAACACCACAAAGTTCATCTAAGAACCTAGTCCTCAGTAAGTAAAGTATGTAATGCATGAATGCTAACATGATATGAATTTGAAAACATTTTCTTTTCGTTTTATTCTAGATCTTTCTTTCCTATAATTTACATATTTTCTTATCATTCGGGCTTCCTAGCAAGGAACGAGAGACCACAAACTTGAGTCCACTTAGCTGTTCAACCAACTCAAACCCCTTTCAATGACATTTAAATAACTTTCTCTTTCTTTCTTTTATCTTTGTCTTTTGTTGGTTATTCGAGCTCAACCTGAAACAACCATTTGCATATTTGTTTCATATGAAATCTCATTCATGTAAATAGTTGTAACTTTCTTGAAAACATGATGCATGAGATGCTCGTGAACATGCATAATATGGATGTCCCAAGCACACCATTATCATGTGTAACATAAACATAAAAATTCATCACATCACAGTTAAGATCAATTCTAATCTTATTTCGTAAGCTACATTAGCTAAACTACTTCACAATAGCTAAGGACATATACTTCTTCCGTTTTAACATAAAATAAATCTTTGTGATATTAACATAATTGCAACATGTTATTTAAAAACATAACATTCATAAATCAATTTGACATAACACTTCAAAACATATCTTTGAGCTAAATACAATCATTCAACATATTTTATCAAATCATTAAACAATTCATGTCATAAGAAACAAGCATAACCTAACACTTCATGGTGTAGGCCCAAAGAGGCAAAGCACAAACATAATATTACTTACCTTAGGTCTTTAGTAATTAGGCAACACGTAATCAATTCATTTTAATCACTTCATATATATAAAACAACTATTAATCGTAACCCAAAATATTGTTTGCTGTTTTGCAAAAACTTCAAAGTATCACAACTTAATTTATGCAACTTAAAATGCCTTAATTCAAGAGACCATATCTCCCCCAAGGTGTCTATTTTAACCTTGTAAAAGAACTTAGCCCAAAAATTAGTCTAACTTAAGTTTTTAACACAAGATTCGAAATTGAACAGATTTGATAGTTTTTAACCACTTTGTATTACATGAACAAATATGAACTAATTCATTTTATATTTCATATATACACACCTAAGCAATTCGAACATGATTAAATATCATTTGCATAGAAAAATAAACCATAACTTCTAAATTTTGTGCACTTTAAATAACTAATTATCATACCCTTCTTTAATACTCAAAAATGACAATTATTCTTTAACTATCATATCCTTAATCATGACTATTGTAATCCATGCATAACATAAATATCATCTCTTGATTTTTAGCTCAATAAATTCCTCTTTATGAGATGAACACTTTTTTGAGTGATGTGGTTGCCAAATCACTCTCCTTCTCTCCCTCTCTCTCTAAAAACCCCTCAGCCATTTCTCCAACTTTTTAGACATATTCTATGATGAATTTACCTTTTAGCCCAACTTATCCTATTGTGTTTACTATTTTGTCCTTCTTTATCCATTTAATTGCTAAAATACCTTGATTAATGTCTTGAAAATATACTTAGCTTATTTAATTAATCTTAATTAGTCTAAGTTAATCCTTAAGATTCACATAGTTAGTCGTGATTAAAAAACCTTAATTTCATTTAATCAGTCACTAATTATACCTAAATCACAATTAGTCACTAATCAAATTAGGGACAAATGGCACTTTCTTATTTCTTTTCTACTTTAAATTATAAAATTATATTTATATTTAATAATATCATTTGATTAAGTTTTATTTAAACAATATCATTGATTAAAGAGGAAATGTAAGGTGGAGGTGACGTATCCTTAAAGCAAGAAGTGTAATTTAACTTACTATCATGTTTACATTAATTGTCTAATGCTAGTTGTTTTATTCTTTCCCATTCAAATAATTATCTTAATTTATCATAAAAGTAGACAACTTTTTTTTGGGTATTACATTCTTCCCTGCTTAAATAAATTTTTTCCTAAAAATTTAATCATTCAATGACTTTACCCTAACAACTATCCAAAATATCGAGGGAAATTAATATCTACCAATAAAAATTTCAATATTATATCTAATTTCTCTTAGTCCTATTCTTATTTAACAAAGCAATCAAATAACATAAATAATAAAAGAATACATGCTTACAATTGAACAAGCTTCCCATGATGAGGATAGTGTTATTAGTGTGTCTGTAAAAAAATGTTGACAAAGTCACAACTCTGATGGCATGTTTGTAACGTCTTGTAGTGTACCATTTCTTAAACTTTGCTTTTCATAAAAAGATGGTAAAATTTTTGTTTTTGATCATGCATTTGTCAAATGTAGCAGCGGAAGACCTTGAAACACATTTATAACAAAAATCTCATTTGGAGGAATACATGATTTGCATGATCGTTCTAAAATACATTGTAGTGAAAATCCTCCTGTTCGTTGCTTGGACAACATCGTTCTAATACCCACGTAACCACGGTCATGGGAGCACTTCCTCAAGTTAACGTTAGCATCACCTACACCACAAACTTCATCTATGAGCCTAGTGCTTGGTAAGTAAAGCATATAATGTAAAAATGCTAACCTGATATGAATTTGAAAAATATTTTCTTTTTGTTTTATTCAAGGTCTTTCTTTCATTTAATTTTCATACTTTCTAATCATTGGGTCTTTCTGGCAAGAACGAAAGACCACAAACTTGAGTCCACCTATCAAGACAGCCAACTCGATTCCAAGGGTTGAGAGACCATAATTTTGAGTCCACCTAACGAGATAACCAACTCAAACCTATTTCCAATGACATTTACATGACTTTGTTTTTAATGGCAAGTAGCTTACCATTTCTTAAACTTTGCTTTTTATAAAAAAGATGATAAATATTTTTTTTATCAAGCATTAGTAAAACGTAGTAGGAGAAGACTTTGAAATACATTTATAATTAAAATCTCATTTGGAGGAATATATGATTTGGATGATCGTTCTAAAATACTTCACAATAAAAATCCTCTCGTTCGTTACTTGGAAAACATCATTCTAATAGCCACCTAACCATGGTCATAGGAGCACTTCGTCAGCTGAACATTAACATCACCTACACCACAAAGTTCATTTAAGAGCCTAATCCTCAGTAAGTAAAGCATGAAATGCATGAATGCTAACATGATATGAATTTGTAAAACATTTTTTTTGTTTTATTCTGGGTCTTTCTTTCCTTTAAATTCCATAATTTCTCATCATTTGGGCTTCCTGGAAAGGACTGAGAGACCACAAACTTTACTCCACCTAGCAAGAGAGCCAAAGGGTTGTGAGACAACAAACGTGAGTCCACCGAGTGAGACAGCCAACTCAAACCTCTCCCCAATGACATTTACACAACTTTCTCTTACTTTCTTTTATCTTTGTCTTTCATATACCTCCAGCTAAGGTGTTTCCAGGGTGGGCAAGGTGTTAAACAAAAATTGATAACTCTTCTCGAAGTGCCAGATGATGTCTCCGGACTCCCTAACATTGTCATAAGTTGTCACATCCTGGTTCAAGAATTTTAACCTGATTCTCTTTTGATGCTCACACGCTGGGTGCTTTAAGACAACATTGCCCTATCTCTTAGGACCGACTAACTCATGTGCAAGTGTGGTTTACATGGAACATTTCCCCTCTTTAGCCTTCAAGCCCTAGATTTTGCAACTACTGCTGCACCCTCCTACTCATAAAGTCTTAGTACATGCCCTGACGACGGGTATAGGTTGTGCGCTTTAGTGCCATCAATTTTCGGGGCTAGTTGATTCGGCAGTTGAGTTGTTACACATTCCTTAGAGGATTTTGACTTCCATGACAACCGTCTTGCTGTCTTAGTCGACCAACACCCTTTGTGGGTTCTAGTCGGCCAGCCACACCATCCTATCTATTTAAATTTTGTGATTAGGTCAAGGGAGTTGCACTCCCGATGCCTCTAATCATTGGCTATACCCAATAGAACTCACCCATAGGCTCCAACTTTCTTGAGAAAAACTTTGGAGGGAACAAGATACTAGACAATTCGATTAGTCTTTCATCTCTATACCCAAGCAATACGAACAATTTGCAAGTCACTATTGCTGCAGAAGTTTCCTTATGCTTCGCCCCCCTTATGCATAATTACCATCTTTTAGGTCCCGACATGCATGTCACACTTGAACCCTTCTAAAAAAAAGGTCGGTCAGTGGTGCAACTCTCAAGGGGATCTTGCAAGCCAGCTTTCTTGTGCCTCATAGGTTTTCGAGCCATTTGACTAGCACACATGTCAGACTCCTTGGCTCGTTGGCTTGCACACATGTTAGACGCCTTGCGAGTGCAATATATTCGTCAAGGGCATGTCAACCACCGTTAAGGGCACCGTAAGATGTAGAGGACACAAATTTAGACCAACCATGATGATTTTGCACAAGAGGTCAATGTCTGCAGCCCGACCACCTCTCCCAACCAGCTTGAGCAAAGCAGCAGCACATGTTTACTTTGATGAATGCAATTGACGTGGTTTTTCTTTTGGTGCGGGGGGCCACAATGCGTGACGGCCTGGCAAGCATGCCCTCGGGACAGAAGGCTTCAGCCGCAACTTCACTACTTTCTTTATCGATGCTAGAGCTGAGATATTCATTGTCGAGAGTCGTTCGATATTTTGATCAAGTTTGCAAGTACCACTGCATCGTGAAATCAGGACAAGGGTAAGCGTTCTATGTTAGAGAATCCTTGACGCAACTCACATAGGGGGTTTGTTAGGGGGCAAGAGGCATGCGAGACAGATGCGCACAAAAGCAGCCATGACCTACAAAAAAAGCCCTACATTGTCCCACACATTGCAGAAAATTAACATCTAGTTTGTTGGTTGTTTTTCATTTTGCAAGAATCGGCAATGATCCTTCTGAAGGCTCACTTATGAAGACCTTGTTATGACTTCTCCTTCCTCTAAATGATGAATTTCATTAGACTTCTTGCAATGTGGCTGGCAAGGAACCTGGGTGCAACAGCCATTGTAACGTCCTTTTTAGCTCAAAATATGTTCTTCGTTTTTTTCTTTGTAGCAAAAAACATTTTCTCATAAATTTGTTTAAGGAATACATGAAAATTAAAGTTACTTAAAACATATTTAAAATATGTTAGGTTCCTTAAACTATTTACAAGCTATAAATACAAAGTTGATAACTTCTTTTTCTAATAATTATTTTTTATTCTTAAAAATCCTCGCCATGGGTCAAAAAATCCGCTCAAACAACAACAACCACCCCCATGAACAAAGCAATCCATCTCGTACACCTCTCAGTGCATGTCTTCATCACCTACATCATAAACTCATCTATGAGCATAAGGCTCAGCAAGTAGTATAAGATATGAGTTAACCTGTACATGATATGCATAAGTAAAAAATTTATTTTCTTTTTATTTTGGGTCTTTCATTCCTTTAATTTCTATACTTCTTCACATTGGGGCTTTGATGAGAACCACGAGTATATCAAACTCGAGACCCTTCAACAATGCGGAAAAAGATACCTGGATCGCCTTTGAATCAAGTACGAGGAACTTGACCCCAATCGAACCTTGCCGACAGAACCTAAGTTATCAAACAAGGAGCTTGACCATACCAAACCTGTCGGTAAGAACCAAAGCTATCAAATTTGATCTATCAAGAATTAACTAGGTGAAGATCGAGTTCTTCTCAAAGAACCAAAGAGAAAATCTCTCCAAAACACTCAAGGTGAATTAATCATAAAAGTTGTGTCTTTCACAATAACTTGGATGCCTTTAAATAGGCTACATAAACCTAACTAAAATAGGAAATAAAAAGATATTAGAAAACTAAAATATCTTTAAGAAGATTTTTCTCAAATCTGTTAAGATTTTCTCCCATCAAAGATTTACTTGTTGGTAAAGTTATCTTGTAGTGGGCTTGAGCTCTTGGGCTTGTATTCTTGACCACCTTGCATGAAATCAATATTTTCTTCAACACTTAACATAATAAACNCATCTTTATTATATGCACTTTATTTTCTGCAATTTACTTTATGCACATTAGATTAAATGAAAACCCAAAACATGATGAAAAACCTATTCTTTATTCTTTCATTCTTTTTGTAAATATTTAAAGTTACGATTTTTAGTTTACTTCTTTTACTTTGCAATTTATTCTTTGAATTGAAAATTGACTTGTCCTCATGGGATCGATATTTTTATTACTACGTTGCGATACGTGCACTTGCGTTAATTTGCGAATACATTTTCAAGCAACAAACGGCATGCCATCGCCGCACCTCAGAACGCATGCGACGTGCCATGGCTGCACCTCAGCTCTCGAGCATCATGCAACAGCTGCACCTGAGTGTGCGCTACGTGCCACAGCTGCACCTTAGTGCAGCCATACCATGGCCGCACCTCAGCGCGTGCACTACGTGCCATGGCCGCACCTCAGTGTGTATGCCCACAGTATTAAGGTCGCACCTCAGCGTGCGCACACCACGCCATGCCCTCACCACAGCACACCTAGAACATGCCATAACCACACCACACCGTGCGCGCGCCATGCCATGTTCGCACCATAATGCATGCACACACCGTGCCCGGGTTCCGTGTTTGGTCTTTCCATGGCAAAAGGTGTCTGATTGGGCAAAATTTTAACCATGGGTTCTAAACATTACGATGAGCTATTATGGAAGGTCTGGTGTCTTTTTTATTTATTTTCATTATTTTCATAATTTTTGAATGTCGGCCATGCCTTTGCACCATTGTTTTTTCGTTGTCTATTTGGCATGTTGTTTTTCATGGTGGGAAAACATGTCGATGCACTTGTGCTTTAGAGCAGATATGTGGGCAAGTATTCAATGACACCGCGACTTGAACTTGATAGTGCAAATGACATCTAAATGGACTTGTGCTTTATCTCGAGCATTGAAGGATACCTGTTGGAGCTCTAATAACGCTATATTCTTTTGGCAAGTTCCCTGAAGGCCTTGCTTTTTGTAAGTCTATGTTTACACAACTTTTGAACCTTTTGACAAGTTCCTAGATACCATGCCTTTCCTTTTATAAGTGTATGTTTACACAACTTTTGAACCTTTTGGCAAGTTCCTCAATACCGTGCCTTTCCTTTTATAAATGTATGTTTACTCAACTTTTCAACATTTTGGCAAGTTCCACAATATCTTTCCTAACCTTTTTTAAGTGTATGTTTACTCGTATTTTCAACATTTTGGCAAGTTCCTCAACACCTGAGCTTACCTTTTTTTAAGTCTATGTTTACTCAACTTTTTAAATTTTTTGCAAGTTCCTCAATACCTTGCCTTACCTTTTGTTAGCCGATTTGACAAACTTTTGAACCAAAGGTATCCAGCGTTCCTTTGACTTGCACTTGGGCGTGCCTTGGCCTCATTCACCCCTTGATTGTGCCATTGCTTGCACTAAGTATGATACTTGTCATTGGGCGCGACTTGATCTGGAGTTGTTCGTTTTTCGAAAGAATGGAAGAAGCCCCGTGAAGGAACTTTGACATGCACTTCCACTTTGGCACGACTTGATTGTGCCTTTGCTAGGGAAAAAGTTGATGAAGCCTCTTGGGGCAACTTGATGCAATGTGAGGCTGAACATCAAATTATTTTAGACATATTCAATGATGAATTTACCTTTTAGCCCAACTTATCCTATTGTGTTTACTATTTTGTCCTTCTTTATCCATTTAATTGCTAAAATACCTTGATTAATGTCTTGAAAATATACTTAGCTTATTTAATTAATCTTAATTAGTCTAAGTTAATCTTTAAGATTCACATAGTTAATCGTGATTAAAAAACCTTAATTTTATCTTAATCAGTCACTAATTATACCTAAATCACAATTAGTTACTAATCAAATTAGGGACAAATGACGCTTTCTTATTGCTTTTCTACTTTAAATTATAAAATTATATTTATATTTAATAATATAATTTGATTAAGTTTTATTTAAACAATATCATTGATTAAAGAAGAAATGTAAGGTAGAGGTGACGTATCCTTAAAGCAAGAAGTGTAATTTCACTTACTATCATGTTTACATTAATTGTCTAATGCTAGTTGTTTTATTCTTTCCCATTCAAATAATTATCTTAATTTATCATAGAAGTAGGCAACTTTTTTTTGGGTACACATTCTTCCCTGCTTAAATAAATTTTGTCCTAAAAATTGATTAAAAGAAAATTTTAGACATTAAATCATTCAATGACTTTACCCTAACAACTATCCAAAATATCGAGGGAAATTAATATCTACCATTAAACATTTCAATATTATATCTAATTTCTCTTAGTCCTATTCTTATTTAACAAAGCAATCAAATAACATAAATAGTAAAAGAATACATGCTTACAATTGAACAAGCTTCCCATGATGAGGATAGTGTTATTAGTGTGTCTTGTAAAAAAAATGTTGACAAAGTCACTACTCTGATAGCATGTTTGTAACGTCCTGTAGTGTACCATTTCTTAAACTTTGCTTTTCATAAAAAGATGGTAAAATTTTTGTTTTTGATCATGCATTTGTCAAATGTAGCAGCGTCACCTTGAAACACATTTATAACAAAAATCTCATTTGGAAGAATAAATGATTTGCGTGATCGTTCTAAAATACATTATAGTAAAAATCCTCTCGTTCGTTGCTTGGATGTTCGTTAGCATCACCTACACCACAAACTTCATATATGAGCCTAGTGCTTGTTAAGTAAAGCATATAATTTAAAAATGCTAACCTGATATGAATTTGAAAAATATTTTCTTTTCATCGGTTAAGGGCACCACAAGATGTAGAGGACAGAGTTTTAGACCAACCATGATGATTTTGCACAAGAGGTCAATGTCTGCAGCCCGACCACCTCTCCCAACCAACTTGAGCAAAGCAGCAGCACATGTTTACTTTGATGAATGCAATTGACGTGGTTTTTCTTTTGGTGCGGGGGGCTACAATGCGTGACGCCCTGGAAAGCATGCCCTCGGGATAGAAGGCTTCGGCCGCAACTTCACTACTTTCTTCATCGATGCCAGAGCTGAGATATTCGTTGTCGAGAGTCGTTCGATATTTTGATCAAGTTTGCAAGTACCACTGTATCGTGAAATCAGGACAATGGTAAGCGTTCTATGTTAGAGAATCCTTGACGCAACTCACGTAGGGGGTTTGTTAGGGGGCAAGAGGCATGCGAGATTGATGCGCACAAAAGCAGCCATGACCTACAAAAAGCCTTACATTATCCCACACATTGCAGAAAATTAACATCTAGTTTGTTGGTTGTTTTTCATTTTTCAAGAATCGGCAATGATCCTTCTGAAGGTTCACTTATGAAGACCTTGTTACGACTTCTCATTCCTCTAAATGATGAAGTTCATTAGACTTCCTGCAATGTGGCAGGCAAGGAACCTGGGTGCAGCAGCCATTGTAACATCATTTTTAGCTCAAAATATGTTCTTTGTTTTTTTCTTTGTAGCGAAAAACATTTTCTCATAAATTTTTTTAAGGCATACATGAAAACTAAATTTACTTAAAACATATTTAAAATATGTTAGGTTCCTTAAACTATTTACAAGCTATATATACAAAGTTGATAACTTCTTTTTCTAATAATTATTTTTTATTCTTAAAAATCCTTGCCCATGGGTCAAAATCCGCTCACACAACAACATCCACCCCCATGAACAAAGCAATCCATCTCGTACACCTCTCAGTGCATGTCTTCCTCACTTACATCATAAACTCATCTATGAGCATAAGGCTCAACATATAGTATAAGATATGCGTTAACCTGTACATGATATGCATAAGTAAAAATTTTATTTTCTTTTTATTTTGGGTCTTTCATTCCTTTAATTTCTATACTTCTTCATCATTGGGGCTTCCTAGCAAGGAAAGAGATACCACAAACTTGAGTCCACCTAAAGGACAACCAACTTGATTTCAAGGGTTAAGAGACCCCAAACTTGAGACCCCAAACTTGAGTCACGTAGCGAGATAGCCAACTCAAACTGTCACATTCAATTTTTGTTCATTTTTTTTGTTTTCTATTATATACATACGTTATTATTTAAAAGCATTTTTCATCGTTTACAGCGAAAGACTTTTGCAAAGGTAAGAACAATATCTTTCAAAACGTTGCTTTTACAAATGACCTATTGGAACATAGTTATTCGAAGCTATATAAACATTGTAAAAAAATTAAGAACTCTGCCTACCGGTCACATTTGCTCTAGCAACCGCAAATCCTCACCATGGACAAGCTTCACCAGCCGCCATTGTGATCATCAACGAAATGAACTTCATCATCATCCTTACCTACATTACAAAGTCATCTAATGAGCCTATTACTCAGTAAGTAGTGCAATATAAAATAGTTCTATAAATGATATGAAATGCATTATGAAAAATAACTTTGTTCATTTCATTCGGTCGTTTCATACATCGATAACCATCTATTTGTTAGAGAACTGTATAAGCAGGTAGCAAAAAGGGTGTGTCTTTGGTCCTTTCTTTTGGGACAACCCTTCCGTAATCTCGTCTCACAACGAATCTTACGTATATTAATACATTTTCTCTCTATTAGATGCATATAGATTTTTTGGAGAACTCTATAAGCTGGTAGTAAAAAGGGTATGCCTTCGGGCCCTTCTTTTGGGACAATCCTTCCAAAATCCCGTCTCGCAACGAATCTGATGTACATTAAAGCTTCTTCATTCATTATTGTTGCAAATGAAAGTTTATGCATGAGAAATCATTTTTCATTTTTTTTCATAAAACAATGATGCATGAATGTGAATGATACATGCATAAACTCTATAATAACTAAATCACATTTAAGGGAATATTACTATGCAAAATCGTACCATTTCATCTATACCTTCTATCTCATCACTCGCATGTATCAACAATAGATAAACAAATGCCACGAAATCATATTTTTTCATTATTACTTGCACAATCAATATAATTGAAACCTAGCACTTTGTAATGTAGGCTAATTAGGACAAAAAACATGCACACACTACTTACCTCAATTCCTTGGCACAATTGTAACACTTGATTAAAGCTCCTTATTCACCTCACAACCTAAAAAAACTCAAATTGAAGCTTCTAATTTGTGGGTCTTCTACCTATCAAACTTAAAAGTGTACAACAACACCTTTTTAGTGCACTAACCTCCCAACATTCCTCCAATTTTGCAAGAAATCTCTCTAACCTTCTTTAACTTTTAGAGAATAGAAGAGAGCTGTAACATTTCGTGGGTTAATCCAAAAAGCACCCATCACATTAAAAAAAGAGATAGTAAAGCAAGAGGTAGCTTTTCCAGAAGCATGAGGTGCCACCAAAAAAATTTACTATTATCTCTTTTCTTTTTTACTAAATAAGTGTTGTCCAATTTATCCAACCAAAAACCAAAATCCTAAGATATCAATTGCTGTAAAATTTTGTGGTGTTATCCATGCAGCACCATCACATTAAAAAAAGGAGATAGTAAAGCATGAGGTGGCTTTTCAAGAAGCATGAGGTGCCACCATCAAATTTTACTTTTATCTCTTTACTTTTTAACTGGATAAGTGTTGTCCAATATATCAAATCAAAAACCATAATCCTAAAATATCAATTGCTGTAAAGTTTTGTGGGTTCATCTAAGAAGCACCCATCACATTAAAAAAGGAGATATTAAAGCAAGAGGTTAGTTTTCAAGAAGCATGAGGTGTCGCTATCAAATTTTACTTTTGTCTCCTTATTTTTTTACTAGATTAGTGTTGTCCAATTTATCAAATCAAAAACTATAATCCTAAAACATCAATTGCTGTAAAATTTCGTGGGTTCATCCAAGAAGCACTCATCACATTAAAAAAAGAGATAGTAAAGAGCTTTTCAAGAAGCATGAGGTGCCACCATCAAATTTTACTTTTATCTCTTTACTTTTTGACTATACAAGTGTTGTCCAATTTAACCAATCAAAAAGCATAATACTAAAATATCAACTGCTGTAAAATTTTGTGGGTTCATCCAAGAAGCACCCATCACATTAAAAAGAAGATAGTTGCAAGATGTGGTTTTCAAGAAGCATGAGGTGCCATTATCAAATTTTACTTTTATCTTTTTACTTTTTGACTAGATAAGAGTTGTCCAGTTTATCCGATCAAAAAGCATAATCCTAAAACATCAATTGCTGTAAAATTTCATGGGCTCATCCATGAAGCACCCATCACATTAAAAAAGGAGATACTAAAGCAAGAGGTGGCTTTTCAAGAAGCATGAGAAATACATTAATCTTGATTTGTAAAGCAATCAACCAATTAAAACTGTAATTTAACATGTACTATTTTTATATTTCTTAATCGCTTATTGATTTGCTTTCAAGTATGGAATGAGGAAAAAAATGGCTATCTAGTGAGAAAAAGTAAAGAAAAGGGCCGAAAATGGGTGTTATTGGGGAAGATGGTCTCAAGATGGATATGGAGTTTGCCACTAAGATTTGGAGGGGTTTTAGGGAATGATATGGGAGCTTATCCTCCAAAAATGAGGGTAAAAGCTTAGGGGAATCGGGAGATATAAAGATGGGAATATCGGGTGTTAAAAAAGGGATGATCGGAAAAGAAAATGAGGTTGATCAGAAAATGGGAGGTAACCGGAGAAGGAGAAAAGCTAAAATATTGATTACAAGCTTACCCTAAGACCACAGGGGAGTAGTTGAAGTCGTGTAGCATGGCCTAGTTCACCCTAGGTTGGAAGGGAAGCCAAAACCTTGAACAACACTCTTGGATGTCGCCGAATATTACTCACCGGAGAGCCGAGTCTTGGAGGTGAAAAACCGGCCAACGAAGAAGATGCAAAGCACTCTTTCCATTCACTAAAAACTGAATACAAACCTGGATGACAAGAGGGTTTAAACCTCTCTCAAACTAGAGAGGGAAAACCCAATGGGATGGCAACCAAAAGACCTTCCGATTTGGTGCAACCACGAAAAGAAAGGTGGAAAAGGACCACCCAACACTTACCCGATTTGGGGGTGACGAAGGAAGAGTGGTCCTCAAATTTGGTTCCCCCCCTCCCCCCNGCCTTTGAAACACCCGCAAAAGAAAAAAACCTACGCAAAAGAGAAATCCCATAGAAACTCACTCCAAACCCATGCCAAACTCATAGAAACCCACTCTAAACCAATACCAAACCCATTAAACCCTAAATAATTATTTGTGCGAATATAAAAAGCATAAAATAAAATTAAAGAGAGAGAGTTCCAATCAGGTTTGCATCATGCTCCATGGGCCCCGACCTAGACCTGGCTTGTACCAGGTTCCTCCACCTCGTCTAGGCTTTTCACTTCCCTCCATGTTGTTCCAAGCTTGTAGAAAACTCGACCTCGGTCTTCATTTCCAAAGGTTCCCATATGAGGAGATGTTTGGGTTGCTCCAAGTCCTTCGGGGTAGGTTCCTTCATAATTATTCCACGGTCATCATTTCGTACAAAAAGAGCGAATTGATTAGAAAACTCCTTAGATCGGGCTAAAGTGATGGCTCCTTGAGGCATGGCTCCATGCAAGGCATCCCGTGGCTTGTCACTTATCCTGCATATTTGACCAACAGAAGTTATTACAAATTCTTCATCTTAATTATCCAATTTTAACACCTTAAATATATATATAGTTTATTTTCGATAACCTAGAAAACAAACAAAAAGCATGGCTGTTACACAAATCTCTTACCAACGACATTTACGTAACTTTTTATTTCTTTATTTTATCTTTCTCTTTCATTGGTTATTCGAGCTCAACCTAAAACAACAATTTTCATATTATGTTTCATATGAAATCTCATTCATGTAAATGGTTCGTAACTTTCAAGAAAACATGATGCATGAGTTGCTCGTGAACATGCTCAGTATGAATGTATCAAGCAGTTAAACAACATTTGTAACACTAAAAAAAAATTCATCGTATCATAAACTAAATCATGCTTTTCTACGTTATTTTATACTTGCATTTCATCTTGACATATAAAGCATAAAACACATATTAAAAGAAATTGCTATTGTTCAATGATGTAGACCCAATTAAGGGCAAAACACACACAATACTACTTACCTTGCTTATCCTTAGCAATTCTTTCTAGTAGCAGGTACAACTGTGAATCACCTTCACCTCAATTACCTAATATCATCAATAATTTTCAGAGTTAATTCCCTATTTTGTGATAACTTAAAAATGACATAGCTTGTTCTATACAATATGAAATATTGTGATTCTAAAGCGTATATGTCACTCAAGCTTTCTATTTTGACGCGCTAAACGATCTAGGACATTAGATTAGTCTAGCATTAGTTTTAGACATAAAATCTGAAATTGCACACAATTGACAATTTTGTGTCAATTTTGATGAAATACGCACAACCTCAGCTAATTCTAAATTTCTATCATTCATAAACCTATATATGATATTCCAACATGATTAGTTAACCAATAAATAGAACCATGGAGAAAAACTTCTAATGTTTGTCTACCACTCACAACCTACTTACAAAATAACCATATGCACTCTAAAACACGTAATATAAAGTTATACCTCTTTATTGTCACTAAACTCATGATGCTCGTGTTAGATAAACTTGTTTGCTCGTTCGCTGGTTAGACAAAAAGCCCGCACAAACTATGCGGACACTCGGTGTCATTTGCACACTTGTAGGCTGACTTATTGTGACCGTGATATTTGGTACCACTCGGCCTTTTGAAAGTAGGACCACGACACTCGGTATAAATGTGTCAAGCATTTAATAAAAACATAACACTAAAACAACAATTCATCATATCATAAACCGAATCATACTTTTTGACATCATTTTATGTGTGCATTTCATGTCGACATACAAAGCATAAAACAACTTATAAAACAAATTCTTATTGTTCCATGATGTAGACCCAATTAAGGGCAAAATACACACAATACCACTTACCCTAATTATCTTTAGCAAATAACTCTAACAGGGTAAAATTGTAGATCACATTTACCTCAATTACCTAAAATCATTCATAATTATTGGAATCAATGTCATGTTTTAGGGTACATTCAAAATATCATAACTTGTTACGTACATCATGAAATATTATTATTCTAAAGCCCATATGTCACTCAAGGTGTCTAATTCAACTTTCTAAAAGATCTAGGGCATTGGAGTAGTCTAGCATTGGTTTCTAACAAACAATATCTTGAATTGTACAACCTCTACCAATTCCAAATTTCATCTTTCATAAACATATACATTGTTTTCCAACATGATTACTTAACCAATAAACAGAACATGGTGCAAAACTTCAAATTTTCTTGTACTGCTCACAACCAACTTATAAAACCAGTGATGTTTCAATAATTCTCATTTGTCCTTAATGTAATCATGTGAATAACCATAATCACTCTAAAAATGTAATATAAGGTCATACATCTTTATTCTTTGCTCAATAGATTTCTCTTGATGAGAGGAATACTTCTCCTTTGAGGATTGGAAGCAAATTTCAACTCCTTCCCCTTAAACTTTCACTTTCTCTCTCTGAAACTCTTTTCCCTCGATTTTTCTTACTCTCTTTCACCCCTTCTCATTCTTTAGCATGAAAATTGCTGATCATCAGCCACTCTCTAATATTCGTAGATGGTTAATGTGGGGAAATTATCTTTTTTCCAAATTTATCTATTTAGTTTTACCATTTTACCACTACCTTTTTCCTTTAGCTGCTAAAATACCTTCATTATCATCACTTAAATGATACTTAGCTTAAGTAATTAATTCACATTAGTTCTAAGCTAATCCTCAGGGTTAACTTAATTAATCATGATTAGTAAACCTTAATGACAATATATTTTCACTCATTATGCTTTTATCATGATTATGCACTAATCATATAGTGACATGTGTCATATTCCAATTCATCTTTCATTTGTACTCATAATTCAGGATGTATCGCATTAAACCAATTTCTAACTAGGCCATTTAATAGCTTAAAGTACTTAATATGTACACTAGTATTACATCCTACTTTGACATTAGCGATGTATCCACGTAAGACACCAGCTGAAAGGCTCGATGAGAAGTATGATATCTCAAGTTTGGGTCAATCGTATAGAAATCGACGCATTTGCCATAACAAACATGAAGCCCACTCCAGCAAACATCTTGAGAAAGAATGTGGAAAAAGAATTCATTGCACAAAGGAAAGATCATAGTAAGCTATGCACCCTAAATATCACTCACACATTTTTTGCTTGAACCAAGCCAATACAAGATGGAAAACCAGCAACCAACACAACATATCTCAACCATCTAGGCAAGCAAGCTCAGCACGACAGTCAAAAGCAATGGCAACAATGGTCGATCGACCGTGTGAAACTGTAGTGAACAACGATAAATCAAGTGTGCCGTAAGCAAACATAGCCACCATGACAGCAGCCATGCCCACCTTTGGCAACACGAGACAACCAATTGCTCCTTTGATAGCACACAGCTAACGAGTACGAAGACCGGTTACCAAACAAGCAACAAATCTTTGGATACAACTGAATATACAAGGGACACGACTTTGTGATCAGTGTCATGGATGCCACATAGCATGAATTGGTAAGCGAGTTTTGCGGAGTCACCCCAAAATGCACGCCAAAGACCACCCAAGGAAATTGTTCACCAGCTTAAAATTTTTTGACCGACGATCATAATTTTTTTGAAAATCATGGGACGATCACATTTTCCAACAATCGAGGGACAATAACATTATCGGCCAATCGAGTACCAGCAAAGTCAGAAGGATGACTGAGGGTGAACGGTCCCATGGGATCTGCATTGCAGTTTGCCCAAATTTTTCTTGTGATTGCCGGTGAGGTCGTACATCACCACATGCTAGCAGCGTGCCATGGCCGCGTCTCAGCATTCCCCATGCCATGCTCGTTCCATGGCAGCATCACAGTGTGAGCATTAGACTATGGCCAAACCTCTGCACGTTCGCGCTGCGCCATGAAAGCACCTTAGCACATGCACGCCTTTCCATTCGCGCACCTTAGCACGTTCGCGCCTAGCCATTGCCGCACCTCAATGTCTGCATGCCGTTCCACAACCGCTAACTGATGCACAAGAGCATGTCATGCCTGCACCTCAGTGTGCAAGAGCATACCATGGCCGTACCTCAGTGCGTGAGATTGTATTATGGCTGCAACTCAGCACGAGTGCGATGTGCCATGGCCGATCCTCAGTGCTCGAGTGTCGTGCCATGGCCGATCCTCAGTTCTCGAGTGTTGTGCCATGGCTGCACCTCAGCATGCAAGCTACGTGCCACGGTCGTACCTTGGTGCGCGAGCTACGTGTCATGGCACATCACGCCACTGGCTTTTCAACCAAGCTCGATGACCAATTGTGTGACTCAATTGTTTCTCTTGTACTATGAAATGCTATGATTCTAAAGCTCATATGTTACTCAAGATGTCTAATTTGAGGTAGTAAAAGATCTAGGATATTTGATTATTCTAGTAATGGTTTCAGACACAACCTTAAATTGCACAGAATTGACATTTTGTGGAAACTTTGATGAAATATGCACAACCTCTACCAATTCTAAATTTCCATCATTCATAAAAGGAATATATGATATTCAAACATGATTAGTTAGCCAATAATAGAACATGAGGAGCAAAACTTCTAATTTTCATGTACCATTCACAACCAACTTACAAAACCATTGATAATTTCATAATTCTCATTTATCCTTAATGTAATCATGTGCATAACCATAAGTAATCTAAACCAGGCAATATAAGGTCATACCTCTTGCTTCCTAGCTCAATAAATTCTTCTTTATGTGAGGAACACTTCTCCTCAGAAGATTAGAAGCCAATTTCAACTCCTTGCACCTCAATCTCCACTTTCTCTCTCTAAAATATTTTTCTATCAAGTTCTCTCTTCTTTTCACCCACTATCTTTCTTGAGCACGAAAATGGATGATGATAAGCCATTCTAAAAATATTTCTAGATGGTTCATGGGGTGTAACTACCCTTTTCTCAAATTTATCCATTTAGTTTTACCATTTTACCATTACAAGCTCATTTAGTTACTAAAATACCTTTATCATTATTATTTTAATCATACTTAGCTTCTAATTTACATAGTAATAAGCTAACCATAGGATTAAATTAATTAATCATGATTAGTTAACCATAATTTTCACTAATTATGCCTTAATCATGATTAGGCACTAATCCTATAGTGACATGTGTCTTATTTTAATTTGCCTCTCTTTCCTATCTTAATTCAAGATATTTCACTTCATAAAACTTCTAATTACACTATTTGTCATCTTAAAACACATAATACGTACACTGGTATTATAGCACTAGGAAGAAATCACATTGCATGAGAATTTGCAAGTACCGTCGCAATGCTTTTTTAATCAAAAAATTAGATTCCACTTCCGAATAAACTGTTCAATGCCAGGGAAGGACCCCAATGGAGCCGTTTCCAGTCTGTCCCCCAACCAACATGTGACGACCCACTCTTGTCTCAAGAGCAGCTCGAGCAGTCCATCGAGCTGACAGATTTGGCATGGGGACCTAAGTGACTAGCTCTTAGAGCCAATCCTTTTTGCAAGGTTATGAATCCATTTTTCTGACTTCCCTTGCCTACATTGTTCCATCAACTAGACATTTTTTACCTTGTAGACCTAATGCGGTTATGAGTACGACCGGGTGTGCGAGGCATTGGGTGCTCCAAATTTTCAAGGGTTGTCGAGGACATACCGAACACCGTGCAATGTGCAATGCTCTTACAGCCGCTGGACCCTACATCTGGCTCTACCTGTTTCAAGGGTGTGCATGCTGTTAAACAAAAAAGATAACTCTTTCTGAGGTCCCCGACGATGTCTCTGGACTCCCTAACATTTCTGCCAGCTGCCATGTCTAAGTTTAGGAATTGTAACCTGATTCTATTTTGATGCTCGCGTGCAAGGCGCTGTCATACGGGATTGCCCTATCTCTTAGGATCGACTAGCCCATGTGCAAGTGCCTTTTACATGGAACATTTCGCCTCTTCAGCTTTTAAAGTTCTCATTTTTAATATTTGCTACTACCACCAAGATTTGTACCAACAGCCACTCTTCCCGAGCTTGCATTCCATGTTTTACATCGACCGCCACATCCTCCTACTTATCGGGGCCTGGTACTTACCCCGACGAGTGGGCATAGCTCATGCACTTCAGCACGGTCTATTTTTGGAGCTAGTTGATTAAACAGGTAAGTTGTTACACATTCCTTATTGGATTAACTTCCTTGACCACTGTCCTACTATCTCAATCAAATGACACCCTTTGTGGGTTCTAGGTTTGTGCGTAATTGGGAACCATAACCCAGCTTTTGGTTGATCCTGCATTGCCAGTTTTGCTTACCAAATATTGCCTCTTGATTTTGTTGTGTGGCTTAAGAAAATATCTGCGCCATCCTACCTTTTTAAAGTTTGAGAATAGTTTGAGGGCGTTGCACCCCCAATGCCCCTAAACATTGGCTTTACCCAATAGAACTCGCCTATGGGCTCCAACTATCCTAAGGGTAACTTTGGAGGGAACCTGCTACTGGACGATTCCATTAGTCCTTTGCCCCTATAACCGAGTCAGACAAACAATTTGCACGTCAGTATCACTGCGGGACTCCACTAGAGTGACCTCTGGCTTTGCCCCACTCATGAATAGTTCATTATCTTTTGGGTCCCAACAGGCATGCTCACACTCAAACCCTTCACAGAAGATCAAGGTCCGTCAGTGGTGCAACACTCAAGGGGATTCTACCAGTCAGATTCCTTGTGCATCATGGGTTTTCCAGCTTGTTGTGCACACATGTCAGAATCCTTGGTCCATGTTTCAAGACGGGGCGAATGGGGAGCCCACATGCCAACTCTCGGAGCGGATTAATGCCTGAGCATGCCAAGGGTGCGTGCTGCTAGCCACGATCGGGGCAACGACATCTCCATGAGCACAACAAAGGTCAAGGCTTGCGACACCGCCACAATCTGCGTTAGTCCATGCCCTAGCCTCCTGGCAGACCGACTAATCACCATTGCACATCTTAACATGACACACTGCTGGCCCTCATCTACTTCATCAGACTATTCAATTAATAGGAGGGACGAGCGATGTGTACAAAGTTAGAGTTACATGGTTTAGGGCTTAGGGTTCAAGGTTCTAGTGTTCATTATTCATGTTTTAAGGTTTCAAGGTTCTCAGGTTCTAGGTTTAAATTTCCACGGTTCAGGGTTCTAGGGTGTTCATGATTTAGGGTTCATGGTAAAGGGTTTTTCATGGTTCTAGGGCCACGGTTAAAGATTAAGAGTTCCAGGGTTCAGGGTTCAAGGAAAAAGGTGGCACGATTTCAAGGTTTAAGGTTCTAAAGTTCTGGGTCAAAGGTTCCAGGGTTCTAAGGTTCAGGGTTTAGGGTTCCATGGTTTAGGGTTGCAACTTTTAGGGTTAAGGGTTTTAGAGTTCAGGGCTCAAGGGCTCTAGGGTTCAGAGTTCTCTGTGGTCTAAGGTTCAGGGCTCCTATGTTCCAAGTTTCAGAGTTCTAGGGTTCAGGGTTTTTAGTTAAGGGTAAGGGTTTTAGGCTTCCATTGTCCTAAGTTTTAGGGTTTAAAGGTTCAGAGTTCTATGGTTTAGGTTTAGTATTCATGGTTCAGGGTTCAAGGGTTCCAGGGTTCCAGGGTTTAGGGTTTAAGGTTTAAGGTTTAGGGTTCTAGGGTTTAAGGTTTAAGGTTTAGGGTTCAAGGTTCTGGGGTTCCAGGTTTTATTGTTTAGGCTTCCATGGTTTAGGGTTCTCGTGTTCATAGTTCATGGAGCTAGTTTTCAGTGTTCCAGGGTTTAGGGTTTAAAGTACTAAGGTTCTAGGGTTCAGGGTTCCTGAGTCTACGATTTAGGATTCCAGGGTTTAGGGTTCTAGTATTCAAGGTTATAGGGATCTAGGTTTAAGTGTTCTAGGGTTTTGGGTTCAAGTTTTAGGGTTTAGGGTCTAGGGTTTTATTGTTCTAGGGTTCTATGGTTCAAGCTCTGGGGTGCTAGGGTTTACGTTCCCAAGTTTTAGCGTTCCAAGGTTCAGGGTTCTTGGTTCTAGGGTTCAAGGGTTTTAGGGTTCGAAGTTCTGGGTTTCGGGTTCAAAGGGTTCTAGGGTCAAAAGTTTAGGGGTTCCAGGGTTCAAAATTTCAAGGTTGTGGGTTCTAGGGTTCCAAGGTTCAAGATTCAAGGTTTAGGGTTCAGAATTTAGGGTTCCAGTGTTAAGGGTTCCAAAGTTTACTGGTTTTGTGCTCAGAGTTCCAGGGTTCAGGGTTCAAGGTTCTTAGTTCAAGGTTCAAAGGTTCTAAGGTTCAACGGTCCAAGGTTAAGGGTTCCAGGGATTGAAGTTTAGGATTTTTTTTGTTCCATGTATTAGGATTTGGTGTTCACAGTTCATAATTCCAGGGTTCCGGGATTCAGGGTACCGAGTTCCAAGGTTCAAAGGTTCTAGGGTCCCAGGGTTTAGGATTCAAGGGTCCATGATTCCAAGATTCTAGGGTTCAACGTATAGGGTAATAGGGATCAAGGTTTCAGGGTTCCTGGATTCACGGTTCTAGGGATCAAGATTTGATGTTCCAAGGTTTAAGGTTCAAGGTTCCAAGGTTCAAAGTTATGGGAATCAAGGTTCTAGGTTAAGGAATCAGGGTTCAAGGGTTTCAGGGTCCAAGGTTAGATGTACTAGGGTTCCACGGTTAAGGGTTCAAGGTTCCAAGGATCAAGGTTTGTGGTTTAGAGTTTTGGGGTTTTTGGTTGAAAGTTTGAGGTTCAAGGGTTCTGGGTTCAGAATTTAGGCTTCCAAAGTTTAAGGTTCTAGGGTTAGGGTTCAGGGTTTTAGGGTTCAAAGTTCTAAGATTCTAGGGTTTAAGGTCTAGGGTTCTAAGGTTAAGGGTTCATAGTTCAAGGTTCATGGTTCAGTGTTTCACGGTTTCAAGGTTCTACGGTTCCACTTTTAAGTGTTTAGGGTTCTAGTGTTTAGGGATCCAGATTTCAAGGTTTCGGGTTCCAAGGTTAAAGGTTCCAAGGTTTGAGATCAAGGGTTGAGGGTTCCAAGGTTCAGGGTTCAGGGTTTGAGGGTTTGAGGGTTCTAGGGTTCAAGGTTGTAGGTTCAGGATTTCAAGGTTCAGGGTTCTTTTAAGGTTTAGAATTCAGGATTTAGGATTTAGATTTAGGTTTTAGGGTTTGCCAGTTCTAGATTCCAAAGTTAAATGTTAAGGGGGTTGATTGTAACGACCTCATTCCCGAGCCGTTGCTTACTTGCTTATCTTCTTTTTCTTACTTACTTACTTTAGTTTCTTACTCTCTGGCGACCCGAGAACTAGTCTGTTACTGGGTTCTTACTTACTTACATTACTTTCTTACATTGGTGAAAAACTTGCTACTTTAATTTCTAAAAACTATCTTTAGTTTATAAAATAGTTTACAAGGAAAACCGTCGAATAATAAAAACATACATTTGAATTCCACCTTTAAATAAAATACATAAGCATTTAATAATTTAAATCTGCAGCGGAAGAATTACTTCAACGTAAATTACATTTATTTCAAAACCTTTGTAATCCATCACTCCAAAATGACATATACATTTTAATTACATCTTCAAAACATTCAAAACATTTTATAATATAACTCTGTGTGTGTCATGCATCACTCCCCGTCGGTCATCACTCAATAAACTGTATCATTTGGACACTCCTCTACTCTAACTCCTTGGTCAGTCACTTGCACACTTTCCTCCATTACATTTCCTACATTGCAAAGCCTAAACTATGAGCCTAAAGCTCAGCAAGTAGCATAACTATAAAATGCAATGCATGAGTATGCTATGCTGTT
>QAOC01004290.1:0-10681 GCA_003255005.1 Begonia fuchsioides
TATTCTTTAGTATTGTACTAATTTGTACTTTGTTAAAGTCACAAATTTTGACATCAAACAATTCCATGATTGAGCTTGATATTTGCTCTCCAGGTAAATCCTTACTCTCATGAGCTCAAGATATGTGATTTTGGAAGTGCAAAAATGTTGGTCTGTGTCCTTTTCTTTGTGAATTTGGATATCCTCAAAATTATTTCTTTAATGACTGATTTTTTGCCTCTCATTTTCAGGTACCTGGGGAGCCAAACATTTCCTATATTTGCTCACCCTACTACCGGGCTCCAGAACTTATATTTGGGGCTACAGAGTATACTAATGCCATTGATATGTGGTCTGCAGGGTGCGTCTTGGCTGAGCTTCTACTTGGACAGGTCTGCGTCTATTTGTATATCTTCTGATTCTCCACCCTTTCCTACATGCTAAAGGGCAAAAAAAGTGAGAAAGAAACAAAATTAACTTGAAGGAAAGGAAAGAACTCCATTTTTCTGTTCTAGCGACATTTTTTACCATGTCTAAGGTCCTCTAAAAGTAATACTTTACCGAGCATTTGCTGTTGTTGTACTTTAGAGGGAGAGGAAGAGGCGTGGAGGGCAAGTTAGGGAAAATGCTGAGAGAGAGAAAGAAATGGAATTTTGCAATGATGTTTTCCTCATCCATTTGGCATTAATGTTTATAGTATCGAATTTGACTCTTTCATCTTCCAGCCTCTATTTCCTGGAGAAAGTGGTGTTGATCAATTGGTGGAAATCATAAAGGTTGATTATACTATCTTGTCTCTTGTGTCCTGTTTGGCTATCTGTTGTACGCTAATTCAGCATTTATCTTAGTATTTTTCAATTTAGATTCTTGGAACACCAACCCGAGAGGAAATCAAGTCCATGAATCCAAACTATAATGAGTTCAAATTTCCCCAGATCAAAGCCCACCCGTGGCATAAGGTCAGAGATGAAGAATTGAAAAGTTTATTAGAGTCACACTGATCATAATGTAAGGCATATTTTATGACACTCTGGATATGCATTTATAACGCCCTCGTGGCAGGAATGCTCGAAGAAACCTTGATGATCAAAGAAGAGGCTGCGATCGGAGAAGAGAAAACAACTCAAAATAACAGAAAAGAGGGGAAAGAGACTAAGGAGACGCCCGACAGGTATCCCAGAAGAAGAGAGTTTAGCCAAGGAAGGAAAAGCAAGACATAGTAGATTTCAACTTAATAGATTACAAACAAGCGCGGCCTTAAATAGGCAAAGCAAGATGCGAAACAAAAGGAAACGATAAACGAAGAAAGCAAAAGCAGAAAAAGTAGCACGCGAATAAAGCAGGAAGGACAACAGCACGCGAATAAAGCAGGAAGTAGCAGGAATCATGGGGGACCATGCTGGTGAAAAAGGGGCCAGCTGGCTTCAATATCATCAAGATGCGGACAATCGACTTTATTCTCGAGGCAGAGGCGCTCTTGGAGGTCCCGCTCAGTGATGGAAGCATGACGGTTGAATGAGCCGTAGAACTGAGAAAATTGAACTGTATCAAGCTTCTTGGTCTTAGGATGAAAGTGCCAGGCTGCTGAAGGCCAGCAAGGTCGGGATCAAGAGCCATGGGCCACTGGCGAAGCTCGTCCTGAAGGAGCTGGGTCCAGGTCTGAAGTGGGTGAAACCATTCAAGGACGTGTAAAAAATGGCAAGAAGGTGGGTCTCGAGTAAGATAATCAAGGGCGTCAGGGATACGAAGGGTAATTGCAATAGTGAACTGGTGGAGCAGGTACCAAAGCATCTATTTTTCGGGCTCAGGGGCCCAACCAAAAAGAGTGAAGGAAGAAATAAAGGGATATTCAAGATGAAATCCAGAGGGTCCAAAGTGTATAATGGAGTGGGTCTCAAACAAATGGGTTTGGTAAATTGAAGCATATTTGAGGGCTTTTCGTAAGAAAGAGGAGGGATTTGGGCTATGGAGGATTTCGGGAGGAGCCCCAAGAAGTAAGCGTGGCTGCGGTAAGATGTGAGGGGGATCAGGACTTTGGAGAAAAGGATCGGTACGATCGGCACAGAGCATGTGAATAGCAGGCAGAGGTGAGGGATTTTTGCCAGGCTGAAAGGGTCGGGAGAGAAAGTCAGCAATGATATTTGAAGAGCCTTTAATGTGCTTGACGTGGTAGGAATATTGAGAGAACCATTCAGAGAGACGAAGAAGCTGCTTGTTAGGAAGCTTCTTTTGCTTAAATTCAAGCCTACGAGGGAAGCTGGAAAGGTCACACTCAATTAAAAAGGTGTAGCTGGAAGCTTCCTCTGTTCCTGTTGATCTTCCACGCACCTCTTCCTCCTCCCGCTTTGATCATCTCATAGAAATCTCTCATTCCCCCACCACTGACAATTCCCATATCTCAGACACCGCCCTTCCTCTCCTAAACCCTTATGATGCTTTTGCCCGTTCCTCTCTCACCCCTATTCAAAAGTTTCGATCTCTTATCCGCCACAATCCTTCCCCTGTTCTTGAATATATTCAAGCTAGCAGATTCAACCAACATCCTATTGCTGCCACCCATCGTGAACAACTCATAACTCTCCAGTTACCCGAAGATTTTCCTCGTCAATGGCGTTTAAAAGGCTACTCTCATCTCCACTTTGGCGCTATCAAACTTGCCCTCACTTACCACGGTCGCAAGGGTATTCCTATCACTGCCCGGATTGCTCTCCTTGATACGCGTTTTCTTGATTACCAGTATGCAGTTATCGGCACTATTGAAACCACCTTAAACGCTGGTACTGTCTTCATGACCCTCTACCCCAACTTCTGCATGTCTCTCCAGGACCCTAAGCTTCTGACTGCTCTACAAGTTCAGCTCCAGCTCAACGGACCCCAGCAAGCCACTGATGCTATCGAGGCCACACTTCACTATCAGATGGCCTACCGTGTTCAGAATCACGCTTTAGACCTTGCTGTCCCTACGGTTCAGCATGATTCTTCTGCTGCTTTATTCGTTACCGCTGATTATCATCACTCCTCCGCACCTACCTATGTTCATATTCCTCGACAGCTTCCCCGTGATGAATTACTCAAGTTTCTCCCAGAAAAATGGGTCACCAATTACGAAATCCACCAACATCAGCAACATTCCACGCCTTTTCAGTCCCTTGAACCTAAATTTACTAAATNAAGCTACTCTTCGTCGTTAGATTCAAATGCTCAGCCAGTCTGATTCTTCTTCTCACTCTCACCCAGAGCCTTTAGATGACTTTGAATTTCGACGTCGTTCTCTCTCTCCTACTGCTTTACCTATTACTTTGCAGCCCACTCACCCTTCCAGTAAGCCCAAAATGGATATTGTCCAAATTCGGGATTTAATTCGCCAGCAGCGAAAAGACCATGCTGAGTCTTCTTCTAAGATTCCCCGCAACCCTCCACAACTTATGGTTTCTTCTCGCTCACCTCCTGCCTGGTCCCAGCGCTCCGAGACTATTTTCCAGGCCTTAGGACTCGAACTTGGAGATAGCTCGTTTAACGGCCAAAATTTCCTTGATAGTCGAATGATAATGCTGTTCGGCAGGAGAGAACTTTCCACTGCGATAGGCACAGATGCGACGGGTGCCGTTGAGGTCTTCAAGTAAAATAGCGCCCCAGAATAGGTCACTAGCATCAGTCTGAAGAATTAACTGACCTGTAGAAGGTATGGTAAGAGGAGGCAATGTTTGAAGAAGTCTCTTAAACTCAGAAACAGAGCGAGTAGCAGCAGAGGACCAAGATGAAGCGTCTTTTTTGAGAAGAGCTTCAAGAGGCTGAAGAAGAGTAGAAATGTGAGGAACAAAATCCCGCAGATAGTTGACAATGCCTAAAAATTGCTGGAGCTGCTTGAGGCTTGTAAACTGTTCTGGAAACTGTAGGAGTTCTTGGGAAATATGAGGCTCGGGCTGGTACTGGCCATTATGAAGAAGCATACCAAGAAAGTCAACCCGTTTTTGACACATAAATGTTTTGCGCCGAGAGAGCATGATGCCATACTGCTGGAGGATAAGAGCAAAGTCTTTAAGAAGCGTATAATGAGTCTGCAAATCAGGACTGTACAGCAGAATATCGTCAATATAAATGAGAGCAGAATGCTGCAGAGGAGCAAAGATCTGAGTCATGGCGCGCTGAAAAGCCGAGGGAGCAGTTTTAAGACCGAAAGGTAAAACCCGCCATTGGTAATGAGCACCTGGAATACAGAAAGCAGTCTTACTGCAGTCATCAGGATGAATGCCATGTTGCCAAAAGCCGCTCTTAAGATCAAATTTTGAGAAAACCTGGGCAGAAGCAAGATGACCAAAAAGATTCTGGCGAGTAGGAAGAGGAAACTTATGGTCCTGGAGAAAAAGATTAAGGGGCTGGTAATTAATAACGAGGCACTTTTTTCCTCGGGCTTGCTCAGTTCGCTTATTAACATAGAAGGCGTCACAGGCCCAAGCAGAATGGGTTGACTCAATAAGGCCCTGGAGAAGAAGATCCTGACATTCTTGGACAGCAAGGGCAAGGTCAGAAGGGGTCATACCAGGGTGGCTGGCAATAGTGGGATTCGAATCTTCAGACTTTTTAAAGGGAAGACGAACATAGAAGTCTGGATTAAGCCACAAGGGATGAGAACATTTTTGAACAAATTCGTGATGGGTATCAACAAAAGATGGTTCAAATAACGTGAGCTGGTCAGTGGGGGTGGAGACAGTATCTAACTGATAAAGGCGAAGAACATTGGTATAAGGCTGAAAACGATTTTTATAGCGAATGCCAGTAGGTAACATACGGAGAAAAGGAAGCTGCTGGAGAATATCCCAGCCAATAAGAAGGTCTTTTCCAGGAAGATCAGTGGCAATGAAGGCAGCGGTGATGGTACACTGGGGAAAGAAGAGGACTGTAAGAGGTGTGGTTCGCCAATAAGTGGTGAAAACTTGGTTGGAAGCAGTGGTAAACTGTTTTTTTATGGCGTTTGAGAAAGGAAGGAGGAATAAGGGTAGGATTAACAAGGCTTTGGGCAGCTCCTGTATCTAGAAAAGCAATAACAGGAAGTGGGGAGTCATACTTCGAAAGACGTAAATGTACCTGAACATGAGGAGAGATGAGCTTAGCTGGAGAGAGTGGAAAAAGAGGTAAGGGAGGAGCAGCTGTAAGAGGCAGCGGTGCTGGAAGAAGAGGAGCTTGAACCATAAGCATAGAATCATCACTGTGGAAACCGTCGTCAGGGAAAAAATCATCCAAGCAAAGAACAGTATCACGGTCTTGGATATCGTCAGCGGAGAAGAGAGACTCAAGATCATGATCTTGAAGTGAAAGTCCAGTAAACTACTCGATCTGGGCAAACATCTTTACCTGGCGCTTAGGGCAAGATTTAGCAAAATGGCCAGGTTGATTGCAAATAAAACACCGGGAAGACTTAGGAGAAACCTTCGTCGGGGACGAGGAGGTTGGTCGGACCGGGAAGAGGGTCTGATCGAGATACGTTTAAAATGAGAACGCTTCTGGGGATGAGAACAATCACAAGTATCACCAGAGCGGCACTTCAAAAGGACCTTTTTATAGGAATGCTGGCAAGCAGTCTCCAGACGTTTGTTGGTAGACAGGAAACCTTGAAGGACCTCTTTGCGATGACATAAGTCAAGAACAGCTGTCTGTATTTCTTGTTGTATTTGGCCGAGGGTGAGGTCACTAAGTTTAACTCCTTTGGAAAACAAAGAACGCTCAACAATAGAGGAAATAATAGAGGGTATTGATGAGAGAAAAACCGGCTTTAAGGAGTCATCACCGCCGAGGAGATAAAAAGACTGGGAGAGTAGCTTAAAGTGGTCATCCAAGTCAAACTGAGTGTAAGAACAGCACTTACGTTTAAAAAATTCAGAACGTTTAATATCGATGATGCGGTCAAGATTGCCAACATGCTGAAAATGAAGAGTTTGAAAGAAATCAGACAGAGGAAGGGTCATAAGCTGAACCTGCTGCTGCTCAGGAATAAGATGCCACCAGTTGTAAAGAGAACCCGTAAAGCGAGAGGTAAGGTCAGCAATGATGCCAGACTCATAAGTAATGGTAAGCTTTTGGTGAAGACACCAGGCATGAAGATCTTGGATACGACGAGTCCATTCAGAATAAGGAAGATCATCCAAAGTGAACTTGAGACCAAGAGAAAGGCCAAATGAAGATTTTTTGTGGTCAGGACGGGGAGCCTGGGAGGAGGAGGAAGACATATTATCTTCTTCAGGGTAAATTGGGGCTATCTGAGGGGTATTAGCAAGGATAGAGGTAAATGAATCATCATCATCAGGAGTATCCTCAGAAGGAGCAGAGGGATCTGCCATAGATTGATCGGTTGGGGAGAGGGAAGCAGACCGGGAAGCAGACCGGGAAGCGGCAGTAGGGGAATGTTGCTGGTCAGGAGAAAGAGAGCCGCTAGAGGTAGAAAGATCCCTGGAGGGAGAGACAGGCTGCTGGTAGGCCTGGAAAATAGTCTCGGAGCACTGGGACCAGGCAGGAGGTGAGCGAGAAGAAACCATAAGTTGTGGAGGGTTGCGGGGAATCTTAGAGGAAGACTCTTCATAATGGCCAGTACCAGCCCGAGCCTCATATTTCCCAAGAACTCCTACAGTTTCCAGAACAGTTTACAAGCCTCAAGCAGCTCCAGCAATTTTTAGGCATTGTCAACTATCTAAGGATCATGACCATATGGTAGAGAGACTTTGCCTTTTTCTAAACGGGAAAGGCGTCTAGAGAGAGTATTGAGCATATCATGAGTTTGTTGAGTAGTGAGAGATAATTTAAGATCCAAGTCAGAGACCTTTGTAGTGAGCTTGATATCAATATCAGAAATCTTGGTAGCGACCCGCTGAAGAAGAGAATTCTGAGCTAAGGCGTTTTGAGACTGCCAATTAAGAACCAACTCAGCCTGAGAATTGCGATCCGGATGACCATGAGCATCAATTGATGTGGGCATAAGGACTTTAACAGTATGCTTAAAATGGTCATCTTGGTAGGGCTCCAAAAGTGGAAAGTCAGTATCTTTAAACATGGTAATGCAAGGCAGCGGTGTAGGAGAGGCTGAAGCATAACTGACCAAATACTTACCATCGTGGCTTAAAGGCCCAATAGTAGGATCACCATTCAGGAAACGGTGAGATAAGGAAGGCTTGTCCTTTGGGGGCTTTGGGAGGAGAGGACGATCACACAAAAGTTCGTCGGTGTCAGCGGCTTCTAAGCAAAGCTCACAACTGCAAACATCAAAGAAACAGTGACCGGTAAGGGAGTCACGAAAATAATTACAGGGAAGGCCTTGACCGGTGAAGGAGCGGATGGAGGTATTTAGAATGTCAGGGGGTTCGTGGGGAACTGGATGAAGGAGAAACATGGTGGGAAAAGAGGAGGAGGATGGCTTATCCAGAGAGGTATGGTCAAAACANAGTTCTCTCCTGCCGAACAGCATTATCATTCGACTATCAAGGAAATTTTGGCCGTTAAACGAGCTATCTCCAAGTTCGAGTCCTAAGGCCTGGAAAATAGTCTCGGAGCGCTGGGACCAGGCAGGAGGTGAGCGAGAAGAAACCATAAGTTGTGGAGGGTTGCGGGGAATCTTAGAAGAAGACTCAGCATGGTCTTTTCGCTGCTGGCGAATTAAATCCCGAATTTGGACAATATCCATTTTGGGCTTACTGGAAGGGTGAGTGGGCTGCAAAGTAATAGGTAAAGCAGTAGGAGAGAGAGAACGACGTCGAAATTCAAAGTCATCTAAAGGCTCTGGGTGAGAGTGAGAAGAAGAATCAGACTGGCTGAGCATTTGAATCTAACGACGAAGAGTAGCTTTTTCAGCGTCAGGATCATGACCATATGGTAGAGAGACTTTGCCTTTTTCTAAACGGGAAAGACGTCTAGAGAGAGTATTGAGCATATCATGAGTTTGCTGAGTAGTGAGAGATAATTTAAGATCCAAGTCAGAGACCTTTGTAGTGAGCTTGATATCAATATCAGAAATCTTGGTAGCGACCCGCTGAAGAAGAGAATTCTGAGCTAAGGCGTTTTGAGACTGCCAATTAAGAACCAACTCAGCCTGAGAATTGCGATCCGGATGACCATGAGCATCAATTGATGTGGGCATAAGGACTTTAACAGTATGCTTAAAATGGTCATCTTGGTAGGGCTCCAAAAGTGGGAAGTCAGTATCTTTAAACATGGTAATGCAAGGTAGCGGTATAGGAGAGGCTGAAGCATAACTGACCAAATACTTACCATCGTGGCTTAAAGGCCCAATAGTAGGATCACCATTCAGGAAACGGTGAGATAAGGAAGGCTTGTCCTTTGGGGGCTTTGGGAGGAGAGGACGATCACACAAAAGTTCGTCGGTGTCAGCGGCTTCTAAGCAAAGCTCACAACTGCAAACATCAAAGAAACAGTGACCGGTAAGGGAGTCACGAAAATAATTACAGGGAAGGCCTTGACCGGTGAAGGAGCGGATGGAGGTATTTAGAATGTCAGGGGGTTCGTGGGGAACTGGATGAAGGAGAAACATGGTGGGAAAAGAGGAGGAGGATGGCTTATCCAGAGAGGTATGGTCAAAACATATAGAAACAGAGCCGTCTTTGGATTTAGTAAATTTAGGTTCAAGGGACTGAAAAGGCGTGGAATGTTGCTGATGTTGGTGGATTTCGTAATTGGTGACCCATTTTTCTGGGAGAAACTTGAGTAATTCATCACGGGGAAGCTGTCGAGGAATATGAACATAGGTAGGTGCGGAGGAGTGATGATAATCAGCGGTAACGAATAAAGCAGCAGAAGAATCATGCTGAACCGTAGGGACAGCAAGGTCTAAAGCGTGATTCTGAACACGGTAGGCCATCTGATAGTGAAGTGTGGCCTCGATAGCATCAGCGGCTTGCTGGGGTCCGTTGAGCTGGAGCTGAACTTGTAGAGCAGTCAGAAGCTTGGGGTCCTGGAGAGACATGCAGAAGTTGGGGTAGAGGGTCATGAAGACAGTACCAGCGTTTAAGGTGGTTTCAATAGTGCCGATAACTGCATACTGGTAATCAAGAAAACGCGTATCAAGGAGAGCAATTCGGGCAGTGATAGGAATACCCTTGCGACCGTGGTAAGTGAGGGCAAGTCTGATAGCGCCAAAGTGGAGATGAGAGTAGCCTTTTAAACGCCATTGACGAGGAAAATCTTCGGGTAACTGGAGAGTTATGAGTTGTTCACGATGGGTGGCAGCAATAGGATGTTGGTTGAATCTTGCTTTGCCTATTTAAGGCCGCGCATGTTTGTAATCTATTAAGTTTGCTTTTCCTTCCTTGACTAAACTCTCTCTTCTTCTGGGATACCTGCCTGGCGTCTCCGTCTCCTTAGCCTATTTCCCCTCTTTTCTGCTTCAGATATTTCACAAGCGAATGCCACCTGAGGCAGTAGATCTAGTGTCAAGGCTGCTCCAGTATTCACCCAACCTTCGTTGCACTTCTGTAAGATTTGGAACTTGCTTCAGGATAATGTTATTTTCGTTCTCAAGTGGTTTAGTTAACTTCTTTTTTGGTAAAAAATGTCATAAAGTTTCCTTTTTCTATCTGAAAATGAGTCTCTGCAACTTGTGTTGCGTTAATAATCAAGTTCTTGCATTATGTGGTCTTATCTTAACATGAATTATCTTAACTTTGTTCCATCGTAGTTGGAGGCTTGTGCGCACTCCTTTGATGATTTGAGAGATCCAAATGCATGCTTACCAAATGGCCGATCACTGCCACCATTGTTCAATTTCACCGCTCAAGGTAAAGCTGAGACAATGATTCTTTTTCTCTTTCTTTTTTATAGGTAAGTATGTGCTAATCAAGTATGAAATATTAGGAGAACCCTTGTCACTAGGGGTGACAATCGGATCAGATCGTTCTGTCAAATCGACCCAAGCCGACTTTTTGAGTTGGATCGAATCTTTTTAATTTAAAAAAAATCAATGTCAACCAACTAGAGCTAATCTGAAAATTTAGGTCGGATTCATTTCGGATCAATTATGCAATGGTTTCGAGTTCAGATTCTATTTTATAGAAATCGACTCGAACCGACCTGTCAAGTCCACTTTTAACGTATGTTTGAACAAAACCAAATGTGAACCAAAATTGAAATTTTAAGTCGGATTTTGTTACGGACCCAAATCCTTAGGATTCCCTTTTAGGGAAACATTATTCCCGACGGGTCTAATTATTTAATTACTAATTATTAGTTGTTATTTTAATTAAGTTTGTGGGTCAGTTTAGTCTTTTCATATTAATTAGGTCATAAAGTCTATTTAAAGGGTGCTAACCCTACGTACGATCTATCAATCAAGAAATTCAAGTTTAGTATTTGCCTCTTTCTTTTCTCTGTTTTTCGATGTCTGGACGAGGGATTATTACTCGATCCCAGGGAAAACCTCCTGAAGGGGGAAACCCTAACAATTTGGTATCAGAGCCAAAACCCTCTTTCGAATCGGATGACAATTCTCCGGCCGTCTCTGTTAAGGGAGAAGAATCTTCGATGATGTATTCCCTAATGCAGCGAATGTTAACATTTATGGAATCCCAAGAAGAACGGGCACAAGCAAATCAAGATCGAGCGTTAGCAAATCATGAAGCCCTAATGCAACAATTTCGAAATTTTCAAGCTGGAACCCGGCAACCAACGCCGACAGCCGATTCTCAGACACGCTGGCTGCCCTCAC
>QAOC01004290.1:11414-58799 GCA_003255005.1 Begonia fuchsioides
ATATATATATATATATATATATATATATACAAGTACATGAACATGAAAAAAAGAAAGAATTGAAACACAAGTGTGACTTAACTAATCAAGAAACATAGTAATAATGTGACCTAAACTCATTCACATCTTTCATTGTCCTATAAATGAACTAATTGAAGCATTACCTAACACTCGATAATTAAATTAGCTCAAGAATTTAAGAATTCCTCGATTGATTTTTTGTTACACATATTTAAGAGGAAGTAAATAACACCATTGATACAGGAAGAATCGAAGCACGACAATAACCGCTATGTTTGAGATATGCAACTCTTTACATGAAACGATAAAAGAACTCAATCCCTAGTGTTCTAGGTCAAAAAATGTGAAATTGAGCTTTTAGATAGTTATTAACTCGTATTTTATATGTACTTTTTAAAACTCTGCTTAATGATATTTGGAAAATAAGAACGAACATAAATATTGATTCAATATCTCGTACTTGAGATACAAGGGTTAGATGCAAGTAAAATAACCCTAAACGGCCGAGCATACCATAGTCACGAGCTCTTCGAATAGTTGATTCTTCGTAGTATAAGCTCCTAAAATAAACCAATATGTGTCATCAATTTTAGCCAAGATTGGAGAAAACTAGGGTTTAGAGATATTGGTGAAGGCAGGGGTATTTTGAACATTTCACGTAGTGAAAGTGCTAAAAGTTCGAAGTTTGACAGTGCTGAGAGACGGGGCCGGTAGTTAAGTTCCTGCCATGATCGCTTTATTTGCTTTCTTTCTTATCCTTGTGCTCGCCGGACCGTCGCCGGTCTCGGCCTCCGGCGGAAGCTGGAAACTATTACAGGAAAACATTGGCGTCTCAGCCATGCACATGCAATTGATGAAGAACGATCGCGTCGTCATTTTTGACCGGACGGATTTTGGGCCGTCGAACTTGACGTTGCCGGACGGGAAATGCCGGATCGACGCGAACGACACTGTTTTGCCGGTCGACTGCACGGCTCACTCCGTCGAGTACGACGTTGTTTCCAACACCTTAAGAGCTCTCATGGTTCAGACGGATCTCTGGTGCTCCGCCGGAGCTGTAATCGCCGACGGTAGACTCGTTCAAGCCGGTGGTTTCAACGACGGCGAGAGAAGGGTTAGGATTTTCAGTCCATGCTCAGGCTGCGATTGGGAGGAGATTGAGTCTGGATTAGCTGTTCGAAGATGGTATCCAACGAATCATATCCTGCCGGATTCTCGGCAGATTATCGTCGGCGGTCGGAAACAGTTCAACTACGAATTTTACCCTAAAGACGCAGCTACACAAAACGCCACCTTTCTGCCATTTTTGTACGAAACTAACGATCTCGTCGCTGAAAACAATCTTTATCCATTTGTGTTTCTCAACGTCGACGGAAATCTGTTCATATTTGCGAATAATCGAGCTATTCTGTTTGACTATTTGAAAAGCAAGGTGGTCAAGACGTTCCCGGAGATTCCCGGCGGAGATCCGAGGAGTTATCCGAGCACCGGTTCGGCGGTGCTTCTTCCGTTGAAGAATCTGCAAGCTCAGGCAGTTGACGCCGAGGTTTTGATCTGCGGCGGAGCCCCGAAAGGCTCTTTTACAAACGCTGCAAATGGTGTTTTTCTCGGGGCTTTGAATACTTGTGCCCGAATCACAATATCCGACCCGAATCCCCAATGGGTCATCGAGACCATGCCCCTGGCTAGAGTGATGGGCGATATGATCATCTTACCCAATGGCCACGTTTTGATGATCAACGGTGGATCAAGCGGGACAGCTGGCTGGGAATTGGGTCGAGAACCCGTATTTGAACCGGTAATCTACCGACCCGATAACAACCCGGGTACAAGATTCGAACTTCAAAACCCGACCCACATACCCAGAATGTACCATTCAGCAGCTATATTACTTCGCGACGGCCGGGTCCTCGTCGGCGGTAGCAACCCCCACACGTACTACAACTTCACCGGCGTACTTTTTCCGACCGATCTGAGCTTAGAAGCATTTAGCCCTCCATATTTAGACCCTGAACTCTTCCAGTTACGGCCGGAAATCACATCTCCGGCATCTCAAACCGTATTGGGCTACTCCGAGAAGCTTCGAGTTCGGTTCTCCGTCGCCGGAGCTGTAACTTTGAACGGTATTTCGGTAACCATGTTGGCGCCGCCGTTCACGACGCATTCATTTTCGATGAATCAGAGGCTGCTCGTCGTCGGCGGCGAGAAGGTGGTGAACGTCGGAACGACGGTGTACGAAGTTGAGGCAACGTTGCCCCGGTCCGGCGAGCTGGCGCCGTCGGGATATTATCTTCTGTTCGTTGTTCATCAAGACATTCCGAGCGTGGGCATTTGGGTGTCAATCAAATAAAGCATCAATTACAGTTTTCTTTTTTCTTTTTATACTGCCTGAATAATCATTCGTTTTGTAGGATTAAAATTTAATTTAAACCCGAATTTTGACTAAATAGCTAAATTCAGGTCTCAATATTTAAAAAACTAATTTTAATTTTAATTTTAATTTTGAGAAATCTAAAATTAATTAATTTTTTTAAATTCAAACTCGAATTTAGGTATTTATTCAAAACTTAAGCTTAAATTTAATTTTGACTTTTTTTCTATTTGAATTTTGATTTATTTTTATTTTTTATTCGATATTAATCGGAACCCTTGGGCCTTGACATATCTATAACTAGACTTTAATCGAAACCTATGTCGACTATTGGCACAATAGTAGAACAGTCCGTGCAACGTTGAAGTATGATGGCTCATCGCCAACAAGCATAGAACTCTTCCCCGGGCATTTTATTGTGATCTTATAGTCTTTCTTTTAATGTTTTGATTAATTTAATTTAATTTTATTAATTAATATTTAAATCATCTATTCAATAATTTCTCACCCAACAATCCTTTATTTATTTATTTATTTAGAGTGAAAATTTACTATTTTAAATCTATAATAAATGGCTGCACGAATTAAAAACCTTTAATATGTCCAAGAAAATGAGAAAATACAGCAATAAATATGAGTAATTGGGGAAATATTACAATATAAATTATTCCAAATAGTCAAAATTATGACATTATTATGAAAAATCAAAAGATTTTTGTTTCTTTTTGGCACTTAATTTAAATACAAAAATCAAATTATTCCAAATATGAGTAATTGGGGAAATATTACAATATAAATTATTTTAAATCTATAATAAATGGCTGCACGAATTAAAAACCTTTAATATGTCCAAGAAAATGAGAAAATACAGCAATAAATATGAGTAATTGGGGAAATATTACAATATAAATTATTCCAAATAGTCAAAATTATGACATTATTATGAAAAATCAAAAGATTTTTGTTTCTTTTTGGCACTTAATTTAAATACAAAAAGAAGAAAAAACATCACCTGAACGACAACTGAATCTCTTCCAAGGTTCTACCTCTGGTTTCTGGGACCCAGAGTGTCACAAACGCAACAGTAAAAGCACTCACAACAGTGTATATGGTGAAAGTTCCTGAAACAGAACACCAATCAACTCAGAGAGAGAGGGAGAGAGGGAGAGAGATAGAGAGAGATAGATAGACAGAGAGATAGAGAGGGACCTCCAGGGCTCCAATTCAAGAGCAAGTTTGCAGTCATTGTGATAGCCCAGGAGGTCATCCAATTAGTAAGTGTTGCTATGCTGCCTGCCAGGCCTTTTATGTTTACTGGAAGTATCTGCATATTGAATAACACCACATTTTTGCTTCATGAAAATGGCAACAAAGAAAAATCAAATCCCGCGCATTAAATTTACGTTGACGAATAGTTCCATAAACATCGATATAAAGTTCAAATTTCACGATAAGTACTGATCTAAAGCTCATCGATATAAACTTCAGTGCATACCTCAGACATTATAATCCAGGGTATAGCTCCCATTCCCAGAGAGTAGGAAATAACCAAAGCCTGAGAGGACTTGAGTCAGCAAGGAGACCTCAAAANAGTAGAAATCTTCGACCAGCTCGGTCGATCAACCAAGTAGTAATACCAGTAAAAACAAACTGCAAATATTTTAAATGGGCAACGATTAGTGCATATGTTACACCATATTTGAGCAAATATTAAGGGGTATATTTAGTTTACCTGAATAAGACCAACTCCAACTGTTGCGACCTTGGTCGCTGAAAGGCCTGCGAAATCGAGAAGAAACTAGATGAGATGAAATCAACTTCTTGAATTCTTCAGAAATAATTCATTGAGTGAAATGATAGCAATTTCATAGAGACTACTTCTTCATCCCTACGATAAGTGAGCTTCTGGTTTTCAAGTTTCTATTAATGTCGAAGTAGGAAATTTTAAAAACTAAAGACTCACCGGCACTGGCAAAGATGTTGCTAGAATAAAAGAAAACACCATTGATTCCACTGAGCTGCTGGAGGAGAAGTAAACCAACTCCGACCTGTAGAACATGGTTTAGAAATCGGAAGGCAGTTCGAAAGATTGAGAAAATTATCTGAAAAGAGAAATAAAAAAAAAAACTAAACCAAACTACCATCAATGGAAACCAATATCTTCTTCTCTTGAGATCCGACATTCGAATTGTAGCCGTTTTGTGTGATGATGCAACAGATTCCTAAATGTAGCACAGTGAATAATAAACATGTTATAGGCATAAAACAATCGTTTATCTTCAACCACTTTTCATAGACGAAATACACCCTTTACGTGTTAAGATGCATGGATTTCATTTTCAATCTGAGAGTTAAACTAGCAAGAATTGTATTACCTTAATTTCGTTCACTTCGAGGGAAATGTCAGTATCAAATCCTCGTAAAACTTGCAAAGATGATTCAAAATCATCTGTAAATCCAGCTTTTGCCTGAAATGAGATGTAATGTTTCACAGAATACTCTTTGTAAATTTGAACCATAATCATGTTAGAATCTTAATAATATGACATCTTACCAGCCAGCGAGGTGACTCTGGAATGAAAAACAAGCCTGGTAATAGTATCGCACATGGCAAAATTCCTGCATCCAATGATTACAGGGGGATTATGAACCTATATTACTGAAGTTGAGCAATTTTATAAATTTATCCATCATTGTGGATTGATAAGTAAAAAGAAATCCGACATCTTGATAGAAAGAACATATCAAGAGAGCCTAATGAGCATAGAAATTCATTAAAGCTAAATTAACAAGAATTAAAACCCCATAAACACTAAACTAAGATAACAATTCATTCATCCACTAGTATAGTCCTTAATCTCATCCCCCTTGTCTTCTATTTATATTCATCTCGCACGATATTATTTCTTAAAGTACCCTCTTAAAGAGATTCATGTCTCAGAAAATGAGATCACCTTTGAAAATTATTAAGAGGCAAATGCTGTTCTAAATGGCTAAAACTTATTGAGAAACCTAATTTGGCATTCCCATTGTCTTGATTAATGACCAAGGAAAGGTTTAGGATAGCTTTTGGAAACTATTCTCAATAAACATGAAAACAAATTGACTAGATGTTATCAGGATTCTGTTTTCGGAGCAAGAAAAGCCAAAAACAGTTTTGAAAACAAATGTTTCCAGAGAATTACGATCATTTAAATAAACTATTATTGAATTTGTTTTCAGCAATCATCCCACAACATTTTAAGCATTACCCAAAATAGCAAGCAACCTCCAGTTGACAAAGAGCCCCAACAGATAAGCCAGGAACACTCCAAGTGTCACAGAGAGCTGAACATGAAAGTAGAGGTTACAGTTGACAAAGTAGCACATATCAATCGACACAATTCTGAATAATCACAATTAAAGACGAGGTAGAAGCAACATGTTTGGCAAAAAGAAAAGAGTTAAAAACCTGGTTCACGGACCCAAGACTTCCTCTAAGATTCTGAGGTGAAATCTCGGCAATATATACAGGTACCTGAGAAAAAAATAAATAAAAATGTTAAGATGATCAAGTTCTTAAAAGGGTTTGACAACAGAAGCTAATCACTTGAAGAATTTACCGTATATGAGATTATTCCCACACCAAAACCTTCCAACAATCGTCCCATATACAGAAAAGAGGTATCCTGCAAAGTTCTCTAGAGCTCATATCACTCCAATAAAGAACAAAAAATCATGCATAAAAATATAAAATGTGGGATCCAGTACTTTTGCAAGGGATATGGCAAGCCATCCAATTATATTTGGGATTGCAGCGATCATTAGCGCCTGCAAAGCAACAAAAAAGAGGCAATGCTCAGCTACAAAAGCTTCCAGGTTTCTATATGTATGCATGTTAAAAATTACATGAATTGTGCTTAATTAATAAGGAAATAATTGCATGGTTCTTCAACACAATTTTATGACATGCTCAATTTCTATTTTGATTAGTAATTATATAAAAAACAACGTCGATTCTAGCAACAATGCTCAAGACTTGGAAATTATCTCCTCAAAAAACTAATGGTAGACTACAAAAATACCAGAGACCCAGAACTAACATCTACTATTTCTGTACTTCATTGCTGAAAGTGATTATTGCCTCCTCCCATCCTGGCTTCCATTTATCATTCATAACTCTCCTTCCTTATGCAAGACTACTAACTCTAGAACAATTTATGCCTCCTCTCTGGGATTATTTCTAGAATCTCTTCTGCCTATTTAACTCCCAATACATTCAACCAGAGTTTTCGGAGGAGAAAAGAGATTATGGTCATAGTTAGAGAACATTTGTTTCCATTTTGTTCAATAACAAGAAATAGTTAAAAAAGCATCCAAATTTCAATCAAATACCTAATCAGAATACTGAAATATCCTTTTCCATAACTTTTCTTTGGACTCTTTCAGCAAAGATTGATGAAATTATAATAATTCCATTACATAATTTCCTTTTTCAATGCATGAAAAATAGAATTGATGACGGTATCTTGCTTGTAAGTTTGTTTTTTATTCTATGGAACAGTTTAAAACTTTTTCAGGTAGCCAAATACTGCTGCACACACAAAGGAGACAGTAGATAGGATGGGGAACTGATAGAAAATAATAAATCGAATCATACCCCCTTTCTTCCAATAAAATCTGCGATCTGACCGCTGGCTATGGCTCCAACCATGGCACCCACGTTGGATAAAGAACCAAACAAAGAAAACTGCAACCGCACTGTTAAAGTTACGCTACCATTTTTAACTTACTGTGAAAAGCAGCATAAATGGATAAGGCCATGGATTGGAAGAAGTATACCTCTGACAGTGTCAGTTGAAGATCACTGATAATGGCAGATTGGGTAGGGGAAGAGTACCCACACTGTGATACAAAAAAAAAAACGAAATGTCAACACCAAAACAGGAGAAAAATCAGAGGAGTTTGAGAAAAAGAAAGGTGAGACAGGATTTTCAGTACAGTGAATCCGAATTGAATGGTGCCAAGTGCGACGATGAGGACGCAAAGTAGAACAGAGACCGAGCTCTCCCGCATTACTTGCGCAGTAGAGTTAGAGATGCCCATGAATTGCCTGGAGCTCATTCTATACCAACTCCCAGTGTTTAAAAATGGCTTCCGAAGCTCCCTCTCCCTTCCATCCTCAACCCCGTCTCTAAAACTCATCGCAATCCTAGTCGTAATGCCAAACCACAAAACCCTAATCGATCGCGCTCTTACAAAGTTCGTAGTGACGGAAGAAACGTTCCGGTGAAGAGACTATAATAGATCACTACCAGGAGATGCTTCGCTGGATCCATGGATTCTCCGCGACGAAAAGGTGGAGAAAAAGGACACGCCATCGACGAATGAATTTTCAAAGCAGCACAAAACAGCAGACGTATGTTTCTAGCTCCATCCTTTTCCGTTGTTTACTCGGTCCAAAGCTCCAGCAAGCGATTATTCTTTAAAAAACGTACAGGCCATAGCTGTCCGATTCTAGCCTAATCCTCTGGACGTTTGTTCGATGAGTCATTACCCAAACTACGCAGAGAGAGAAGCAGATGGGAGAGAGAGAAGGATTGATATACGGATAAGAGTAGATATCACCATCCGCCATTGATGGTGCGTGAGAGAAGAACGCAGCCATCTCCGTCGAGAAGAATCTTGTGGACTAGAGAGAGGTAACCGACATTTGTGACGTCACAGATAATAACATCTTTGTCTTTCCTTCGTTAAATATTTGTCCATCTCTCATTTGTTATTTTGGTCCAATGATTATCAATTTTAACCTAAATTCTTGTTGGAAACGATAAGGTAAACATTATTTTTGGGCTTTTTGAGACCTTCGAGAACTCACGGTTCTGATTCAATTTTAATTTTAATTTTATTTTATTTTATTTTATATTTAAAAAATTAAAATATAATAATAATATTTTTTTATTATATTTTAGTCGAGTTTTAAGTAATTAGACAGATTTATAATCAATTTTAAGATTTATATCAGATTTTAATATATTTGGATTAAATTTTACTCAATTTCAGAATTTTTTTTACCAACGTTATCGGTTCTTGTTTCACGATTTTTTATTCTTAAAAATCGACACCGACTCATAAATCACAATTTTTTTAAAAATTAGATCAAACCCAAATTAAAATTGGCAGTTTCAGTTCAGTTTACGATTGTAGACCAGTTTTGCCCACCCCTAAACGCAGGAACGCTCTTGTTCGATACAAATACATAGATCCTCTTTCAAATGTTCTAGGAGCATTAAACCAGTTTTTTTAAGATCATATTTATTTTTGCCTATTTAGCCTAAACTTAGATTAAAAAATAATATTTACCCAAAACTATATTCTATAGGCGTTGCCTTCGATGTAGGTGCAAAAGTAATTTTTCTGTGCTGGCTATTTACAATCGAAGAAGAAACAAAATAATCCTTTTTTGCAGGGTTGAACGGACAATGTTATGTTTATTTTTTAATTTTATTTTTTTAAATAATAAACTGACGTATTAAATAATAATTAATTCAATTAAAACATAATTAACGTAATAAGTTATAAGTACTTATTTATTATTTATTGTATCGATTATTGTTTGACACGTCAAATGTATATTTTAAGATTATAGAATAAGAGGATAATCGTATGATTATTCTGATAAAAATATGTTCCGACTGTGGAATGAAATCATGTCTCGTATATTGATGGGTAGGGAGAGAGATAGAGAACGTTAATGTTCATTTAGAATCTAGAAAACGTTGATCTTTTAAATCTTTGTCGAGCGATGAATCTATATCTTTTCATAGTCGTGACGAAAATCGAAAAGATATTTCACGACAAAATCATGTACAACGAGAGCTTATCTCATTTTAAACGCCATTCTATTCCGACATGTGATTTGATTTCCTCGTCGTAATAGAGATGATAGTATAACTTTGTAACTTTTTTCATATTCTTACTATACTAAATTTAATTTGATTAATCTACCCTCTCAATCTTAGTCTTTATACACAGTTAGTAGAATACAATTCCAATCTGGTCAGGAATTCTTACTATTTAAAGGGTCTTAGCTCTTAGAATTTGGAATCAATCAAATATTTTATCATCACTTTTCTCTTCTTCTTCCTATTATCTCTCGTATGGTTGGACGAAAGATGTTTACTCGATCTCAGAGTAAACTTTCTGAATCTGATAGTAATATCTACCTCCTGACTATTTAATACCCTCTAACTCTGGTTCTTTTCTAAACAACCTCACTTCTAGTAACTACATTTGACTAAAAGTAACTACTCATCTAATGTTACAATTATATCCTAGCATAAAGCTGATTAAGTAAGGTGACAAGGATAAAAGTGAAAAAACGACTCTCAATAAACTTTCATCGTACCAAACCATTTCGATCCGGCTAACAAAATGGTGATTTGATTAACGAAAAAGATAAAAGATTGATGTGACAAGAATAAGACTAGATGCCATCCCATTGAATAAAATAAACGAGGGGTTTTACAATGTGCTCGAAGCTGCAACTCTTATTGTTACTAAAAAGTGAAATATTTCACCTCCAGGGCTCTCACACTCCAGTCCGACAGTTTGTGGAGGAGTAAGTCACGGTGACTCAGTAGGCTAGAGATGAGAGGCCTTTATCTGCGTCCACAAGGAGCTACCCGACATTGGAAGTAACAACTCTCACAATGCGACTGCTAGGATTCGAACCTTGGCACTTGTTACCAACTCTACAATCTCTGAACCGACTGAGTTATGTCTGTGCGGGCAGCTGCAACTCTTATTCAGCTCCTAGATATGTGCTAAAAATAGGACGACCCAGACACTCCCCACCCGAAAAACCAATAATTTCAGATAAAGAAAGTAACAACTACAATATAGAATATATAGAGGGCCAACCTCTCCCTAACCAACTCATCCAAAATGGCAAAAAGAATATTACAAGACTCAAAAACAGGATGCACCAAAGTTCTATGTCTGTATGTCAGCTCCAATAGAGCAAATATAAGCATTTCTATATATACCTCATAATAGGGGAAACCCAACCCCTTCAACAAATGGTGACAAAATAACAGACTCACCTGGAAAAATAAGGGGTGGTCTAGGCATTCCTTCATAGAATGCCAAATGAGAAGATTAACTAAATCTTGAAATATATTGGATATTCACTAATTAGCGTACTCGGGACAGAAGGCCAAATGAGAATTATGTTGATTTTCCTTTTCAAGTGAAGTGGAAAAAATATGGACAGAACAAAGTTTGATATACAAGAAGAAAAAAACAAAAAGATTCCATAGAACAGGAAAATATTTAAACTTCACAAACGCACACTGATCAGAAACATTGAATTCGGATTATAACATAAAACATCCATATCCCGAATAAATCAAATTGGCCAATAAACTAATCAAGCACGTACCTGAATAAGGCTTTGCTCGGCGGCTTTACGTTCATCGGGAATGGGATTGAGAGCTGCTTGAAGTACTACAGCGAGACTAGGAAGATCCATTCCGCACAAAAACAAATAAATTCCTACACAAATTCGATTACTCTGAGACTGAAGTCGATCCAAATAGAACCCTCGCCCACCTAGAGGAAAATACAAAAATGCATCTGCCCAAGGGAAGAGCAGACAGCCAAGCAAGAACAATGCAGGAGTGAGAGAGGCTTTGAAGAGAGAGAGAGAGAGACAGAGCACTAGGGCTTATGCCTTGTGGTAGTTTACGAACATTTAGTCACTGGTTTGACTGACTCGCTATACTCAACGCCTACATAAATCTTGTTTGGGAACACGAACGGACTAACCCTTCATAAGAATGGGTTGGTATCCTCGACACGAATATAAACCCGGTGTCATTAGGATTTCCAAATTAATGCAAAACCGAATGTATTTTTGGCGCACGTGCACCTGCCAAATGAATTCGATGACAAAATTACACTTAAAGAAATACTATACAAAGGATTTCATATGGAGTTTTGAAAAGAATAATCTAGATTTACTTTTTTAATTAATTTTTTTATTATAAATATTGACATTTCGAACAATAAATAATACAATAAATATAATAAATTATTATTTTAATTAATTTTCGAATGTCAGGCATAATAAAAATATATTAAATTAAATATTCCTTTTGATTTGACTGAAATTTTGAGATTTTTAAGGATATTTTAAAGTATTATAAATCAAATCAAACAAGTGAAAAATGAACTCGAATTTGGTTTGATCTTCCTTGCTAGAATTTAAGATATCAATTCAATTATAATTTGGACTAACCAAACCAAACCAAACCGGACGAACCGGTCCACTCGAACCAGGATATGAATTTCTGGGATTTTAACGCAGAAGGAACTATTATTCCATATCCAAGTTATGAAAACCTTCGCCCAAGAAACTTCCCTCTCTCTCTCTCTCTCTGTAAGTTCATCTTCCTCGAATCTCAGTGGACAAGCTGAGAATTTACGTACTTCTTAAGAAATTGAAACCCTGTGAGGAATACTACCACATTATCATTCGGAAATCGCCTGCAGTCTCTGTTCATTAAGGTATTTTACTACTAACCCCGACGATTTTAGGCTCTTTTCTGTAAACTTAGGGTTCTTAATTTTGCATATGTTGACTTTATTTTTCTCCTTTCGCATGGATTCTTTTTTTTCCCCGTTCCTCGCGTCATTGTTGTATTTTCCAATCGAAAGAAAGTAACGATTGTTTTATTAGCGTAGGAGAATGGAGGTTTTCTACGTCGGCGACTTGGTGTGGTTGGTTACCCTTGTTGCCAAAAGGTTTTTCCACTGATTAGATAATGATTTGTTTCGTTTGGATTGACTAATTTTCTGACAAAAATAAAAAAAATAGTTTAATTTTTCTTTTAAAGTTCTCCTTCAGCTGTGAATTCGTATTAATAACTGTCTCAGACGGGCAAGTATGATACATATCTGAATGAGTAAAATGCTGTATAATAAGGACAGATATATGGATATGGAAACCCAAAAATTTTATGACTATATAGTCTGGATTCAGATAAACTCTGTTAGATCCTTTTGTTCCATTTAATTGTTCAATCTGACTGTGCCTAACCATCTGTTTTGCTAAATTGACATTATTTTTTGTTGAATTTACTCGTTCTAGATACTTTGGTCTCTATGGATACAAAGAAGATAATAGCTATATGTCAGTCTGGGGGAGAGTTCATGAAAAATGTAGATGGATCACTCTCTTACAGTGGGGGGGAGGCATATGCAGTGGACATTGATCAACATACACAGTTAATTGATTTCAAGACAGAAGTAGCAGAAATGTTTAATTGCACTGCAGATACAATGACAATCAAGTATTTTCTTCCTGATAACAAGAAAACTCTGATCACCATTTCCAAAGATAAGGATCTGAAGCGCATGATGAATTTCATTGGTGAGTCTGTCACTGTCGATGTATTTGTTATTTCAGAGGAAGCAACTACTCGAAATGTGTCGAACATGCCTGCTAGTAGGTAGTTTTCTTGATTTCATTTGTTGTACAAATCCTTTATTTTCACTCTCTTAGTTGTTATAAATCATTGGTTCATGCAACCCCTTATTGCCTCAGAAAGGCATGTGGATTGTTGTTTTTGTTTATTCGTCAAACTGTATTTGTTTATTTTTAACCAAATTTATTTTCCCTTCTCTGCACCCTACAAAGTACAAGATGCTCTGTGGTTTTAATGTTGTATTTATTGGAGATAATGAAATCTTAGTGTTTTTATATCAAATTATAATTCACAAATATAGTTGCTAGCAGATCCTATATCATTTAGTTAGTGAACTCATCATCATCCTCGTTTTAGGATCTAACTTTTATGTAACTAGTATTTGACTGCTTAAGCTTACATTCAGGATCCATAGTTAAATTTTGAAACTTGTAATATTGTGCATAAATACCTGAAGTTAATCAACAGTCAAAACAATCTGGACTTTCATGCCAATGGTATAGCATCAAAATTGTGCATTCTATTGCTATTTTGGGCATAAACTGCAGAATTTAGCAAGCCAATAGAGAACTAAGAGATTTTTTATGTGAATAAGTACAGTAGATAATCGTGACATGAACAGCTAATACCTATGATATGTATTGAATACTAAACAGGGCTTCACAATGGAATATAACGTTCTCTTAGTCCAACCTGAATTCAGGAGTTTTATCAAATACTTTGACTTCAAACCTATCATATTTTTTAGGGGACAGGTTGACTTTTAATGATGTGTATTTGATGGATAACATGACATCTTTTTGTCTTGAAAGATGCAAGCTTTGTTCATAGAACATTTTATGGTGCAGGTCTAGCAGGACAACTGTGTCAGAGGCAGTGGTTCCCTTTGTTGAACCACTTGGCATTGCCGGAGAAACCACAAATGCCGATGACCAAATTGTTTTATGCGTACCCAATGAAAGAACTTCAATATGTGTTTCTGCTACCCCCCTGGACATACATCGAAAAGTCACCCAAGAATGGGAAAACACAATAACTGGCGTGGACCAACGATTTAACAGTTTTAGTGACTTTCGGGAAGCTTTGCACAAATATTCAATTGCGCATGGGTTTGCCTATAGATATAAGAAAAACGATAGTCATCGAGTCACTGTTAAGTGCAAATCTCAAGGTTGTCCTTGGCGAATATATGCATCAAGATTGTCTACAACTCAGTTGATTTGTATCAAGAAAATGAACACAAACCATACATGTGATGGAGCTTCTTTGAAAGCCGGGTATCGGGCGACTAGAGGATTGGTGGGAAATATTATAAAGGAAAAACTGAAAGTGTCACCAAATTACAAGCCGAAAGATATCGCCGAAGACATTAAGCGAGAATATGGAATACAATTGAATTATTCACAGGCATGGCGTGCGAAAGAGATTGCAAGGGAGCAACTTCGAGGCTCTTACAAAGAGGCATACAATCAGCTACCATACTTTTGTGATAGGATAAAGGAAACCAACCCAGGAAGTGTCACAACATTTGCTACCAAGGAAGATTCGAGCTTTCATCGACTCTTCGTGTCCTTCTATGCCTCAATTTCTGGTTTCCAACAAGGTTGTCGCCCTCTTCTTTTTCTCGATAGTAATCCTCTGAACTCGAAATATCAAGGAGTGTTGTTAGCTGCGACAGCGGCAGATGCCGAAGATGGTGTTTTTCCAATTGCATTTGCAGTTGTAGATGCTGAGACTGAAGAGAATTGGCGTTGGTTTCTAAAGGAATTGAAATGTGCAGTCCCAATGTCTGAGCAGATTACATTTATTGGCGATTTTCGAAATGGATTAAAGCAATCTTTGGTGGAGATATTTGATAAATGCTATCATAGTTATTGCTTACGCCATCTTTCCGAGACACTTAACAAGGACTTGAAGGGTCAATATTCTCACGAGGCTAGAAAATTCATGATTAATGATCTTCACGCAGCTGCTTATGCTCCGAAACTCGAGGGTTTCCAACATAGTACCGAAAATATAAAAGGTATTTCGCTCGAAGCTTATAATTGGGTGATCCAAAGTGAGCCCGAGCAATGGGCTAGTGCATTTTTCAATGGAGCAAGGTATAACCATGTCTCCTCGAACTTTGGATATCAATTCTACAGTTGGGTATTGGAAGCACATGAGTTACCTTTAATACAAATGGTCGATGTTCTTCGAGATAAAATGATGGAATTAATCTATGCTCGACGGGGTGAATCTAGTCAGTGGATGACCAAATTGACACCAACCAATGAGGAGAAATTAGAGAAAGAAGCTTCGATTGCTCGATCTTTCCAAGTTTTGCTCTCCCATGGCAGCAGCATTTTTGAGGTTCGGGCCAATTCTGTTGAAATTGTCGATATTGATAACTGGGATTGCAGCTGCAAGGGATGGCAACTTGCTGGCCTACCATGTTGCCATGCCATTGCCGTCTTGGAATGCATTGGTAGAAACCTGTATGATTATTGCTCTCGATACTTCACCGTGGAGAGTTATCGAACGACTTATGCCGAATCGATTCACCCTATTCCAAACATAGACAAACCGATCAAGACCGAATCCAGTCCACCAGCTGTTACAGTGACTCCTCCGCCAACCAGACGCCCACCAGGCCGGCCGAAGATGAAGCCGGCCAAGCCGCTCGATATGATCAAGCGCCAGCTCCAATGCAGCAAATGCAAAGGCCTTGGGCACAATAAGAAGACGTGCCAATCCTAGAGGTTAGTTTTTGACATAAAAATGAGTTTTATTGTACTCATGCTAGTGTTTGGCAGCTAGGAATTTTAGGCTATGGTGATAGAAAACATTCTTCTTTTTTTTGGTCTGCCCAGCTTGTTTTAAGTGTAGCATGTTAGGCAGGGAGTAAGAAAGAAGCAATTTTGTGCTTCTGTTGGATATATGAGCCTTTTATGTGAATTTTTTCTCCCGTCAATCTTTTTCTTAGGAGTGTGACGGTTCTCATCTAGTCTGGTTTTCTCGTGAAATGGAACCAAAACTAAAACCGGTGGCCATAGTTCTAGAATTTTAGAACCGGAACTAAAACTATGAAATACAGTATACTTTTAATTTAATCTTGGTTTTGTTCTATATTTAAAAAATATATTCTTTTATTATATTTAGAGTCAAATTTTTAGTGATTCGGTCGGGTTTTGAATTATTTTTTTCGGTTTATGTTGGATTTTATTTGATTTTTAGTAAGATTTTACCTAATTTTTAGTTATTATTCGCCTCACCGTTCAATTTCATATTCATAATTTTTCAAGCAAAGTCTAGATTCGCACTATGTATCACTATGAAATACGGGATTTAATGTCTTTTGTGATGCGATTAAGGATTTATCATTGAAATTGTTTGTTGTAGGGCTTACGTAGATAATTAATTGAATTATAAGTTTGCTAATGCAAAAATTTATAAGATTTTTGTCTAATATTATTTGTTTTGAGTTAAAATACGTACATATTTATTATAGAAAATTAGTGCATGACAAATTGTAGTTAGAGGTGACTGTAGTCCTGGATGGTTCGTTTTTTTCAGAATTAAGACCTGATCATTAACATTGGTCTTAAATTTTTTGGATCAATACCAGACCGTTAATAGACTGGACCAGACTAAGACCGGATCATATTTTTCGTTTCGATTATAATTTGGTCTTGATTTTTCTCGTTAGATATTTTAAAAATATTAAAAAAAAATTGTTGGTTTTATTAATTTCTTTAGTTTTTACATTTGTCTTTGTCGGGAATTCTTTAGTCTTAATTTTTATAGTAGATTTAAAATTCTATTGGAATGTATAGAATACAAATTACTCAGTAAATTAGATGATTAATGAGTGAATAAAATAAAATTAAAAGTAAAAAAATATTTATTATTTAAATAATCGAATTGATTGTCCGAGAACATTGAGAACAAAAATAAAACCTATAAAAATTAGGTTTTACTCAAATAGATCAAAAATCAAATTTTTTTCGTCTAAGACCAACTAAAACCGGACTAAATTTATCGATCTCGATCGAGTTTTGCAGTCTCCTTTTGTCTAAGACCAACTAAAACCGGACTAAATCGGGATCTCAAGGTATTGAATTTCTTCTCTTTTGTTTTGCTTTCCACTGGCCGAAGAGGAAGCGCGGCGCATCCACAGCCCACTCTTGACCCGATTTTGGCCGCCTCGGCCGCAATGATCAGCTTACAAGCCATTGTATCTAGAGAAGCCAACCCTCCATATTTGGATAAAAGCTCTTTTTTCTCATTGAATTCTCGATATCCCTGTAATGATTCATGCATCTGCAACACGATTGAGCATGTTTATGCTAGAACCTATCAAATACACCAAAGAAAGAACACAACGAGAACAAAGAACGAAGAACAGAGCACGTTTATAATAAAACGATGAGCAATTAATAAAGGTTCCCCTCTCCTTCTTGAAGAGCAATTAATAGAGGTTTATCTCTCCCTCAAAGTTTATTTTGGATTTCTGGATGACCTCTTAATAATCTGTACTCCTATATTTGTAGATAATTTTCTCATCTCTTATGGGTTGTACTTAAGGGTGGACAAAATCGAACTAGAACTGTCAGTTTTAATCTGATTTTTGTTTTAATTTTTAAAAAATCGTGATTTATAGGTTGGTGTTGGTTTTTATAATTAAAAATTCGTGAAATCAGAACCGGGATCGTTGGTAAAAAAAAGTTTTAAAATTAAGTAAAACCCGACTCCATACTATGATAAAATCTAATATAAATCTTAAAAATGATTATAAACTCGTCCAATTACTTAAAACCAGATTTAAATATAATAAAAAAAATATTTTATCGTTATATTTTAATTTTTTTTAAAAATAAAATAAAATAAGGTTAAAACCTGAGCATAACCAGAACTGTTGATTCTGGTGCCAGTTCCAAAACTCAACACTGTGAGTTTCGGTTCCGATTTTATTTTAGATAAAACCGAGTCAAACTGACTCGTGCTTACCCCTAATTGGACCTAGCCTAGACATTAGACCTTATCATTATAATATCCTGATACTTGTATAAAATGGGTCTTATGTAAGATGCGAAGGGTGTAAGCGAATGCCTCGGGGATCAATAAATTGATGCATCATACCTATTGCTGAATCCTGAATGAGACCAGATGCTGTCGAACTTGGTGGTGCCTTCAGAGCCTTCTCCAACACAAGCTTCTATCAACTCCTCCAAAGAATAGAAGAGATTAGTCCAATTAGTTCCAACTGAAGACAAATTCAAATTTGCTATTTTCCTGTCTTTCTCAGTCATAGTAACTAAAATAGTCATAAAAAAAGGAAAAAAAATGATGGTCTGACTTACAAAAGAAATGGATTTAATAGCCCGGTCATAGTAGAGCCGGCAAACGAGGCGGCTCGAGCTAGCAGGCCGCTGTTTACAGATGCTCAGCAATGATGGACTTTTTTGAAAAAGAATACACCATATATCCTCCGACAGATAATGATTAGAAAATGTATGAACATGTCGATCTTTTGTTTTTTTACTCAGAAGTTGCCCAGCTTCGTGTATATGATTTTGAGGGCTGTGTAAAAAACTTCTGTCTCTGATCAGGAGCTTGTGCCGATAGAATAATGCTGCAATAGAATTTCTTCAGCAGAACCCACCAGTTCTTGCAAAGGTCAGTAAATATTCAGTTATTCATTGGATTTGCCAAGCAATAGGTAGAGGTTCCCTGTATAGTATTCCCTGAAACACACCAAATGTTACATTCAAAATAATTTAGTCGATTCAACACTAACCAATTCTTAAGATAAGTTCAGTGTACCATCTCCAAAATTGACTCTGTGAAATGTTCTACACAACGAATTGTAGCGTCAACGAGGTGCAATTTGATTGCCGACCTTAGTAAATATTTTTTGTCGCGTGAGGGTAACTTTTTACTATGTCCTTGGTTAAATGTTTTGCTAATTCCGAAACTTGGTTAACAGAAAGATCAATGTTTACCCAAATTAAGATGTATAGAAAAGGGAAGATGGATCCCAATGAAACAAATTAAAATTTAAAAAACCGAGTTTTTAAAAAGAAAAAAGAACAAAATACGGAAAAGAAAATAGCTCTTGGACTCATTTCATTCAATCAATATTTATAATACAAAGTGACATAAATAACATTAAAAACAAAATTAAATCAAATTGTAACTTTTACCTTCTTTATTTCTAAAAATTTTCATAATAATTTATTTGACATTTCGTTACTAAAATAATTATAATTTATTTCCCAATGCTCGAAATGACCTGAAATTTGAACCAATAAAAACTAAACATTCGGAGCATAGAAATTCATTGATCACACATTAAATTTGTTGACTATTTTTTCTTTCAAAAGTCACTTGCAATCTATCATAAAAAATTGACGAGTTTTTATTACTCTTATTGATTGAGTTTAATACTCAATAATTTTCTGCCTTAAACTCAAACTTTCATAATTGTCTTTTTCACCATCGCCTTGAATTCTTGGAACATCTCAAATGCCTCAAATTTTTCTAATGCGAGAGGTCTTTGTGCACGACATTGAACTTTTTTTTGAAAATATGTCTTTGCTTGTTTGTCAAGTACACAATCTTCACAAAAAATTTTCCTGAAATTAATATGATGTAGCTCATAGATGATTTTCTTCGTTGCTAACTCTTTTAGCCGACCGTAATATAGATGTTTGTATCGTAAGTGTCATAAGTTTGTTTTGTCCTCAATGTTGACTTGCAAACACATCTCTTGTATGTCCTTCAAGTTGAGTTTGAACATTTGATTTTTTGTCATCTCCACATACGCGAGTAACCGACCATGTTTATCCTCCCAGTGCAACATTCGTTCTTTAATGAAAATCGAACACCATTCCTCCAATAATTGTTTCATGCTAAGAATATTACTCTTCAATTTCGGTACATAGTAGACATCTTTTATAGTATCTTTTTTTCCATCATTTTTGGAAAAATATATTTTTTCTTGGCCTTTGACTAAGACTTTCGATGCATTTCCAAAAGACAAATGTTCTTCTGCTATCTCTTGCATATCAACAAAAAGATGTTTGTGCTCACACATATGATTACTAGCACCGGTATCGAAATACCACACCATATCGCTATTTGGAGTGAAGTCTTCATTGGTCATCACTAGAACGTTATTATCTTTATTCTCATCTTTCGCGACTAGATTCGCATTTTATTCCACCTCGTTCTCGAAGTAACAATCCTTTGGGTAATATTCATATTTGCCGCAATTGTAACATTCGACATTTGAACGATTTGATCGACCACCTCTTCCATGAGCGCGACCTCGTCCACGCCAATTTTGTTTGCTCATTTGTCTTCTCTCTTCATATTTATTTGTACGATCACGACCTCTTCTGCGATCGGAACCGTGACCTCCACGATTACGTCATCTTCCTCGGCTGTGTTGTGCATACAACGCGTTGTCCTCTTTAGGATCATCTTTGTTTGTAAGGCCTAATCTAAGACTTCTTGTTTATTTTTTTTTCTTTCGTTGTTCATACACTTCAAGAGAGTCCGCGAGTTCATCGACAGACATTTATTCTAATTTTTTTTACTCTTCGATTGCACATACGACATTCTCAAAATCATTTATTAATGATCGGAGAATTTTCTCCAATATTCTTGCATTCGTGAGAGTTTCTCTAGTTTGTTAGAGTTGATTCCTTATTGTTTGCACACGAGTAACGTAGCTAAATACATCTCTTGAGTTCTTCATCTTCATAGACTTCAACTTTTCTCGTAGAGTTTAAAAATGCACTTGTCTAACTCGATCGGCATCTTTTGACATTTTTTGCAGAGTATCCTAAGTTTTTTTTAAATGAATGCACTAACAATCTTCTCAAAACTGAATCTCATCTATCGCTTGGAATAAGAGATAAAGAGCAGCTTCATCCTTCATTCGCATTTCTTTCAATGCTTTCAATTGGTTTAGTGTGGAAGAACGAATATTTTCTTACTTCTCGTAGTCATTTTCGACTACTTTCCACGCATCTTGTACACTGAGTAAAACACTCATTTTAATACTCTAATTGTCGTAGTTTGTCTTGGTAAGTCGTGGCATCGGTCTTTGTCACAAAGTCGAGCTCTCATAGTTTGATATAGCTCTTATATCAATTTGAAAGAAATCAAAATTTAGAAGCCGAGTTTTTAGAGAGGAGAAAGAACAAAATATGGAAGACATAATAACTTGTACACTTTTGTCTTCTTTTCATTTCATTGAGCCACTATTTATAATATAAAGTGACATAAATAACATTAAAAACGAAATTAGATCAAATAGTAACTATTATCCTCTTTATTTCTAAAAACTCATATAATAATTTATTTGATCTTTTGTTACTAAAGCAACCATAACTTTTTTTATAGTACTTGGAATGACTTGAAACTTGAACCAATGAAAACTATACATCTGAGACATATAACTCCATAGGTCAACCGTTAAATTTGGTGATTGTTTTCTCTTTCAAAAATCAATTGAAATCTATGATAAAAAACTAACGAATTTTTATTACTCTTATTCATTGAGTTTAATCCTCAACAAATATAACGTTATTGATATTATATGGATAAATAATAATTATTCTTTGATCTATGAGGGTATCTGCTGCAGTCTGCATATGCTTAAATTTTTTGTTTTAGTACCAAACACCTTGAAATTGACATAAATTTTGATAAATATCTTTGATGGAGATGAAATTACGTGAAAAAACATTTTTCCTAATTCACATTAAAGCTCAAATTTTCATTAACTTCTTTGGAATTTTTATATTGTTCTTCTATTGTTGCAAACAAACAAGACCATGTTCTACAGACGTTTGATGAGGCTTAAAAACAATGTTTTTTGAGGAAACATGCACAGTTGCATACGCATGCACACATTTAATTCTAAACCTCAATTTTCCTTCTTACTTAACATTAATTGATGCAATTAAGGTCTTCATTTGATTATTCATTATCCATAATCACCAATTATTATACCAATAAATGAGTTAGACTATCAATACCATAGTAGAAGGAAAAATTAGAGCGCAGAACTTGAAAGTAAACATAACGTTGTATTATTTCACAGGTAGGTTTTCACGGAGAAGTTTGACCAAAGAGGGGAAGCTAAAATCATTCAAGAGGGAACAATCATATCCAACAGGCTAAAATTGCGCTAGGAAAAAAATAACATATGTTAAAAAATCTTGTGCGCTATCAAAGGTTAGCCTAGTATATGAGTGCTAACATTGCATTTGAGTTCAATCGGATAACTACGAAATTCCCAACTTTATATCCTGAAATTCTTATCAGTTCTCCAAACTGATTATGTGTTCTTGTAATCTGAGAAATTTAATTTAATCTATCGTTGAAAATTCATGAATTGAAAATCGACGATGCATCAAAATTCCAAATCAATATCAATGTCACATGTAGTGAAACGTCACAAATCACTAGTCAACGATCCACTGACGACTAGTCATTTGTCTCGTTTTGCCACGCGTGACATTGATATTCTTAGTCAAGATTTTGAATTTAGATGCATAGTTGGTTTTCGACTGATGAATTTTCGATGTTGTAGATTAAGTCAAATTTTTCGGATTAGGAGGATACATAATTGGTTCAGAGAATTAATGGGAATTGGAGGAGAATGAGATAGAGTCGGGAATTTAATAGTTATCTAATTAAATATTATAATGATTAATAGTAATAATAAATGTCTACCAACTAAAACGAAACTGATTCCAGGTTATTCCTTTACAAGTTTTACGTTGTCAATATGAGCATGTTTGAAAAATATGAAAACCATGTACAAATATCATGTCCTCAAAATTTCGTCACTTCCGTTAACCGGAAATAAATTGCCATATGTAGAATGTGAACCCTTATTTAAAACCGTCTATATGATTGTATATAGCAATTAAACGCGGACATTCAGCACTAATAACGGTAAATTCAATGGCGGATACGATCAAATAATTCGTTACCTTCTAAGAATACACTTCTCCTCATCCTATATAATCATATAGCTTCCATAGGAAGAGGCGACCATGGGAGAATTCATTTTCATTTAGATTAGATTGATACTGATACTGAAACCGCAGGAGAAATCGGAGAAAATGACCAACCTCTTTGGTACCGCTATTGCTTCTCTGTTGCTAGTTTTCTTCTTTTCCGCTCCATCAAATGCTAGATTCATCAACGAGGCGAAAAACGACGTGATCAATGACGTCTGCGAAAAAACGAGCAATCAATCATACTGTTCGGGAGTCCTAAACTCAGCAGACACTACCGATCTGAAAGATTTAGCTCAATACACGATAAATTTAACCAATACCGTCACCAAAGAAGCATTCGATCAAGCTCAATCTCTGCGTCAGAATGCAACGGACCCTACGTTGAAGGAAACATACGCATCCTGCGTTGTAAATTTCGACTTCGCCATTATCGACCTTCAGGAAGGAGAACAGAGCTTAGATTCCGGCGATTACCTAGGGGTAACCGTCGCCGCCTCCAATGCAATGACAGAGTCCGATATGTGCTCCGAGCAGTTGCAGAAGACGGCTCCGTCGTCTCCTCTTTTTGAGAATATCAAGGCCGTGGACGACGCTTGCAGTATAATTGAAGTTATTGGCAATTTCCTTCTCGCTGCTACACGGGAAAAGCTTATTTTAAATTAACTAATTTTAAAAATAGAATGAAATTAATATTATGTTATCAATATATTTTATTTTCCAAATTACAAACTAATTATCAATAATTTTTAATTTTAGATTTACCTTCAATTCATAATATCAGTGGACATTAGTAGTGGGTACACTACAGTCTGATCAAGTCCGATTTTATCCAGAAATAGAATTAGTACCGAAATTCACAATTTTAAATTTTTGAAACCAGAAACAAAATCAATAGTTCATGTGTGGTTCAATTTAAAATAGGTATTTTTATGTATAATTTTTTTTAAATATAATAATAAAATATATTTTTTGTTATATTTGGGTAGAATTTTAAATAATTAAACGAGTTTTATAATCAGTTTTTTTTATTTATATCAAATTTTATTAGTATTTAGATCGAGTTTTAATCAATTTAAATCTTTTTTCAGCTCTCGGTTCCAGTTTCACAATTTTTTTACTCATAAATACCCAAATTTTCCCATGAATTACCGTTTTTTTTTAAATTGGGACTAAAACCAGATTAAAACAAAACAGTTCTGGTTCGATTTATAATTTTGGATTTTTTGTCATACCATCTTGCTACATATCATGACGTGTATTCGTGTGATTAAATCAATTCAAATAATAAATAATTATTTATATTTTTTATTCATAAAATGTATTTAATTTTATCTAAATATTCAATCACGCAGCGACATGTAAAAATATATGTCAAGATGATGATTCAAAACCAACTCGTCAAATAATAATAGTGAAAGAAATGTATAAAATAGTTATTTATTATTTATTTTTTGCACCCGTTATTATTTGATGTATGACCATATATTTTAAGAATAAATATTTCATTTAAAAATTTTATTTAGTTGTAATTACAATTTAAATATGGGAAATTTTACCTTATCTCTTAATCATAATTGATAAGTAGTAATGTATATTAAAATAATTAGCAAATAATATTATTTAATAATTATTTGTGAGAATGTAAGCACCTATGTGAATAGTCTTAAGTTTGGTCTATAACCATCATAAATTTAAATAAAAAATAATTTATAATTATTTTTATTTTTTTAAAATATACATTAAAGTTTCGAAGACTGATTACTTTATTTAAATTATAATTATATTAATTTCACTAATATTATTTAATACACGTGTGTTCTTATTTAAAAACGGTAGAATAAGACTATAAACATAGAATTATCCTTTTAAATAATATCATTTTATTCTTTTGATTCAGATAAATCGTGTCAATTAATAATTGATATAATTTAATTATAATTAATATTATAAATTATAAATATTTATTTTTACATTTTATTTTACCTTTCTAAAATATTGTCATTGTAAGTGAAATTAAAGTGCTAGTAAATTACAAATGATTTTATATTACATTTATTTTATTAATTATTATTTGCTACGTCAACTTGTAATTTTGAATATAAGTATGTAAAAAATATTTTTGCATATCCTTATCAAATGACTATAACTTCAAATTAATAATATATGTCTAGCCTTTTTTATGAGTCAAAAGTAATAAATAATTATTTATAATTTATTATATTTAATGATATTTAATGATATTTTTACGATACTAATTATTATTTTAACGGCATTACTCGTAATATAATAAAGAAATGGAAGAAGTATTCATTTATATCTTTTTTGTATTTAATATATGCATCGTGTCATACGTATATACTTGATTTTATTAGTACAATACGTCAAAAACTATTCAATTGCATATAAACTCGAAGTCGTTGGTACGAATTAAAGCGATTAATTGAGATTAGTTTCGGTATCGGACTCTACGCAAATCGTTATTCTTAGCTAACCTCCATTCTTTTCCCTTTCAACTTCTCGTAATTGCTCCCGAAAAGCAAGCTATAAATCGGCCGCTTGCTTAATAATTAGAGGTGTTAACTTGGGTACACAAACTTATCAACAATCGACATAAGGGGTCGTCATCGATAATTCGATAATTCGTTTGAAATTACTAAACCCTAAATATCTAGTGAAAACACGAATGTTCGAGTCATCGGTGTCTATACTTTAGCGCCAAATGTGACTTGATTTATCTCAAATCGTATGTGAAAATTTATCGCTTGAAAATTTATCTCATGTATTTTAATTTGTTACAAAATAAATAAATAAATAAATAAATATTTTAATTTTTTAAGCACTTAATCAAAAAATACGTATAAAAATGATCTGTGCAAGCGTAGCAACACCAACCGACAACTTTTTTGCTTTTTTTTGATGAAATACTATTGTTATAATACCTTTGAAATCATACAGTATTTTAGTCGTCCGTATGAATTTTAAGCTTTAATTAGTTGAAAATCATAAAATTATCATCGAAATTAAGTCGTATGAAAAGGTCATATTTCTTATATTAAAATAAAAACAATAGAAATTTATTAAATAATTAAACTATGATTATTTAATTTAAGTCAAATTTCCATGAAATGGAATGAACGAAAAAAATAGAATTTATTCTTCTTGCACAAATTGGAAAAATGGAAGGTCAACTTGTTGAATGGTTCCTTGTGTTTAGCCATCTCCTGTATTTTTCTCAATAATTAAATAATTCTAATTACTAATTAACCTAAACTTTCTATAAAATTATTTTAATAAATAACTAAATTTACATATCGACTCGATGCAATCGTATTTAAAATTAAAGAAGAAAGGCAATTTAATTTTTGAATATCACGTTTTAGTTTAATTTTTAATTTGGCCAGGTTTTAAGCAATACGTGGATCAAATATTTGGATGATGATTCATTTTCACGATTTTTTATTCCTAAAATTATATATTGAATCGAAAGTGAGTGTTGAGAATTTAGAACTAGAATCGGTTTAGTTTCGCTTTTGCCCATATATAATCAAACAACATTGTTTATCGTTTTTAATAATTTTTTAAATGCTAAGATTTTGTCATGACATTTTACAAACTATAAGGTAAAATGAAAATTAGACCCTGATTTTGGTTAATTAGGCAAAAGAAACTTCAAAATAGGACCAGGCACAGGCCGGTCAAGAATTTATCTAGAAATAGAATCGAAATTAGAATTCATGGTTTCACATTTTTGGAACCAACACTAGAATCAACGATTCCGATTTCATTCCGGTTTTAACTCGGTTTTATTTTATATTTTTAAAAAATTAAAATATAATAATAAAATATATTTTTTATTATATTTGAGTTGAATTTAAGTAATTGGGTAGGTTTATAACTAATTTTATGATTTATTTTAGATTTTATTATAGTTTGAATAGATTTTAATCGATTTTATAATTTTTTAGTGTTATTTTTTATAATTTTTTATTTTTCATATATTTAAGGCAGATATTATCCTTAGTTGCTTGGCAGAAGCCAAAGCCAACTAACCAACGCTCCACCCACCCTTGACTTGTCTAGTTAATACCAACTTATGGTTGAAGAAAGATCACCAAATAATAAATTAATTTACTTTTTAATTTATTTATAAATAACTTGTGGAATTATTTGAACGAATAAAATTAAAAAGAGCCCCTACTACGATTTATGCGCCTATTTCTTCGATCAATAATGTAACATGAATGGATCGTTCGTAAACAAACTTATTGTTCTTATTTAATCAAAGATTGATCATCTTATCTGAATACCTGACTTAAATGACAGTATAATTTAAACGATGAAATATAATTCACTTGAGATTGAAAGCTGATGGCGTGCTAAATTTACAAATATTATTATGTCGATCTCACAAAATTATTTGACATTAAGTTGATTATTGTTATTTTTATTAATAATGTAAATATTAATTTATCTCATAAAATAAAAGAATAACTTGAGTAGATATATCAAACTACAAAAGTTATTAATCCAAATATCTGGTTTAAATGACAATATAATTTAAACGATGAAATATAATTCACTTGGATTGAAAGATAAGGGCATGCTAAATTTGCAAATATTACTACGTTGATCTCACAAGATGGCTTGACACTAAGTTGATTATTGTTATTATTATTAATAATATAAATGTTAGTTTATCTCATAAAATAAAAGAATAATTGCAACAGATATATCAAAATATAAAAATTATTAATCAACATTGTGTCGTAATTTAATGGTCACCCTACCATTATGATTTTGTTAATTTTTTATGATCTTATTCGATTTGGTTTTCATTTTTTGTCAATTAATATCAATAAAAAAATTATAATTTGATGAAATTCTTTATTTTATAAAAAAATACAAAAAATATATTTTTATAAGTAATGTTAAACTTACATTCTTAGTGTATATTCTTATATACACTTTCGTTGTTAAACATTTATTAATTTAATTAAATGACAATTAATATATTAAAAAATTATAAATATTATTTTTATATTCTTTCCTCATTTGATTTTTAATATATTAATTTATACGATAAATATGGAATTTCGGACTTACCCTTATTATTATTCTTCTATACATAGCCAAATTTAATTAAATTGAAAATTATATTTAGAAAAATTGATGAATATATTTAAATTAACGGTAATATAAGGATTATATTAATGTTTAATGTGTTATTATTATTAATTAAATTCTAAAATGGTTGTGACCGTGATCTAAGTATCTAACCACCTTCCTCTCCACGTGCTCTTTCTCTCTCCTTCTCAATGAGGTAGCTGCCAAGTGCCATGGCGTTGTAGCTTGTGATCCAGTTCTCTATAAAAGCTCCCTTCTCTATCCCCCGAATCTCCAGCTCCTCCTTTCCATTTCCTGCGTTCTTTTCTCCGGCGGATTCCCTGACCCTTTTGAGCTGTCAGGTATCGCCTCCTCGATTCTCACCTTTCTCTCTGTTGATTGCGAATCGTGTTTTTCGAGATCTAGTGTTGCTGTTATCTTTTTTGAAATTCGACGCTTCTTCGGCGCTTATGATGATCCCCCTGCACATATTTTGGGCTATTTTAAAATTTTTGTGAGATCGAGATCAAATTGTTGACTTGGATTTGATAACCAATTCTCTTTGACGATTCGATTATTGGTTCTGGTCTATTGTTTTCTATTCAATTGGGTTCATTTATCCATGTTATCTGTCTGGGGTTTGAATGCGCGATCTGGTTAGTAATGTTAGGTGATATGTTGGTCAGTTGTTTCCTTTGCTCTAATAGTACCATCTCTTTCATGCACATTTCGGCATCCATGATTCCATGGCGGCTGAGCTGATGCAACTCAATTGATGCAGCCCCACCCATTTCTCAATCGTCCTTTGGTGTGAAGATTGAAATCGTATTTGCAAAGGATATTTTGTGGATTCGGAAATTCTCTTGGTGTCATTTTCCTATGTTTAATCACTTTTACTCTCGGTTCATATGAGCCAATTTTCCCTTGTTCACTGTTTCAAAACAATAAAATCTATCTGCCGCTCCATACTTTAATTTTTCCTTAGAATTATATTGTAATTCTTCTTCTGCAAAAGGGTGTAAAAAGTCTAACTATATTTGCCAGCTTCACATTAATTCAATGATCCTTGCTTACCGGTTCTTTGGCTATTTCAGTCAATTGGCAGTCCTGAATATTCCATTTATGTGAACTTTTGATATTAACCTATGTTTACAGGTATCTTTGGGTCCAAATCATGGCCACCGGACAACTATTCTCTCGCACTACCCAAGCTTTGTTCTACAACTATAAGCAACTTCCAATCCAGCGAATGCTTGATTTTGATTTTCTTTGTGGTGAACCATTTTCTCCCCTTTTTTTTATTTTTTGAATGTTGGTGACGGGTTGTTATATTTGGTGACAAAGACTGATGTACTATATGTACTTTAGGACGGGAAACACCATCTGTTGCTGGAATTATCACTCCTGGAGCGGAAGGTTTTCAGAAACTATTTTTTGGTCAAGAGGAAGTTGCCATCCCAGTGCATTCAACGTGGGTCAAGTTCTTTTTCTCCTTTAAATTCTTTTCCTTTATAAAGTTAGAATATCTGGCAAAGATTGAATAAGGTTTCTACTTTCTAAGAAGATAGATTAGGGTGCCCATCTAGTTTGATTTTCTTATTTATAATTAAAAAAATTAAATACCAAAAGACTTATCATTGATATAATTTATAATTTTAAGAGTCTATGGTGGAAGATAGTTCTGGAGTGTAGGTTAAGCCATTCTTAGTGTGTGGTCAAGCCATTGTACATAATAGTCATGACTAGAACTGTGACATTTTATCTCTACATATTCGTAGTTTGTGTCGAAGAAAACAGCTACATATAAAAAAGAACTTGACACTTATTTTATGCTATATTCTACAGGATTGAAGCAGCTTGTGCTGCACATCCCACAGCCGATGTCTTCATCAACTTTGCATCGTTTCGAAGGTCAATAATTTTTGCAATTTCATCATTTGTATAACAAGGGAGTTAAATCTGATTTCATATACCATTGTTTTTTTCAGTGCCGCTGCTTCATCAATGGCTGCTTTGAAACAGCCTACCATTAGAGTTGTTGCTATCATTGCCGAAGGTGTTCCAGAGTCAGATGCAAAACAATTGATTGCCTTTGCTAGGGCAAATAACAAAGTAAATCATGATTCCATTTAGCTGAGCTGCAATCAGAAACCTGCACTTAGAAAGGGCTATTTAATTGTTTATTTGCAATGCTTTTATATTTTGAAATAGTCTAATTTCATGTCTATTACATATGCAGGTTGTTATTGGCCCAGCTACTGTTGGAGGAATTCAAGCCGGAGCATTCAAGATTGGTGACACGGCTGGAACAATTGATAATATTATTCAATCCAAGTTGTACAGACCTGGATCTGTTGGTTTTGTCTCAAAATCTGTAAGTAGTAATTCCGAACCTCCTATTTCTCCCATCCTCCTATTTCTTTCAAGTGAATGAGAGAATCAAATTTGTTGGAACTTCAATGGTCTTAAAATTAACATCAATTAATTAAAACAATCAAAGTAAGACAGCAATTAATTAGATAAAAAAATATTAAGTGCTGACATGTGGCACATATTGTACTGCAGGGTGGTATGTCTAATGAGATGTACAACACTATTGCACGTGTCACAGATGGAATTTATGAAGGTGCTGATTTTGCTAATTTGTCTCAAATTCTCTCTTTCGTACCGTGCTAATTTTAGGCTGGCATGACACATGGTTTTGACTTCAATAGGTATTGCAATTGGAGGTGATGTGTTTCCTGGCTCCACCCTCTCTGATCATATTTTACGATTTAACAACATTCCGCAGGTAAGCTAGTTTGAGTCACTCGCTTATGGAATGCATGCCAAATGTTTATATCCTATTCTTGCATTTTCTGTATCTCCAAAAATATCATTGTTGTATCAGATATCTTTGACACTTGTTTGACGTATAGCTCCTGACTTTTGATGTATATGTCATTTACTTTTCAATCCTAATATTATTTTTAGGATATTAACTTATGTGGCAACTTTATATTCTAATCTTGGGTCGATATTTACATATTCACTTATTGCTTCAACTTCTCTTCTTTTTTTTTTCATTTTTCATGTACATTTTGACTTGTGATGTTGTTTACCTGTGTTGTCTTGAGTTTTATCATTCTTTGACTGAGCAGATTTTTTGACCAAATGTAGGTCAAGATGATGGTAGTGCTTGGGGAACTTGGAGGTCGAGATGAGTACTCTTTGGTGGAAGCCTTGAAACAAGGGAAAGTGAACAAACCAATGGTCGCCTGGGTTAGTGGCACATGTGCTCGACTTTTTAAATCTGAAGTTCAATTTGGTCACGCTGTAAGTATTTTCTACCCTTTTCATCTCGAAGCATTTTACCATGACTAAGCTATGCCTTCTAATGCTTAATCTTCTATTTGACATTGGCTATCAGGGAGCAAAAAGTGGTGGTGAGTTGGAGTCTGCACAGGCAAAAAATCAAGCTCTAATGGACGCAGGAGCTATTGTTCCTACATCGTATGAGGCATTAGAAACCTCAATCAAGGAAACATTTGATAAGCTGGTAATAATATTTTGACGATATTTTTGTCTTAGTCTATGTTTGATCTATCCATCTTCCTCTTCCAACATGCCTGCCTCTTTTATGTGAAAGTGAAAAATGAAAGAGCAAAGTAAATTTCTCTAGGGGTTTACCACTTTGATAATCAAATATATTTGCATTCCTTTATTTTTTCTAATTAGGTTGAAGAGGGGAAGATTACGGCTATCAAAGAAGTAAAACCACCACAAATTCCAGAGGACCTCAACTCAGCAATTAAGAGTGGGAAAGTTCGAGCCCCAACACACATCATTTCTACCATTTCTGATGATAGAGGCAAATTCCGTTGACTCTTTCATTTTATGCTATGGTATCAACTGATCTGTGGATTTCTGTTCTCTAAATTCTTTTAAAAATGTTTATAGGTGAGGAGCCATGCTATGCTGGAATACCGATGTCTTCAATTGTTGAGCAAGGTTATGGCGTTGGTGATGTTATCTCACTTTTGTGGTTCAAACGAAGCCTACCTCGTTACTGCACACATTTCATTGAGGTAGATATCTAATTTTTAAGGCATATAATGAAATAATTTTAAGATATAGTTTAGCCATTTTCTCACCCGTTTTGTTTATGGTGGGATGTCTGAAATATTAAGATATACGTATAAATGATAAAATTTATTTTATCTGAAAGTTCGAACTTTTAGACCGTTAGTAATTTGTTCATGGTATCAGATTTAGAGGTCGCAAGTTTGATCATCAGTGAAATTAAAAAAAAAAAATCATTAAAAAAATCACGGACAAAAAATTGACATACATGTGATGAAAAATATTAAGATATATATAAATGATTAAATTATTCTTTATGTACAAATTTGAGTTTTGAGACCGTCAATAATTATTATGAAAAGACTTAATTGAAAAATTGGTTTATTCACTTACCAATCTTGAAACATCCGACAAAAGAAAAAAAATATCCTTAAAACTTATTTTTAACTGCAAAATATCATTCAACAGATATGCGTCATGCTTTGTGCTGACCATGGACCTTGTGTCTCTGGTGCTCACAACACCATAGTAACTGCAAGGGCTGGAAAGGATCTTGTATCTACTCTCGTCTCAGGTACGTAGTTAGGGACTAATTTCTTCTCATCCTGGTCAATTGTCTCTTCATTTTCTGTATTAGCTCAACTTATAAGCTTGTGAACAGGTCTGCTTACAATTGGTCCTCGATTTGGTGGTGCTATTGATGATGCCGCTCGATATTTCAAGGATGCCTATGACAAGGTAAGAATGCACGCAATTTAAAATTGGGTAAAATTCAATTTTGCCATCGAGCTATAGGAAAAGCACAAACTGGCCACAAAACTTTGGAAAAAGACAAATCAGCCACAGCGGCAGGTCCGACCAGTCACATCATGTTAAGGAGTGGCAGGTCGGACTGACATGCTATTGTCTGCGCCTCAATTTTTCTATAAATATGTTATCATTAAAATTTCTTCTAATTAATTACGTAATATATTGATTTATTATAGTTACATTAATTTTGAATTAAATTACGTTAATTGGACAGAAGTCAAATTAAGATTGAGTGGATTATAATTAAGTCAATTTAATTAAACTTGCCACCTTCACCTGCCGTACCTTAACGTGTTGCAATAGGCGACACCGATGTGCGGCCGTTTGCGTGTAGTAGGTGGTGCGACAGATTGGACCTGCAGCCCGTAGCCAGTTTGTTTTTTCAAAAATTTGGTGACTGATTCGTTCATTTTCGATAGTTTGATTGCAAAATTGAACTTTACACTTCAAAATTTTATCAACTTAGTGGGTTCCTAGTACGAATCTGTAGATGGCAGATGATAACTCGTTGCCTAATCTTTTACAGGGCCTCAGCCCCTATGAGTTCGTTGAAAGCATGAAAAAGAAAGGCATTAGGGTTCCAGGGATTGGCCATAGGTATTGAATGTTTTCCCCATCTAAAAATCTTTTTAAATTAACTTTTGGATCGTGGATCTTTGATTTGTAAGTGTATTGCATTATAAACTTCTCATTTTTCTTTATTTGAAAAAAAAAGGATCAAGAGAGGTGACAATAGAGATAAGAGAGTGGAACTATTGCAAAAGTTTGCTCGGACTCACTTCCCTGCAGTAAAGTACATGGAATATGCAGTTGAAGTCGAAACTTACACTCTCTCGAAGGCAAATAACTTGGTCCTTAACGTCGATGGAGCTATTGGTTCCCTTTTCTTGGATCTTCTGGCTGGTAGTGGCATGTTCAGCAAGCAAGAAATCGACGAAATTGTCGAGATTGGCTATCTCAATGGCCTCTTTGTGCTGGCCCGCTCCATCGGTCTTATCGGGTGAGTAGGATCAAACCTATAGTTTCCTTTTGTTAAAGTTTCCATACTATCGAAATTATTATGTCCTCGAATAAATTACGACTAGTTCCAAAAGATTAGGATATTGCGTTGAGCTTAAGTTCATCATTAATTATACTTGGACATAGATTTGCTGTTTGAGGGATTGCTAAAGTGAATCTTAATTGAATCTCTTCTTTTTTTCTTGAAAATTGTAGGCATACTTTTGATCAGAAGAGGTTGAAGCAACCGCTGTACCGCCATCCATGGGAGGATGTTCTCTACACCAAATGACGAGCCAAGTATATCGAGCGCAGCTCAATGCCAAACTTCCAAGTATTTTTCTTTCTCCATTTCTGGAAATTCTACTTCTCGAGGATGATCGTTTAGCTGCTAGATTTGTGCTTGTTTTGCGAATATTGAGTTGTAATTTGGCTCGTGGTTGTAGGAGTCGTGTTTACATAAGATACGAGGAGGAGAAGTCTTCAAATTATTGGAGCTTTTGTTGTAATGAAATAGACACCATTTGAAAGAGAGGTTCTAGAGCTAGAGAATGGGATTAAGTGCTAAACTAGACCCATTGTTCAATGGTTTTTTATTCTTTTTTGGTGATAAATCAATTAAGTTATGTAATTTGATTTCATTTTGATATAATAATATGCCCGAAAGTTTGAAATTAGTCTCAAATAGAGCGATGTGATGGATTTATCTTCGTGTGTTGAATCTGTACAGAACTTTCTCGACCATTTAGATTGCTTGTTCCATAATCTTTCCCAAAAGTCATCTAATCCTATCCACCCAGTTCCAAATCGGTATTTGGATTCACAGTTCTAATTTTCTAAATGTTTTAGCTAGATTTTGGTTGATTTTTTACTTATATTGGTTCGGTTTTTGTGGTTTTCAACCACCGCAAACCATGAATCGGGGTTCGGGAAAGAATTGGAACCCAAACCAGTGCCAATTCTTCCCAAAAACGGCATGACTTGCACCACAAACCATGATTATTGTCCCAAAATCGGCATGACTTCCACGATTCAAATTGGCATGACTTGCATTTAAAAGCCTCCAACGACAAATCACCCGAAACCATGTGATCGAATGTTGTGATTATTCTCCCATCATGGGTGCGTCCCATTCGGTCTAACTCTATTGCAAAAATTAGAATTGGAATCGTGACCCGAGATTCTGGTTTGGTTTAAGTTATTCAATGTACATTTTGAATTTAAAAACAAAAGAAAACTCGAAATAAATAAACAAAAAAAAGTGATTAGAAAATTGTGTTTTTAGATATGATTATTTACGTTTTGGGTCGAGTCAAATATCATTTTTCGATTAAATTCAAAGACAAGATTCTTCTTTATTTAGTTGGTTTTCGACATAAGAGACCATCGATCAAAATTGTCACTAGCTCCTCGTCATCATAAAATTGGCTTGGCTCGAAAAGAACGATACGACTCGAAAATTGTTACTTTGACTCGAAAATAGGCTGTGTTAATGGAGGTTTGTTGACTAGTTGTTCTTCCGGTGCAGGCCAGGGGAGGCAAGGCTAACATGGGTGGCCAAAAATGGGGCCAATCGAGGGCACCCGTGTCGGTCGATCAGGCTCTGTCGATTAACCGACAAAGACACAAGCTCAAGTCGCTTTTCATGCCCACCTTTGTTCCCCATTGTTGTTCTTGGGTGCCCGAGTTTCTAATTAAGCCAAATATTTGAAGAATCGGAGCACATTTTCAATCGACGCTTGGAATTACACGCGATTATGAAATTCGGGGTGAGTTGGGAGTTGTTCGGTTGAGTTGGGTTCGGTTTGATTCCTACTCCTACTTGAACCATTATCGATTGGTTTAGTCACGGGACACGTTTGAAATTTAAAATTTCATCGATATACATTTTAACATTAATTTTTTTATTAATTTAGGCATTTAATGTTTATTTCTGTGTTTTTAAGTCTATCTTTCCCTCTCAAATGTCCTAATTGAAAGCTAAAGAGCTAAGGGTGAGCACGACCGGTCCGCTTTAATTTTATCTTAAAATAGGACTTGAACTGAAACTCACGGTTTCGGTTCCGTTCCAGTTTTAACAATGTTTTATTTTATATTGAAAAAATAAAATATAACAATAAAATATTTTTTTATTATATTTGAGTTATGTTTTAAGTAACTATTAGAATTTATTACTAATTTTAAGATTTATATAGAATTTTATTAGGGTTTTGGTTGAGTTTTACTCAATTTTAGAATTTTTTTGACTCACGGTCTCGGTTTAGGTTTCACGGTTTTTTACTTTTAAAAATCGGCACATGCCCATAAATAACAGTTTTTTAAAAGTTAGAACCAAGACCAGATTAAAACTGATGATTCTGATTTGATTTGCAGTTCCAGTCTGATTTTGTCCACCTCTGTAAATAAGTATACTAAAATAAAGTCTTCGGTAAATAAAAAGCTTAATTAATTGAAATTAAATGCAAATTTACGCAGTTTTGCATCGAATATTAGGTTGATTTGTACGAGTAAAGAAATAATAATAAGGTTAAATATTATTAATATATGATTAATGATTTAATACGAAAATAATTATTTATTATAAAAAGTTTGGTTAAATATTATTAATATATAATTAATGGTTTAATATATAAATAATTATTTATTGTATTATAAAAAGAAATTATTGATTAATTTGGAGTTGGAGAACATTAGGGCTAGGTGGGTCCCTTAGGAGAGAGAAGTTGGTCTTCGAAAACGCGTAAATGGGAGCGAACTCTTGACAGTTTCCATTTCTAAACCCCTCTCTCTCTCTCTCTCCTATACGTCTAGAGAGAGAAAGTAGCAGACAACAATGGCCGTCTCCTTCTCCGCCAAATAGACTGAGAACAACACCTTCGCTGTGCTTCTTCACCAGCGGACCACGTTTCCCTACGCTGCTCCTTTTTAACGTACCCCAAATCTCTTCCCAAACTGCGTTTTTTTCTCTATCTAGGGTTGTCCCCTCTCTCTTCGGATCAGACATTTTCTCTCCGGAGAGGAGTGCTCTGGTTCGTTTTGGGTTCGGATTGGTCCTGCGATTCTGAGAGATGTGGGATGCTTCAGGCACTGATGAATCTCCTCTCTCTGTGCTGGAAGCCATTCGGCCATGATGGTGAAGGATTGGACTCTGTTGGAGTTTTCGGTGCCAATTCTGATGGAAGAGATGGCAAAGATGGCTTGCTTTGGTTCCGTGATTTTGGAAATTGCGCGTCCGGCGAATTCTCCATGGCCGTGGTCCAGGCCAACCAGTTTCTGGAGGACCAGAGTCAGATTGAATCAGGACCTTTTGGCACCTTCGTTGGCATCTATGATGGCCATGCCGGCCCCGAAGCTGCTCATTATGTTTGTGATAACTTGTTTGGGCATTTCAAAGGTTTGTAATTTTGTAACCAAATCATTTTATGAAACATTTTCGTAATCATTATCTATAGATATCGATTGAACCATGGGAATTGGCATATACGTCTGTGTGATGTTTGGAAATATTTTCTACTTCGTTAGCAATAGCATATGTAAGTAACTTTAAGCTGCCATCGTTGACTATTTATTGAGCTTGCTTGAAATGAGTTTTTTACCTTTTTGGTCCATGTCTTTCAGGGTCGAGTACAATGTAGCATACACAGTTGATTCGGGCTAAGCCAATTTTAAGGTTGTGCTTGGTCAGCTTTTGAGAAATTTTTGTTTGCCTCTGACTGTTGATTGTTCTGTAGTTTGAAGAGAATGGAAGGAGAAAACAAAAATGTAATCACAATACTAAATGGATTTCTGACCACATGCTCCATAGGTCCAACTTATTGCTTGCTTTAAAACCTTGGGTTGGCTTGATGGTTGATCGTCCAATACTTTTGGGGCACAGATTTCAGAAAAAATAATCCTGTCAATAAATAATTTTTTTGGATATGGGTTGCTATATTGTTGAAGAAGATTGATTATTATATTTGTTTCCATTACTTTTCTTGTTATGCAGAAATATCAGCTGAATTGAATGGAGCTGTTACTCCTGAATCGATTCAGAATGCTTTTCGTCGTACAGAGGATGGATTCACTACCTTTGTTTCCGAGCTATGGGGTACTCGGCCTCAGTTAGCAACTGTTGGTTCTTGTTGTTTAGTTGGAATCATATGTCAACAGACTCTCTTTGTGGCAAACGTTGGAGACTCCCGAGTTGTACTGGGCAAAAAAGTTGGTATCACCGGGGAGATTGCTGCGATCCAGTTGTCAGCAGAACATAACGCAAATCAGGAAGATGTTAGGCGGGAATTGGAAGAACTTCATCCAAATGATCCTCAAATTGTTGTCCTCAAGCATGGAGTTTGGAGAGTAAAAGGCATCATACAGGTTGAAATTGATATTAATAGCACAAGTAGTTGTGATTTCCCCTCTTTTGTGGGCAATGGTCAGACTACCTACTCTCTGGAATTTATCAATTATACGATCGGTCAATTCAATCGTTGATGCAATGACTGTTTATACTCACGCTGATGTGTTTGTCACGTTGAATGTCTTATTTGTGTACTTCTTTCATTTCAACTTGCTAAATGTCAAGTCTTTTGGTTCAAACTCTAAGAGAGTAGGATGAAGAATATAACCTTATTTTTGTATCTTTAATTATTTGGATAAAGATAAGGGGATGTTAAATAAGGTTTAATGGGAAACAATTAAATTATTGTTGTTTTCCATATGAGTTTCAAACTGGTTTAACCTAATTGCCAGGTTAGAAGATATTGCCTTTTAGAATATGATTTCTATTTTTGCAGGAGATTCACGTTGTATTTGGTTTGATCCAAATTGCAAATATTTATTTGAATTGTTGTATGTTATAATGTCTTCCGTTGGTTTCTAATATTCTTGACATGTCTCTTTCCAATTTGTCTTGGTTGTCTATTTCAGGTTTCTAGATCTATAGGCGATCTCTACTTGAAGCATGCTCAGTTCAACAATGAAAGGATTAATGCAAAATTCAGACTTCCTGAACCCACCAGCATGCCAATTTTAAGTTCTGTTCCTGAAATTATTACGCATTCCATCCATCCAAATGACTCTTTTCTTATCTTTGCATCCGATGGGCTATGGGAACACTTGAGTAATGAAAAAGCGGTGGACATAGTTCATAATCATCCACGTTCGGTACGATCATCCTCTCTTTATTACTATTTGCTCATACATTTTGTTACCTTCATACATCAAAAATGGTAGGTCATAGATTGGCATTTCATGAAAAACAGGAGGAAAAGAACTTTTATGTAACCACCACGTGATTTTTCTAGGTTTAACCCTATGAAACAAAATGCACCATATTGAAAAAGTTATTCATGTTATACGAAGCCTTTGTGATATACTATGTTGTTTACTCTGACACTAGGGCCGGGGTGGGCAAAACCAGACCAGAACCGTTGTTCAGATCAAAATTGTCAATTTTGGTCTAATTCTTAAAAATCGTGAAATTGAAACCGGACCGTGGGTAAAATAATGACCCAAAATCTGATAAAACCGGACCTACAACAAAATAAAACTTGATATAAACTCAAAAATCGATTCTAGTTTACTATGTTATACGAAGCCTTTGTGATATACTATGTTGTTTACTCTAACACTAGGGCCGGGGTAGGCAAAATCAGATCGGAACCGTGGTTCAGATCAGAATTGCCAGTTTTGGTTTAATTCTTAAAAATCGTGAAACTGAAACTGGACCGTGGATAAAATAATGACCTAAAATCTGATAAAACCCTACCCTCAACAAAATAAAACCTGATGTAAACTCAAAAATCGGTTCCAAATCAGGTTTAATGATTCAAAATTCGACACAAATATAATAAAATATATTTCAATTTTTTAAAATATGGAACGAGATCAGAAAAAACCAAAAGTGTATTTCAAAATTCCGGTTTGATTTATCCCAAAACTGGACCTGACCCGTTTCCAGATTTTATCATGGTTATGTGAATATCCCAGATTTGTTTTCCAAGTTTCTAAGAATTCCTGCTTGCAAATTGAAATGCTAGATCTTTCGTTCAATATCAAAGTTCTGAGCAGAAAAGACCGATAAAAATGTTATGAATATGCGAATTATGTATTGCGGTTTAGTAAATGATGGTCACTTGTGTTTGATTGACACAGGGAAGTGCAAAAAGGCTTGTGAAGGCTGCACTTCAAGAAGCAGCCAGAAAACGAGAAATGCGATACTCGGATCTTCGGAAAATTGACAGGAAGGTTAGACGCCATTTCCACGATGATATATCTGTCATCATTTTGTTTTTAAACCATGATCGAATATCCAGAGGCATGGGTCTTGATCGACCATTATCGATTCGAAATGGTCCGGGACACCCTTGAATTCCAGACCAGCAATCAGTTTGGAATTGGCATCGGTTAGACTATGAATCCTAAGACTGTTTTTGATTATTAGAGTAAATTCTGAGAAATTGTCTGATTTTCTATTTAATTACTTGGATTCATCATTCGGCTTCAAACCCGATGATATTACTTCGGGGATTTTGGTTCGATGCTTACAAATTTATTCGTGTATAATTGCATACAAATACGTAGGGGTGTGCATCGGATCGGATCAGATCGGATTGTTGTCGATCCAATCTGATCCGACAAACGTCGGATTGTAGATTGTAATCCGATCGAATCGGTGCAAATTTATAATATAATCTGATCTGATCCGACGCCCAACCCAACGTTATCGGATCGGATCGGATCTGGCCGATTCATTTTCTAGAGAAGTTCATCTCATGTATTTCCGAAATTTTTTCTGCAATCCGAACTCCAAACCAATCCATAATCCAAAATTATCTATAATCTAAATCTATCAATAATCCAAAACAATCAATAATTCAAAACTATCCATAAAAACAATCAATCTATGAAGTATCAATAATCCAAAACAATCAAGAATACAAAAATAATTCATAATGTCAACATAATACATAATCTAAAACATTAAAAATTATCCAATCTGATTCGAAGTGTCGGATTACATTTTAATAATCGGGTCTACATATTTTCCGGTTGCATTTTTCGTAATTTCTACAAAATAAAAACACATAAAACAGGCTTATTAATATAACACTAATAAATAGTAATCTTAACTAATAACTCATAGTCAAAATATACCTTTGTCAATTGTTGCGTAGTCTTCCAAAACCTTCGACAAAAATGGAGTTTTCGATTCAAAACAGAGCCAACTCTGAGTGCATATAAGGGCCTCCACTGTTTTCGCTAACAGCGAAGTGCAGAATGGGTCGATAACACGACCACCACAGCTAAAAGCTGACTCCGACGGCACAGTAAAAATCTGAACGATTAATACATTCTTTGCTATCCTACTCAAAATTGAAAATTTATGGGAATTCAATTTCCACCATAGCAAAAGGTCTAGATTCTCGAAAAATTCTTCACAGCATCGTGTAGGTAGACGTCAAGTTCCGACCTACTAATTCTAGACTCGGTAAAAGATGACCCGAAGTATAATCTAGAAAATAAAGGATCATTCAGTAGTGATGCGCTAACATTAGACGAACTCGATGGTGCGTCACTTGAACCCTTATACTCACTGTAAAATCGACGCAAAAGAACATCAACTTCGTCATAATATTCACGCCCGCGATCGTCCCCCATCAGAATGGTCAAACAAAGTTTTAACATATTTGTTTTGCATCGAGGATTTAAAACCACTGCAATCCACATAAGTTTATTCATTTTTTCGACGTCGCCCCAATACTTATCGAATTTCGCAATCATGTCATTAGCTATTGTTTTCAATAATGGATTAATACCGTCCACGTGCATTTGAATATTAAGCTTCATTCGACATACCTCACTAACATACATGTTGGAGGTCACATACAGGGAACCTGATACTGCAACCGTCGAATCATAGAAAATTTCCAAGAATTTGGTAAATTGACTAATAGTCACCCAATCTTCGTCTGTTAGAGGCCCTTCTTCTCTCATATATGCTAAGAACTGAGTGTCGGATTCTGCAAGTTTGTCGAATGCAGCTGTATACTTCTCAGCTCTTTCCAACATAAGGTATGTCGAGTTCGATCGAGTAGACACATCAGAAGTCACATTGCCCTTAAATGTTATTTTCATCATGTCAATGCAACTTTTGAACTTCACTAAACGTGCTGGTGAGGATTTAACGTACTTCACGGTCTTCCGTACTCGACTAATAGAAGCTTGATGCCATTTAAGCCCATCATTCACAATTAAATTGGTGATATGAGCAAAGCATCGCACGTGAATGAAGTCTCCATCCAAAACCAATCTATTCAAATGTCGCAAACTCCTAACCATATGTGCAATGGTCACATCATTTGAGGAGGCGTTGTTTACCGTAATTGTGAACACCTTCTCAATCCCTCAATCACGCAAACATTTCTCAATTAATTTTCTGATGGTTAAACAATCTGTAGTAAGGCAAACTGTCTCGTTACTTTTACTAAAATATTCATTCAACTGTTTTTTTTTTCTCTTATAATATAAATCGCCTCTATACCCCCTGACAGTGACCTGCGCGAAGGTAGAACCAACTCAGGGCGGAGATATGCACACCACTTTCTGAATCCTTCTTTTTCTATCATTCTCATCAGTAGTTCGTCAGTTATAATCATGCTCACAAGTATTGTCTGCGTAAAAGATGATACAGAAGACGAGCTTGCTTACCATTTCAGCATACTAAAAAGGCAACTTCTTCTGTAACTGATCTGTGGCCAGCAAATACTTTGAGCAACTCTTCAAATGCTTTGTCATATTCAAACTTCCCGCCTTCTTCGTATGACATGCATATTTAACATTTGAAGAGTTGCTCAGATCCTCTGGATCACATCCTTCAACCAATGTAAAATGATCCTAACATGCAGCCTTCAACGCTCTTTTTCTTGGATTAGGGGCAGGCTCAGAAGGATTCATAATTCTCACAAGAGTTGTAAATGTTGATTCTATAGTTGTGTCGATAGTTGCAGAAACCGTACTTTTCATTCTGCAAAAAAACAATCAAACTAAATTTCAAAATTTTCAAATCTAATCAATATGATCAAAAAATTCTCAATATCTAATCAATGTTGAATAGCTGGATCTTCACCATTCATGTTATTTTTAAAAGGAACAACATAATTAACTTTGTCATCCGAAAACGCATCTGAAAGTCTAACAAAGTTAACATTTTAGTCAAACTTTTCATAACCAATTGACTTACATCAATTTAACATCAAATTAGCATTGAAACAACAAAATTAAGCTCTCATCCGAAAATTCATCAATTGATTCCATTCTCAACCAACAAGCTGACGCAAAATAATTACACTTCTGCATTCAAACAACATAAACAAACTGAAAGCACACTACCAAATTATCGAAGAATACCGTTGCGGGTCGATCATGATCGCTCGATCGGGATTTTAGGGTTACATGATCGATCAGGAGAAGAACTGAAATGATGTGTAGGGTTACGGATCGATCGGAATCGAAAACCAAAAAGACAAGAACTCTACTTATAAATGAACGCGGGTCGATCGGAATCGCTCGTTGCGGGGTTTGGAATCGCTCGTCGTCGGGGTTACGGATTTTGGGATTTAGGTATTTCGATTTAGAGTTGCCGAGTTAGATTTTAAATGCCGATCCGACATTCGGATCGGATCAGATTGGATCGTCGTCAATCCGATAACGATCCGATCCGATTAACGATCCGAACGTCGGATCTTAACTTGATTTTCCCCACCGATTACCTTTGCCCAATCCAACTCGATCTGATCCAATCCGATCGGATTGTCGGATTGAGATGGATCCGCCCAGCCCTACAAATACGTGTTTATGAGGATATATACGAGCATGTGGTGCAGGCTAGACGGTTCGGAAAACAAGCTGAACTTGGCTCGCCCGAGCGAGCTGGTTGGTTGAGTTTATGCGCATCTCGGTTAGCCTGGGCAGGAAAAAGATCCAATAAGTTAGATGTGTATAGCCTGTGCTTTTCAACTCTCGATATTCGGTCCGATTCCGAGATGAATAAGAAGTCAATAGTGTGTTTCAGATGATTGAGCAATGGGCGGCTCGTCCTCGAGGACTAAATTTCACTTTACTCGATCAACCCAGAATTTCTTTAACGAATAATCTATCTCGGATTTGACTTATACACATCAAAACACTTGATGAAATACACTATGTTGTCTACTCTGACACAAGGGCAGGGATAGGCAAAATCGGATAGATCAGAATTGTCAGTTTTGGTCTCAATTTTTGAAAATCGTTAAACCAAAATTGGACCGCAGGTAAAAGAAATGACTTAAAATCTGATAAAAGCCGATCCACAATAAAATAAAATCTGATATGAGCTCAAAAATCAGTTCTAAAACTGATATGATCTACAACAAATCAATACTGTGTTTTCGGTGATCAAGCAATGGGTGGTTCCTCCTCGAGAACTAAATTTTGATTTACCCTATCAACTTGGAATTAGTTTAACGAATAATCTATCTTCGCTTTGACCTGCATTTGAAGCCATGGGCATGGATGATAACCGAACAATAAGCCTAGACGTTCTTCGAGGTCGAGGAAGAAGCGATTGATAAGAACCGATTCGTAGAGTAGGATGAGTTTTAATGGTTCTTGGGTCGGAAAAGTTCGGTTTCTCAACTGGGTTTGAAGAGGTTGGCGGCTCAACGCTATGATCTTGTTTGTCGGGGATGATCATGCGGAGGGTGTTAGTTTAGATGGTTTCATTGAGATTTTTAGCCGTTAGATTATATTTCGTCATGTTTTCGCCTTCCGTCTCAAACTTATGATCTCTATGGTGGCGAAGTGAAAATCATCGTAATTATCATTGATTCGTCTGGTTAATCTAACATAGAGCAATGATAAATGCTTTCCTTGTGGGTCAATGAGTTTAACATTGCATTTTTCATTTTTATTTTATTAAAATAATTTTTAAATTTTAATAATTTTTAATGCAAATTTAAGAATAATGTTAGATTTATCTTCTTAACATATATCTAACTATTGAGTTGTGACTTCTATAATAAATGATTATTTTCATTATATTACATTAAATATATTTTAACTCGACTGATCACAAGTTGAATATGAGATAAAATATTATTTTATCATTCGAGTATTAGCGACAGACAAATAGTGACACAGGCCTACAGGGGCACCGATGCACGGCTCCTTGTGTGGTTGAGTGTGACACACAACCTTTTACCTTGGTCTAATTTGTCTTCTTTTAAAGTTCACGGATTTTTGATTTATTTTTTCATAACCCTTGAAAATAAAGTGATTGGAGAAATGGAAGGCGATCCAAGCTTTGTCGTTCGAGCGATGTGATGTAGGGCCAGGATCATTCGAAGACAATCATCCGATCTTAATCGGCCCACCGACCACCGTTGATTCATGCTTGATCACATCTTGTATTATGTCCCCTCACATGCTCATGACCTACATCTTGATACGCGTATGCAAACAAATTTCTAATCCCAAAATAACAAAAAACAAAACCAAATCTTTGCATGCATTATTATTAACCTTGGACGTTTCTAGGGTTTGCAATTCAATCATAGAAATTAATTTAGGGATTTCTTGGAAAACTAATTTTTGAAGAAATATATTTTAAGATTTTATTTATTTACGTGCAATAAATTGATATAATTATTATTTTTGCTAATTATAAAAAATGTGATCATAGTAATTAGTTTTGGTTCTGGATTTATTTCTTGTGGATTTTTTGTTAAGTTTTTGTCAGTTTAGATAAATTCGTCGAGTTCGATTTGACTTGAACTTTGTTTTTTGTCATTTTTTGACATATTTGACGTCGTTTAGTTCAATTTTAACGCGTTTTCGTAAACGAACTGATAATTGAGAAAAAAAAATTGATTTTTTTCAACGTCATTTACACGTCATCATCGAACAACCTTAAATCATATATGCATGAGCCAACATTAAAACATGCACGTGTGTTTGCTCTACGAAGGGTCAACCCATTCTAGTAAACTTCTCTTGCATAAAGATCCATGCATGTGTGTTGTCTTATTTTTGTTCACTCTATGGTATATATCTAGGTAGCAGTCGTCACGGGTCGGTCTGACTCGATTTTATCTTGAAATAGAACTAGAACTATAACTTGTGGTTTTGAATTTCAGGAACCAGAACCGGAACCAACATATATTTTTATTGTATTTGGGTCGGTTTTAAGTAATTAGACGAGTTTATAATCAATTTTAGGATTTATTTCGGATTTTGTTAGAGTTTATGTCGGGTTTTACTCAATTTTTAGAATTTTTTTGACACATGATTTGGGTTCCGGTCTCATAGTTTTTACTTCTAAAAATCAAAACCGCCCCATAAATCAGTTTTTTAAAAATTAGAAATCAAGACCGAATTAAAAACGACAGTTCTAGTATAGTTTGCACTATCCACGGAAAATGACTATCAATGATTTAAAGTGAAGACTACCGTTTTCTACATCGACTATCCTAAATGGCGATAGCAATAAATCTTACGATGATAAGAGATTTTGCATCGGATATNAACGACAGTTCTAGTATAGTTTCCACTATCCACGAAAAATGACTATCAATGATTTAAAGTGAAGACTACCGTTTTCTACATCGACTATCCTAAATGGCGATAGCAATAAATCTTACGATGATAAGAGATTTTGCATCGGATATAATTATATCGTCTCACACCACTTCACAAAGTAGAATCCGAACATTCATAAGCAAAGTTTTTTCGTCTCCGAATGTTGAGAAAGAAAACTAAAAATAAAGATCGAACATTTATGTTTTCACGAGAAATTAAAATACAATAAACGTAGCAAACATATTTACTCGTAGGTTAAAAAACCAAAAACTACTACATCTCATACTTCATTCTCACCTTGCTTTGACGAGAGTAAAAGCCGAGCATAAAATCGTGCTAGCTGAAGTTCCAAATCGACTAAATTCTATTGCTTGACCAGAACCCGAGATTGGAAAATACGAAATATATAGTAAAAGGCCAACTAAAACTCGATAATTTACCAAAAATCGAGATCGAGGAACACGAATAACTAGGGTTACAAAGGGGAGAATATGGCTAAAATTATTGACATATGCAAGATAATTATTGAGGAGGTGAGGAATGGAGTTGGCTACAAAATTAACTATTTCCCTTTTTACTTTGCAGCATGACCGTTCAGGGGGGACTTCCACCCGTTGAACGGTCATGTTTGGGCCTTGGGGAGGGGACTTCCACCCGTTGAACGGTCTAATGACCGTTCAACGGTCGAAGCAGAATGGGGGCGAATGACGATTGGGGCCTGGGGGCGTTGAGGAGATCTCTGCCAGCCGCCAGGATTGAAGCTTCGTTTCCAATTTCCATACGTTCGCAGAATGGGGGCGAACGGTCGGAAGTCGATTGGGGGCGAACGGTTGGGGAGATCTCTGCCAGCCGCCAGGATTGAAGCTTCGTTTCCAATTTCCATACGTTCGTAGAATGGGGGCGAACGGTCGGAAGTCGATTGGGG
>QAOC01004335.1:0-46948 GCA_003255005.1 Begonia fuchsioides
GTGAAGTGCTCATAATTGTTGAATAGATTTTATACAAGTTTCTGGTGGTTTTTCCCTTATTTCATGTTTCATGACTCTTGAAGCAGTACTTTTTTTTTATTCCCGGACAATTATTGACATTGTTTGAATGCAATTGATCATTTTTTTTCTCAAAAAAACAATGCTTATGTTAGGATCCTCGTCAAGTAGATTATCTCTAGAACGAGTAACTATTTTTTTTTTCTTTCGTAGGGAGGCAAAAGAGAAGAGAAAGAGAGAGAGACAAGAGAGAAGAGAAAGAGAAAATAATTCTAGAAAGACTTGCTTACTAAACCCTAGGGCTAATGCCCTTTAAATAAACTACAGCGGACCCCACTAAAAATACGAAATTATCAAAACGACCAATTGACTTAAAGAAATAACAATTAACTTAAATAATTAGACCCTTATAGAATATTGTTTCCCTACGAAGGAGTTCATGAGCTTAAAGCCCGTAACATCACTTCCCTCTGAGAAAAAATAGCTTGTCCTCAAGCTCGAAAGAGGGGAATTCTTGACAAAACGCTTGAAGATCTTCCCAAGATGACTTCTCTGGAGGTAAACCGGTCCATTGCACCAATAGTTGCCAGTTCCCGCGGTTAAGGCTTGTCCAAAGGATGGTCGTAGGTTCCAAAATAGCACGACCCTCACGAAGTGGTGTTAGAGCAGCTTGTGCAGGTGGAATGTCACCCTTAAAAGATTTTAAGAGACTTACATGAAAGACGTTGTGGATGCGGCAACTTTATGGTAGCTGAATTCAATATGCGACAGAGCCAATGTGCTCAAGTATCTGGAATGAGCCAAAGAACTTTGGTAATAGCTTGTGGAAAGCAGTCTTGGCGAGAGTGCGGTGACGAAAGGGGTGAAGGCGGAGCCAAACCCAATCATCAACTTGAAAGATAACCTCCCGATGAAATTTGTCTTACTAGACTTTCATACGGTTTTGCTCCTGGGCGAGCTTGTTCCGAATGTGAATTAAAGCAGAATCGCGCTCTTGTAAGGCTTCATCAACAAGTGCAACTTTAGCAGTGCTCGGTTCAAAATTAAGTAACGTAGGAGGAGTTCGACCATAAACCACCTGGAAGGGAGATGCATGGTCGAATGGAAGGATGTGTTATAACAATATTCTTCCCACGGAAGCCATCGAACCCACGATTTGGGTTATTCGCCAACTAAGTAACGAAGATACATCTTCATTGTACGGTTGACGACCTCAGTTTGTCCATCGCTCTGTGGGGGAAACGCTGAAGAAAGAGCAAGTTTAGAACTTGTTAGTTAGAACAATTCTTGCCAAAAACGGCTGGTGAAAATCGGATCCCGATCACTAACAATGGACTCTGGAATGCCATGGAGGCTCACAATATGCTCGAAGAATAAACGAGCCACTGAAAGAGCCGAATATGAGTGTGACATAGCAATAAAATGAGCATACTTGGAAAAACGATCTACCACCACCAAAATAACAGACTTGCCATCAAAACATGACAGAACATCGACAAAATCCATAGAGACATTCGACCAAACAGTATTTGGAAGGTCCAGTGGTTACAGAAGGCCAGCCGGCTGTTGTTGTTCAGACTTGTAGCGTTGACACACCAAACAGGCCGACACATAAGAGACAATCGAGGCCCGCAAACCTGGCCAATAAAAGTCAGCCCGTATCTAAAGAAGAGTCTTCTGGACCCCTTCATGTCGAGAATCATAAATTGCTGTCAAGATAGTGCGCGTAATGGGAGAATCTGGGCGGACATAGACACACTTATTATAGATAAACCATCTGCGATAGTCCATGCAGAAGATAATGTCCCGTAGATACACGCTGGAGTAAGAGACCTGTGGCATCGGAAGAGGCCGTATCACGTCGAATCTCCTCTAGAATAGAAGTAATGGCCAAGAAATAGCGAGGAGCTGGGATGACGGCTCGTCACAGAGTGAGAGAGCGTTGGCTGCGGCATTAAGCTTTCCAGACTTGTATTCAACGAAGAAATCATAGTCAAGCAATTTACAAATCCAGTACTGCTGGGGAGATGATAAAATTTTCTGCTCGAGAAAAAATTTCAAACTATAGTGATCCGTGCGAATAACAAATTCCAATGTAAATTCCAATGTCGTATGACTTGTGCTAATCTGATTAGCTCACGCTCATATGCAGCCAAAGAACGATGACGAGAGGCGAGAGGGCAACTGAAATATGCCACCGGGTGACCCTCATGGTGAAGTACAACACTGATGCCGGAGCCTGAGGCATCACACTCAACAATAAAATCCGAGGAAAAGTCTGACATCCTGAGAACTGGTGCATGAGACAGGGCTCTCTTGAGCGTCTCAAATGCCCGTTGAGACTCGTCCGTCCAGTGGAAACCGTTGCGATGGAGAAGTGCTGTTAAGGGTGCCGCAGTGCTGCCATAATCTTGTATAAACTTTCGATAATAACCTATTAGGCCGAGAAACCCTCGTAAAGCTGTCACTGTAGTCAGAGTAGGCCAGGAAGAAATAGTGTTGATCTTATCATAGTCAACTGATACCCTGAAGCAGAAATCGAATGTCTCAAATAAGCTACCTGTGCAACGGCAAACGCACATTTGGATCGTTTAAGAACGAGCATGTGTTGATGTAATAATGTCAGAGTGATGCGCAGGTGGCGATAATGATCAACAGGGGTGCGACTGTAAACCAAAATATCATCAAAGAAGATCAAAATAAAACGGCAAAGGTGATCTACAAAAACCTTGTTCATAAGGGCTTGAAAGGTTGATGGTGCATTGGCCAGCCCGAACGACATTACCAAGAACTCAAAATGGCCATGATGGGTGCGAAAGGCAGTCTTTCCAATATCCACGGGATCCATCAGTATCTGGTGGTAGCCTGAGCGAAGATCAAGCTTCGTGAAGATGGTGGCTTCGTGTAACTCATCAAGCAACTCGTCGACTACTGGAATAGAGTATTTATCTTTAATAGTTCGCGCATTAAGTTCGCGTTAGTCGACAAAAAATCTCCAAAACTAGTCTTGTTTCCGTACTAAAAGAACTAGTGAAGAGAATGACGAGGGACTCGGACGAATAATTCCCTGTCGAAGCATAAGTGTGCATTGGCGCTCAATCTCGTCTTTCTGAATATGCAGGTAACGGTAGGGCCAGACGACGATAGAGTCAGTCCTCTGTGCAAGACAAATACGATGATCGCATGAGTGAATGAGGGGAATCCCAGTAGGCTCGGTGAACAAGTCTCCAAAAGCCTGTAGCAGCTCAGAAATGTCGGTAGAAGGAAAAGCTGCTAATGTCGGTGCTAGCCCTGGTGGTATCGCTGATAAAGTGACTGGATTGCCCTGTCGAGTGAATTGAAGGGTGAGGGTGTCGAAGTCTCATGTGACAGAGCCTAGAGTCTGCATCCATTGGACGCCAAGAACTGCATCGAGGCATGGTAGAGGGATCACTAAGAAATCAGCCGTGAAGGAGATTCCAGAGATAGAGAACGGAATTGCGCGGCAAGCTCCCAAACAACAAACACGTTCACCATTAGCCACAGACACTGACATCTTGGTTGCAGAGGCAGGTTGAAGCCCCAAACGTGCTGCTGCCCAAACGCTCAAAAAGTTATGCGTACTGTTTGTATCGGCCAAGCTACGAAGGACTTGAGAGTTAAATAAAGCTGCCAATGTGAACTTAGAGGCCTCTGAGGAGCCGGATATGGCGTTGAGGGAGATGGTAGGCTCACTAGAATCTTCCTCTGGCGGATACTCACTCTGCTTGGCCTCGGGATCAAAATCACCATCCAGATAAATAAAGAACAGGTTTTTGTATACATGGCCACGCGTGAAAATCTCATCACAGTTGAAACATAGGCCACGAGCCCTGCGGTCTATCATTTCTGCCTTGGTTAGGCGTTTAAAAGCCGACACTCCTGATAGTTTGGGCGGAAGGGTGCTCGGTACTGATGTGGAAGCAAGCGCAGTGAGGTTCGGCCGTGGAGTGAATCGACGGGGGCCGATGGTGGAAATAACAGATGATCGTCGTTCGAAGGCACGTGTTAATGCCATCACTCGTTTAAGTGTAGGGGGATCATGGAGCTCAACTTCCACGCCTAATGGCTTGCTAAGTCCGACTGTGAATAAATCCACTGCCTAGTCAGGAGTAATTGATATAGCTCTGGTGAAGAGGCTCTAAAACTCTTTCTGATATTGTGCTACTCTTCCGATCTGTTTCAGATCAACCAATTCCCCCAGGGTATTCTTTCGAGCTGAGGACCCGAAGCGCTCAACGCATGATGCCTTGAAGTGATCCCATGATAGTTCTATATACCCGCTGCGAAACCGTTCAAACCAATCTTCCGCATCATCGTTCAAATGGAAAGAAGCTAGACCGACCCATCCATGAGAGGGAATATTCTGGTTGTAAAAATAATTCTCCCAGCCTGTAAGCCAACGTCAAGCATCAGTCGATCCGTCATGAAGGAAATTCCAACCATGCTCGTATCACAAGTCGTTTACCCTCTCTTAAATAAGTGATATAAGGATCCTGGGTGTCCGGGGCTGCTAACGGATAATCTTGGGGATGGTGGAAACTGCCGGAATGCCTGAGCGGTAATGGTGACTCGGTATGTAGGTGTCGTTTGGTCCCGGGGCAACTCCCCCAAGCAATGGAGGTGGACCCTATGTCGGTGGCCAAGGGAGTCTAGTAGGGGGGGTATATTGGTAATTTGTAATTACTTGATCAGGAGGTCAATCAGGGGACCCTGTAAACAACTTAGACCCAATCCTTGGCCCATGCAAGAAGGAATTGTCCGTCGTTGCTGTAGGTATCGCTGCGACTTGGGTTGAATACGTGAGCGTTGACATGGGCGGTGGAACCAGGGCTGTGAAACTGGCGTCGGTAACGGCGCTAAGGGTGGGGGAATGGAGGCTGCGTGAATCGGCAGCCTGTTCGGCGCTAATGGGGCTGATGGCGTTCGGTTTTGCGTGGGTGGTGCGGCTGGTGGCAGAGAGTCATGGCTGCCGGATGACGACGTATGAAATATAGCCATCAGGGTCTCGTGGTTCGCTTGCGCCCGCTCTTCTTGATTTTCCATTAGTTGCATCATCTTTTGCATTAACGACAATATCATCGACGACTCTTCTTCTTTAATTGATGCAATTGGAGAATTTACATCAGAAATAAGGGGCACGACTCTGATACCAAATTGTTAGGATCCTCGTTAGGGAGTTTATCCATAGAACGAGTAACCACCAATTTTCCTTTCATAGGGAGCCAAGAGAGAAGAGAAAGAGAGGGAGTCAAGAGAGAAGAGAAAGAAAGAATAATTCTGGAAAGACTTGCTTACTAAACCCTAGAGCTAATGTCTTTTAAATAAACTATAGCGGACCCCACTAAAAATACTAAATTACAAAAACGACTAACTGACTTAAAGAAATAACAATTGACTTAAATAATTAGATCCTTCTAGAATATTATTTCCCTACGAAGGAGTCCATGAGCTTAGAGCCTGTAACAACTTATGATACCTTATACTTTATCGGAAGTTCATGTTTCCAAATCTGTTTGTTGTGCTTTTGGGTGTGTTCATATGTTGAATGAAAATATCTATAAGAAACTCTACCGAGAGAAGAGACCATAGTCTCCTATATAAATGTCCAAAAAACAATCCAATTTTTTGTGTGGAAGCTGGAAAATTCTAAGCTATGCTTTTGGTAATAAAATTCATTTGCAGAAAGCATAAATTATTGGTGAAACTCTATCACGTTTCTCTTTACCTGCATTCAAGCTTTTTGTGCAGAATTTAATGAGTTATGTTTGGTTCTTCTTGCAAAGCTAGTCGAAAGGAATGTGCTTCTTTTATAGCCGGACTCCCTGTACCCTTCCGATATGAATATTTCATGGCAGAGACGATTTTCTCTCAGGTATGTCATTGTAAAATGGAAACTGGCGGGGTTACAGTGAGTTGTTTATAAATTGACATTATATCAAAAGTGAGGAGGTTAAAAAGTTTGTTGACTCAATTACGAGTAAACTTCATTTGTATGACACAAAGAAATATAAAATTGGTTAAAAAGGATTGCATAAACAAACCTGATGGTAGATGAAACATGAAGATAGCTAACCCATTTTATGCTCGTTTAGGATTGGATCCATTCTCATTGCTTTGTTTTTTTGAAGGTGCAAAATCTGATTTTTTCTCTTTTTCTGTGCAGTTGCTTATGCTACCAGAGCCACCATTCAAGCCAATTTATTATACCCTGGTTATTATCGACTTATGTAAGGTATCACAAATTGCTTTTGGTTGACTGTTTAATTAGTATTTCCAGCAATTTCTAGATTTTATTGTCTATTAGTTAGGGTTTCACACGGGTTTATGAACCAATTTACATTATCGCGTGATTACTCTGATGAGATGCAACTCTCTAGGCTCTCCCTGGAGCTTTCCCTGCAGTTGTTGCTGGTGCAGTTCGGGCACTTTTTGACAAAATAGCTGACTTGGATATGGAGTGCCGCACTCGATTAATCCTTTGGTTTTCACATCATCTGTAAGTTCTGGCTTCTGATCACGTTTGGTATGAATTAGTTATAGCTACGTGTTGTACTTTTTGTAACTTTTTTGTATTAGGTGAGAAATTATTGTGTTTATATTGAAGTTCAAATATTTTGCTGTATGCTCAGATTATCCCAAGTTATTTTCCTGTGGTTAGGCAGATTAAATTTGATCAGTGAGAAGGGGTGAGGATGACAGTTATTTTTTAAAATCATTTTAAATTACATTATTTTTACTTGAATCAATTAAAATAATAAATTAAGCTGTCATTTTTAATTAGATTTTTAAATTTTTTTTATCTAATATTTAATGTTTTTCCAGGTTGCCTTAAGAACCCAAAACCCAAATTTCAACCAAGCCTACCCAAAACCAATTCTTTTAAAAATACAACCTGACCAAACTGCAAAGTCTGGTTCAGTTCGGGATACGCGGTTTGGTTCAATTCGACCCAACCCTACCCTGAAGTATATGCTATTTTTCTTTTGTATTCAATGTCTTAAGTAGATTAGATATTTGAAAATTTGAAATTATCTTTACTGCGGTGTATTTGATAATAAAGTGAGTGATAAAACATTTTTACTCTTTTTTCTCAAGCTATCTTTTATCCTCGGTAAATTATTTGTTAACAAGTTACTTTGGAGAATTGTGCTCCTCTAGGTTTGCCAAGAGTGTAGTGAATGAATTAGGAGGATAAGGAGGAAAATATGAACGGGCTTGAAATGTTTCACTTTTTAGTGGGGAATGTATATGTATTCCACTTCTTTATTAATAATCAAAAGATACATATTTTTGCATGTGTATTTGAATTGAAAAAAAAATGAAAAACTTTTTTGAGGCCAACTGATGGGAGAGAAAATGTTGGAAAAATGATTAGCCTAATTATATTTTGTACTAACCAGTTGAGATAAATCTGTTGTTTTGTTTTGTAATATGTAATTCTCATTTCCTAATTTCACAGATCCAACTTCCAATTCATCTGGCAATGGGATGAATGGGCTTATGTGCTTGACCTTCCTAAATGGGCTCCACAGCGGGTTTTTGTGCAGGAGGTTTTAGAGAGAGAAGTCCGTTTATCATACTGGGACAAAATTAAGCAGGTAAATACATGTTAAATGTCTTCAAGAGCTCATTTATTTTCAGACACCTGCAATTCTATGCTTACAGAGTTTGTATTCGTTCCTATATGTTGAGAATGTTTTCTGTAGTTACACAAGTTTTTGAAATTGTTAATGCATATTGACAAACACCAATGTACGCATCTATACTCAAGCTCTAAGAAGTCAGAATGTGTATTCTGTGTGGACTTAACATTTTTCACTGATAGTGTTTTGGAGAATTATTTGGTATTTTTATTTTATTTTTTGGTAGCTTTTTGTTTACCCTGAATGGCCAAAAAGTTTGTTCATTGTAAGGTGTGAAATACGTTAGCAATTAAAACTTGCAAAAAAAATCTTGACTTTTTTTATGTCATGCTGGCAGCTCCACTTTACTGTAGGTATGAGTAAAAATCTAAATATAAAGAAGCTTTTCCCCTTATTTACAGTTTATTAAATCCTGGTATATATTTTTTTAATTGTCCTTTTAAAGTTATAGTTAGTTTTTATTGCTAAAAAATGTGACAAGATGAACAAATCCTTCATGAGTACATTTCATAATTTTTTTCGTGACTATTCATGTTTGCGTAATGGATCAAGGATAATAAGATAACTTTATTGAGATAGAAAATGTAGGAATGGCTGCTTGCGCTCTTAAATCTCACTGTTTTATTCTCTTGGCAAACTTGTAAAGCTTTTATCTCTATTTCTTTTTATATTGCATTCAGAGCATTGAGAGTGCACCTGGTTTGGAAGAATTGCTTCCTCCCAAAGGTGCACCAAACTTCAAGTATGCCATTGGTGACAATAGCGAGGGAACTGAACAGTATAAACTTTCTACTGAGCTCAATAACATGGTGAAAGGAAAGGCATCTACTCGTGAAATAATATTGTGGATCGAAGAAAGTGTATATCCTGTTTATGGCTTAGAAGTTACTATCGCCATTGTTGTACAAACTCTTTTAGATATTGGTTCGAAGAGTTTTACTCATTTGATTACTGTGTTAGAGAGATATGGTCAAGTCATTGCAAAGATATGCCCTGACCAGGGCAAGCAAGTTCTACTTATATCAGAAGTTGGATCATACTGGATGAACAATGCCCAAATGACTTCAATAGTAATTGATAGGATGATGGGTTACAGGCTTATATCCAACTTGGCTATCGTTAAATGGATCTTCTCTCCTGATAACATTCAACTTTTTCATACTTCAGATCGCCATTGGGAGGTATATGGTTGATGTTTCCTTGTATTTTTTCCTTTGCTCTTTTCTTGTTTAATTTGACTTGTTGTATTAATGCCCAGCTCTATAGGTTTATTAAAAACTACAAATGATGAACTCTAAAGAATTCTGTATGTTGTTGTGTCCATAGCAAAATAAAAGGAAATATTCGTAATATTCGTGGGTTGATGACCCAAATAGGATTAGTTTTGTAACCCTCTTTAAAGGACGAGTCAAAGTTAATATTGATCATTCTGTATGTGGGGTATTAAATCCATTTGAGAATTGATTTGAGTTCTACGAGGGAGACTCCTCTATTTCTTGTACAATTATAATGTAATTTAAGAATTTACATAATTTGGTGGTTAATTAGTAAATATGTTTATAAATTGGTAAATAACTAATTAATATGAAAAGTTCGGGTGAAGAAATGGGTGTTAGTCTCTCTTCTTCGTTTCAGTTATTGAATAATGTTCAATGCATTTCTATTTCATTTTCTTTCTTTTCTTTTTTTTGTTACGACTCATAAATTTTAGCACATATTAGTGCTATGTAAGATTTTAATTTTTTAAATTTCTTCATTATCTTTGCAGATTCTTAGAAACACTCTTAGCAAGACATACAACCGTATCGCAGATCTAAGAAAAGATATTTCCTCGCTTGAGAAGGAAATTTTATCTGCTGAAGAAGCAGTAGGTCATGCAAAATCAGACTTGGAGGCGGCTGAATCAAAGCTCTCTTTGGTGGATGGTGAACCTGTGCTTGGTGAAAACCCCGTGAGAATGAAGCGATTGAAATCATATTTTGAAAAGGCAAAAGCAAGTGAAGTATCAATCCGTGACTCTTTAGAGGCCAAGGAAGCTCTTCTTGCTCGTGCTCTTGATGAGAATGAGGTATTTATCATCATTCTCATTTCTACTTTGTGTTTGTAATCTCACATGCGCCTAAATAAAAGTTTCACTTCCTAACTTCTTTTTGCATGTCCAGGCATTGTTTCTTACTATGTACAGATGTTTCTCGAACGTTTTGAATGAACGCCTCCCTGAAGGATCTAGATCTGCCAGTATTCATGAACTGAAGTCTATGAATGCTGATTCATCAACAACCATGGACTTGGAAGAACCTTCAGCAATGGATTTGGACAGTGAGGATGGTGGACCAAAGAAAAGGTTTCCAATTCTCATTTTGAGAAAAGAAAAAGATGCTTGTTCCCAGCATTTTGCTCTACCTAACATTTTTAAATCCGCGAGGGATTAACTTTTCTTTTTTTAACTATTTGAACAGCCAGGTGAATGGTGAGAAGAAGCCTAATGTGTACACTGTTGGTGAAAAGGAGCAGTGGTGCTTATCAACATTGGGCTATGTCAAGGCCTTCTCAAGGCTGTATGCAACTGAGGTATGGAAACTAAAAACAGTTCTATTTACTACTTTATTCAAATCCTAATAATTTCTCACTAGCTAAGAACAGAATCAATCATACTGATAAAATCTATATTATCTCACTTTTGCTGTAGCTTGTCCTTGATGATTTGTTTCTGTCTTTCTTTAATCTAAATTTAATGTTTCTGGTAGAAGAAAATGTAAATTAAATTCTATTCTATCTTCAATTCACTTTTGTGCACAAATGCTAAGACGTTAATATTATTGCCCGTGGCTTAGGCATTGATAGTGAATTTTGCAAATTATCTTGAATTTTTTTCAATTTTCATTGACATGTAGATATGGCCCCACATTGAGAAGTTGGAAGCAGATGTATTGACAGAAGATGCGCATCCCCTTTTTAGGAAAGCAGTATATAACGGGCTTGGTAGGCCAATGGAATCAAATTAACTGCTAAATGATGTAAATTATGCGGCTAGAAAGGGCAAAGACAACGAGGTTTGTGTCGATGAGAGTAAATTATGTGTGAGTAATTTTGTCGTTTTAGTGTCGTTTTCGTATTCAGTGCCTCTCAGGGAAGATAGTCCGACCACCATTGTTATACTCAAATATGCAGCTTAAAAGGTTCATTTAGATCTCATTTTGCTCTTTAGTGTTTTACACTCTTTTACATTTTACATTTTAAGGCAAAATGCGTTTCAGAGCTTATTGTTTTGGTGATTGGACCTTAAATTGAACTTTGTTTTAGGTATTAGTGAATTAGATTGTTTCGTTATTTACCTTCCCTTTTCGATTTCATTAGATATTGAAATTCTCATTTTTGGTGTTTTCTAATGCGATTTTGACAATTCAGAACGTTATCAAATGCTTAAAATTATAAAGCGTGGACTTGTAGTTTGTGCCGATAGAAGTGGAATTCATTTAGTTTCTAGAATTATTATTTTATTATTTTATTTAATATTTATTATAAATAATAGGTTAAATTCTTTTAAATATAACTGCGAGGGGAATTAATGAATTATTGTGATTTTTCTAAGAATCGAGTTTTAGAACAGATTCAATGTCACGTATATATATATTGATTATTAGAGGAATTATGTTTATTCTCTATTTCTATATCTTTATCAAATAAATATTTAATGCCGAGAAATTTTTATTTAATGGAATTATATGTTTCTGTTTTTGATCGACTGATTTAACGGCTAACTCCGATCTTGGATTCTGCGAGGGACACGTGGCTTCACTGTAAAATTTTGGCGCTAAAATAAGACGGTGAATGGTGATAGATATTATATAATAGCGTCACGAGGGATGAGAAAGAGAACGGATAAGAAAAACGAGACTCTCTCTCTCTCTCTCTCTCTCTCTCTCTCTGCGCAATGGCGCTCTCACCCACAGCTACTATGCCCACAGGCACTGTGCGGCCGCAGCTTCGATCGTCTCTCTTTCCGATTCTGAAGACGCGTTCACTCTCTCTTCCATCTTCCTACTTCCGACGTTCTAACTCCAATCGTAACCGTCGTTGCTTTCCTCGTTTTGGAACTCGTACTCGCGCTTCTGCTAATTCTGCTCTTGATTCTGAAAATGGCTCTGTTTCAACTCAAGAGAAGCCTGAACCTTCGTCGTATGGGAGGCAATTCTTTCCTCTAGCTGCTGTTGTTGGCCAAGTACTCTCTCTCTCACTCTCTTTTCTCTCTCTTCCTCATACATTGTTTCTCTGGTTATTTATTTGCAATGAATTTGATCGCTAGTGGTAGATTTAAGGTGCGCGGTAACTTCTCATCGCTGTAAACTTTTGATTATTATTACATAATTCTGCAGTGTGGAAGATTTTTCTCGAAATTATCTTTCGGAGTTTGCTTTGATTGGTGCTTTTATCGTATTTTCTAAAATATCATTAAATTGTCTATATATTATATAGAAAATATTCAGTCATTTTTTTTCTCATTTAATTAAACGAAGAAAGAAAATATTTGATGAAGGCATAATATAATCCGAACTTGCAGTTCGTCGAAATTCATAATTGTTCACCATTCACCAGCTGCCAAATTTTGTGAAAGTAATATAGTGAAACTGATTAAACTTATGAATGGTTATTTGAACGTCTCATCTACAATTCTCCGATTGCATTTTGTGTTACAGGATGCAATTAAAACGGCCCTTTTGCTTGGAGCTATTGACCGCGGGATTGGAGGTATTGCTATTTCTGGAAGGCGAGGAACTGCTAAAACAGTTATGGCACGGGGATTGCATGCAATTTTACCACCCATTGATATAGTCACAGGTTCAATAGCAAATGCTGATCCAGCCTGCCCTGAAGAGTAAGGTTACTTAGTGTTTTGTAGCTTATTTGTTGCGATGGAAATTCTATTACCAGAAGATGCGTGCATCACACTTCTAATGTGGTGTAATTGAAGTACATAAAACATGCATTTTTCTCCGGTTACTTGAAGTTATAACGATTTACATTATATGCCAAGTTTCTAGAGCTCGGAAACGTAATTTACATGATATTCTGATTTCGTCTCCATGAGTAGTTTCCTGTTCAGTGTGACATTGTTTTTCTTTCTTTCAGCCTGTTAAAAAATTTCATTTCTAAGCCAAGATTTCAACTAATATATTTTGGTTTTGAAGGTGGGAGGACGACCTTTCTGAATGTGTTCAGTATGATTCTGCTGGTAATGTCAAGACCCAGGTTGTTAGATCTCCTTTTATTCAGGTAATTACCATTATTAATGTATTTTCAGATCAATTTCTTTTGTCAGATGAATCAAGTTCTTTTTTCTTTTCAGATTCCTCTTGGGGTTACAGAGGACAGACTTATTGGATCCGTTGATGTGGAGGAGTCAGTGAAAACTGGAACAACTGTTTTCCAGCCGGGCCTTCTTGCTGAAGCACATCGAGGGGTTTTGTATGTTGATGAAATCAATCTACTTGATGAGGGTATCAGTAACTTGCTTCTTAATGTGTTGACTGAAGGAGTGAATATCGTGGAAAGAGAAGGAATCAGTTTCAGGCACCCATGTAAACCACTCTTAATTGCTACCTATAATCCGGAAGAGGGTTCTGTGCGGGAACATTTACTGGATCGAATTGCTATTAATTTGAGGTACAGTGTGCCCAAGTGGAATGAAGTAACTTACAAGCTTTCATTCTCATTTCACTAATGACGAACTTCTTCTTCAGTGCAGATCTTCCAATGACTTTTGAAGAGCGCGTTGCTGCAGTTAGCATCGCCACTAAATTTCAGGAACAGAGCAAAGAAGTATTTAAAATGGTTGAAGAAGAAACAGACTTTGCAAAAACTCAGGTGATTGATTATTGGAACTTGTTTTCATTTAGCAGTATTTATGTCAGGCGTCATGCCTTTTGGCATAGAAGGTCTGCATTTTTCAGCAACAGATGCATTGTTGTTGACACTCGATGACATAAAGTTTGATATAGATATTCATATATCATAAAAAACGTGGATCTTATCACGGCACAAATTCAACATTGGGTTGCTGAGGAAAAAGTTGAGCTCTGTTTTTCCTTTGTTAGATTATTTCTTGTGGTGAATAGGGGACTTTTCCTTCTTTTCAGTGGGACAAACATTCTGATAAAACCCCCTTGTGGCTTTTTGTTGGGGTTGATTAGTGCGGGAAGGTGTGAGATATGCTGTTTTCGGGCGTTAGGTGCTGGTATGGGAAGGGTTGTTTTGAGAAATGGTTAGGAGATTAGCAGAACATTTAAATAAGGAATTGAGTTAGAAAGGAGTTGAAAGAATAGTCCCTGACTGAATTACAATGCTTATTTTGTTGCTCTTGTGCTTTCTTTTTTTCCATTCTAACCAAAATTTTTGAAAAGATGAAAATGACAGAAAGTTGTTCATTATTGAATGAATTCAGATTATATTGGCAAGAGAATATTTGAAGGACGTGACAGTCAGCAGAGAACAATTGAAATACCTTGTTATGGAAGCTCTTCGTGGTGGTTGCCAGGTTCTTACATAAAATTCCCATCTTGATTTTAATCAATTCCCTTGATTGCTCAGTTGTAATTAGTAACCTAAGCATTGTAAATTTATAGAAAATTTGAAGTTTGGTGGACTGCAGCTCAAGCAAATGAGTCATTAATGAATTTGCGCAATCTGATACTTATTTTAATGACTGCATTTTAATAAAGACTAACTTTTTTTTATGATGTTGTTCTTGCTGTGTAGTTTAGTTATTAACTTACTTTACAAACAGGGTCACAGAGCTGAGCTGTATGCTGCTCGTGTTGCAAAATGCTTAGCAGCTCTTGAAGGGCGAGAAAAAGTTGGTGTGGATGACTTGAAAAAAGCTGTTGAGTGTTCCTGAACTCAGTGCTCATTAATTACTGCACTGCTATATAAATGCAATATAAATTAGCTTCCCATGGAAGCACCTGGGCATCCTTTGCTACTTCTACGTTCACATTTATTTCTTTTCAAATCTGTAAAAAAAAATCATTTCTTCTGCAGAATAAAATAAGTCACGCATTCATCATGTCATGATGTGGTCCCTTCAGTTTTTTAGGCAAGTAAAATTGAACATTTGGTTCTGATACTTGTACAGGTAGAACTAGTTATTCTTCCTCGTTCAAACATCAATGAGAACCCACCAGATCAACAAAATCAACAGCCTCCACCTCCACCACCTCCACAGAATCAAGAATCTGGGGAAGAGCAGAATGAAGAGGAAGATCAAGAGGTTATTGACGTGAACTGAGTTGTCTTATAAAAATTGTCATCTAGAGTTGTTTCCTTTAATTATTTGAGTTTTATTTTGTGGTTATCGTATAATCAGTCTTTTGCTTTGTATAAAGAATCAATTCGCCATTTTAAAATTAAGTGTAGGTTTATCAATAACATGGATGATTTCTTTTATAATTAGGAAGATGACGACAATGAAGAGAAGGAACAACAACAGGAAGAATTACCTGAGGAATTCATATTTGATGCAGAAGGAGGTTTGGTTGATGAGAAGCTTCTTTTCTTTGCCCAGCAAGCACAAAGACGGCGTGGTAAGGCTGGCAGAGCAAAGAATGTGATCTTTTCTGAGGATAGAGGCCGATATATCAAGCCAATGCTTCCAAAAGTTTGTCCCTTGTCTCCTGTTTGTTCTTTTACCCACTACTTAAAAATAAAATAAACAAATAACTCATCTGTATTTGTTCAAATCTTCATTGTAATATATGTTTGATAAGGTCAAACTTGTGGAATGAATGATTCTGTTTTTACATAATGTTTCTCGTCTCACTTGATGGGATTGGACTACTATTGATATTTTAAGCCAATCCACATGAATATTTTATTATGTACTGCTGTCAACTTACTGATGATTAATAATCTTCAGCTGGTTAAGTTGAGAGTAGTTCGAATATACATTATTCTATTGTTTTCCTTTTGACAAGTTTCCTCTTTCCCAGGGTCCAGTAAAGAGATTAGCAGTTGATGCAACACTCAGAGCTGCTGCGCCATATCAAAAGTTGCGCAAGGAGAAGAACACGCAGAAGAATAGGAAAGTTTTTGTTGAGAAGAGTGACTTGAGGGCAAAAAGAATGGCAAGGAAAGCTGGAGCACTGGTATTACGCTCTCATTGTTTCTGTTCATTCTTGATGTATACTAAAGAAAGGTGAAACTTCAAATCTGTAAAAAAATCTCTTCCTTTTTACTGGTTCTCTCAAATGGGAAGGGGATAGCTTTACTATCTCCTGTGGAGAATTTTAGTCCTTCATTTTTCTAAGTATTAAAGTTCGTTCTTTAGAGGAAAAAAATGCTGATAGAAAAATCATGAGTATTAAGAAAAATCTCTTCCTTGATGGTCAATGTTGTTACATTCCAAATTGACATCAAATAAAACTTTTGTTAGTTATGGGTCTCAGTTCTGCGTAACAAACACGTTAGTATATGTAAGAAACTTGCTGGGTTGTTTTTTTCTTAATCACATTCTTCCTAATTCAAAGTACTAGGCATTAACTTTATTTAAATGTACTTAGTCTTCAAATTATGATACTTATTGCAGGTAATATTTGTGGTTGATGCCAGTGGGAGCATGGCATTAAACCGAATGCAGAATGCTAAGGGTGCTGCACTTAAATTACTTGCTGAAAGTTATACTAGCAGGGATCAGGTATATTAAATAAATTACATCTTGCCTTCCACTGTTGCTTAAATTCAAGATCTTTCATCTTCTACCTTTTAGCTCAATTTCAATAGTAGAAATTTTTCTGTAAATACTTAAAAGTAGTTTTGCATATATTTGAAACCTGTCTAAATGACAATTACATACATGTGAATATAAATGATCGATTTTCAATTCATTAGTAGCAGGTGCAGAGGTTTAAAAATAAGAATGATTTTCTCTGTTAATTTTAATCATCTTTATCTGTAATGGGCTATGTTAAACAGGTTTCCATTATTCCGTTCCGTGGAGACTCAGCAGAAGTTCTATTGCCTCCTTCTAGATCAATTGCAATGGCCAGAAAACGTCTTGAGCGACTTCCATGCGGAGGAGGTTCACCTCTTGCCCACGGTCTAACCACTGTAAGTACTAAGTACCTTTATTTTTCTAATGGACAGAAGATCTTTCAGTCGGAGGTTTCTGAAACATTCAGTCTTCGAAGTTTCATTTGTTCTATTATTCCATTGCTTGCAAAACAATGGATTATATGCCAACTTCCTTATCCAAAATGTTAAAGAAATAAGGTTAACTCTTTCCAGTTAGAAAAAAAAAGAAACAATTATTTGTCGATGATCATTGAGCTGATTTTTGTGCTTGATTCAATGCCCTTGGCTTCTTCAGAAAGGCCATGTTCAAACTGCAACTACTCGAATATTGACTTCCACCCTAAATAACATATTCGTGTCATCACCAACTGGACCCAAGAAACTACACCTTACTTGTAGGAAAATAATTGGTTCTTGTTCTTGTCTTGGTATTTTATTTTTAAGCCACTGACTCTGTTGTGAATCTGAAATTTCTTAGGCGGTCAGAGTTGGGCTAAATGCAGAGAAAAGTGGGGATGTTGGAAGAGTGATGATTGTAGCAATAACAGATGGAAGAGCCAATATATCACTGAAAAGATCCACTGACCCTGAAGCTGTTGACTCTGATGCCCCTCGACCTTCATCACAAGAGTTAAAGGTACAACATTTAAGTATTGGGAGGAATCTATTTTATTCTTCTATAACAAACATAGAACTGCTTGTATTGGGGTAAAAAGAGTGTTAGCTTAGGCTTGGTTTGGTAAATTCATACAACTTTCAACCAGATGCTTTACGACATGGCAAGTATCTATTGATTTGTGGTTTGATTTTGTTTTATGCAAGAATTCACTGTATAATTCTTATCAAGGGTTTATAAAAGAAGAACAACAAGATGGCATAAACTGAAAATTAATGGGTACCAAATAAAAGATTTTCAATTCTCATCAATTGATAAATCAGTGAGAATTATATATTTGATAATCAATGTGACAATTTCTAATTTTGCTGTGTTGCGGAAACGAAGGATGAGATTCTTGAAGTGGCAGGAAAAATATACAAGGCCGGGATGTCTCTCCTCGTAATTGATACGGAAAATAAGTTTGTATCGACCGGCTTTGCCAAGGAGATCGCCAGAGTAGCTCAAGGTTTATTTTTCTGTGGCAAGTTCTTCAGTCATTAAAAATCTCTCGTAAATCTCATATGAAGCTGTTTGATCTGCAGGAAAATATTATTACTTGCCTAATGCTTCTGATAGTGTTATCTCTGCGGCAACAAAAGAAGCTCTATCCACCTTGAAAAACTCGTAAGAGTCCTTGATTTCGTACCATGTTTATTGTTTTCTGACCAGACTATAATCGGTTCTGCAAGAGCATCATATTTATTTTTCTAAAATTTCATTTGAGTTTACAGTTTTGGAAGTGATCTCGGACACGTTGTTTGGTAGTAGCGATGGTAATGGTTGTGCGATGCATGAATGAAGACACTAACGTCTCTAACTATTTAGGTAAATCCGTTAGCATGGGAATGAAGGCTCGTTGGACTGTTGCTGAATACTGTAGCTGTCTTGCTCGTGAGAGATAGATAGGGAACGATGTACCCAAACTTTGTTCGTTGAATAAAATGTACATTTTTTTTTTGGAAATTGAAAGTGTTATTTTCAAAAAGAAAAATAAGGGAAAAAAAGGAGAATATGAACGTTGTTCTGAATTTAATCTCATGTTCAAAAAAATATCCCTCAAAGAAGACCTTCAAGCTTCCACTTCGTTTCAAATGTAAAAATGAAGGTATCCAGCCTAAAACTGTATAGGCATTTTTGAAAGAACCGACGTCTTGACGCCAATTTAATGCCTCGAGTCAATTTGCAAGTAAAAAAATTAAAAGAAAAAAACTTAGTATTTGTAAAAAACTAATATTTCCAAGCCTCACGATGATTAAGGCAAAAGCGACTATAATCCAGCTTAACATTAATTTAGAAGCCAAATCAACCATAATTTGGAATTCAAGCCATAATCTCAACCCAAGTTGATCAAAATCTTCCCATGTAACGAAGCAAAGAATCACAGCACTAAGATTTGACCGAAGTGAGCTGCCTCAAGTTGTACTTGGAAAGCTCCTTGTACCTCTCCACCACGCCAATCAAGCAAATAGTCTGACCCAAAAAAAACGAACGAAGTTCTTAGCATTGTAGTGATGGAAGCAATCATCAGCAAATAGAGGCACGTGTAGCGTTAAGAAGATGACACATAGCAGTGATCAAGATGGAATTTAATGTGCAAATAGTCTGCCACTTAAAACCATATCTGTATAATTGTCCGAGAAAAATGATGGTAAACTCAGATTCAAAGAAGATTCTTACCCTGCAAATTTCAACGACAATGGTTTTGTCGGGATTACTGAGATCAACTTTATGAGGCTCGGGTACAGACTTTGCCACGATGTTTATAATCTTCATTCGGTCGATTCCAGTATTTGCTCGGGCTTCATACAGCACAGCAAACTGTACCATTTAAAACAAGAAAACTTTTGAGCTCACTTCGTCAGGCCAATATATATATATTTACCCTAGGGTCGCCAACTTTTCACCTCGTATGATTGAACCCTTAGTAAGACTACTATCCAGCCTAATTATAAATGATTGCATCAAACCATATTACACAACTCTTTAACTTTTTATTTATTTATTAGACAACTGAGTTTTAATTTGGTAAATTTGGTGTCAATTATACGAAGAATACAAATTTCACAATAAATTTATCGGAAGGAATTACATGCTACGGAAATTTGTTCCTTAAAATGCCAACTGGTTGCGTGGAATGGAATAGACAAAGAAGATGTAAGGAAGCTACAGAATAAATCTCTCTTAAGAAGAGTTAAAAGGGTCAAAGATACTCTTTGTCCATCTAAAACCATGATTTTCTAATCAAATGGTTCACACTTCATCAACTAGGTCTTTTGATTATTTATTCCGTAGAGCTGAATATGGCAATGACTAGGCTTGTCTCGAGATGGGAATGAACCGAGTGGCGAGAAAATAAGGGACCAAGTAGTTCAACATTATATCTTTTGATGTCTTTTTATGTGATTTCATTGAATTACTGGTAAAGCTTGTTGGGATTTAAAGCTTTTCTGTTGCTAGAAAAATCAACAAGAAATCACAGGATAAAAATATTCAAATGAAGTTTCTCAAAAAACTATCTGACAAAACCTAGTAAACAGAAATTGTTCTATCAACTAACTATTTAAAATGCACAGGATTACCTTTTGAGGACTTTGCGAATCTGCAGGAAAATATTGTGCTACTAGCGGCAACATTGATCTAGAAATCTCTTCTTCCGATGCATAGCACGCCACTTCAATTGGCAAAATTCGTAACAAAAACCTAAAAAAAACAAATACATAAGTCAGAGCCATCACAAAAGCATTTTTCTGAAATCCTGCTGAGCAACAAATGGACCTTGACAAATGTTTTCTTGTTGATGCAGAAGATGTCATGATGTGCTGTGTGACATCTTTTGGGCCAGGTTCTCCATCCTTCTTTCTCATTTGAATAAAGACAACACCATTGCACCCTGAATCAAGGTTGAAAAAGCTTCTCTGTACAACAACCAGTTCAATTTCTGAAAAACATTATAACTGTTTGACAAGACGTACTCTGAGGAATTGCAGCAAGCCATTATCACATATTACTTTTATTTTACTATTAACAAAACTCGGTAGAACTAATAACCATCTTCCTTCTTGGACCACAGAAAGAACGATGACCATATTTTTAGTGCAAAAAGATAATAAAAATTAGACCATTTCACCACAAAAGAGACCTTCTGGCAGTCCTTTCACATCAACTAGCAACAAAGTGATGGGTGAAGGAAAAAAATAGTCTAGTTTGAATGGTAGCTAATACAATATTCAATTTTTTTAAAATTTGTATTCCACAATCAAAGTAATGATGGCGATTTTCAAGGTTCAATCCCATTTTGAGAACAAGCCTGAAAAATTTTCGAGTAGACTGTTTTGCAAGCAATCTGATACGACCCTCCCTCTTTTCTCGCACTTCACTCGGGCCTTCCCCGGTCAAAACCCTCGGGCCGGGAGAAATCGTATCAGAGGATGGCCCATACCACCTGGCAACAGGATTCGGTCCCCAATAATTTCACCATGCGAGGATTCGAACCCTGCACTTGTACCACGATTGCCAAGTGGAGCCCACCACTCTCTGATACAATTTCTCTCGCCCCGAGAGTTCTGATCAGAGGGAGGATGCTGATTGAGAGATAAAATGAGGAAGGCCCGGGAAAAGCTCCGAGTAAAGTGCGGTGGGGGGGGTCGTATCATAAAAGACGTCCTCCTCTTTTTTCCTACACTTCACTCGGGGTGTTTTACTCGGGCTTTCTCCCTAGTCAGCCTCCTTCCCAGGTCAGAACTCTCGGGCCGAGAGGAAACGTATCAGAGGGTGGGTCATACCATCCGACAACAAGATTCGGTCTTCAATAATTTCACTGGTACAAGTGCAGGGTTTGAATACTCCCATGGTGAAATTATTGGAAACCGATTCCTGTTGTCGGATGGTATGGGTCACCCTCTGATACGATTCCTCCCGGACCGAGAGTTCTGACCGGGGAAGGAAGTTGACAGGGAAAAAAGCCTAAGTAAAGCACCCCGAGTGAAGTGCATGAAAAAGGGGGAGGGTCGTATCACAATCACAAGAACTTTCCAAAATTAGCAATTTTATTTTGGCAGGAGCTTTAATAAGTTGAGAGCCTATCCACATGAAGGTTAAACCTTCATGGAGAACACATAAGTAATTTCAACAAAATTTAAAAAAAAAAAAGGAAAACTAGCGTCAACAAGATTGCATCTACGCAACTACTGGGAGAGAGACGATGTTAAAAAAATAGAAGAGCAAGCAAACCAAGAAATTTCGAAATTACCTTGCTTTTATCTCCTAGTTCCTCCAGTTCAGCTTCAATTAGCCTATCGATGGACTTCTCCTCCACCTTTTCATGCAGAACACATTTTGATTCACTTTTTTCAGCTAATTGATTTTTTGTTTGTAGCTGCTCGCCTTCAGTGACCTGATTTTCATGATCTGAACCATTCTTATGGTTGTTATTTGTTTCATCTATTGGATTTTCACCGGCCAAGTCATCTTTCTTTGGAGCTTCTAGCAAATCAGTTTTAGCATTTTCAAGTCTGGCACTTTCATTTTCAAGTGTTTCAGACACGCTTCTTTCATCTACTACATCTTCGTTATCATGACCAGATCCTTCATCACTAGAAGAATCTGAATCCGAAAACTTGATTTTCTTGTTTAATGGTTTATTAGGTAACACCACGTGCTTAGTACCAGAGTCCTTCCCATTCAGTAGCTCTTCAAAAAACTGCATGACCAAACTGCCATTGAGATTGGTGCATAGAACATATATTTGAAACACATAGAATCCATAAGAGTTTACTTTCAGGCAATAGTAATGCATGTTCAAAAAATAAAAGCTAATAATTCAACATATTCACAAAAGAGATTGAAAGGTGGCATAAAGTAATTGCAAATAAGAAATTATAATTTAATCCAGCAACGTTGATGAGACCTATGAAGATTTACAATGTTTATCTTCCAGATGAAGTTCTTGCAATTTGATCACGAAATAATTACAAGCACATATAAATGACGTTGTCACATTACCCAAATAATAAAACATTAATCTCAAATGGAAGAAATGAAGAGGAAAACCTAGAGAATACTGTTCTATAATAAAAAAAATACGCATAAATAATGAGTTTTTGGACATCAAAGTTGCAACACTTCAACTATGGAAAATGAAGTAAAAATGTAGCAGCAGAAACTTGGTTCCCATGACTAGTATATTATTGTAGAAAAACCTATCGACGTGATTGATCAAACTCCTGTCACATATTATATCACCATTAACTCGCATTCCTAAAAAAACCGTTCACGATGCAAATGATACAACGGAAGATAGCTGACTGATGCCGTCGCATTGAAGCGAGAGCAAACAAAAACGGAAGCAAACAGTGAGATTAACAAAGAACACAAGATTCAAATAAATTAAGAAAAAATAAAGAGACGAAGCTACACATACAGATTCGATAACGTTAAGTGCTTCATGAGCGGCTTGGCGCTCTCTGCCGCCATCACAGGTGATGAAGAAACCTTGCACTCCAGGCCTCAACGGATATGCACCTTTCCTTTTCACCGGCTTCTGAGAACACGAAGAATTAAAAAACATCAAATAAATCATATTTCACAGAGAATTCAAAAAGGAAAAGGAAGTTAGCGACAAAAACAGAAAGAGCAGAACAAACATTTTGAGGAAGGTAGCGATGTTTCCTCTTCCTGCTTGTTGAGTTTTTATCTTTAGCTGAGGTAACGGGCTTTGCTTCATTTCCGGCCGCCATTGAGCGCGAAGAGCCTAAGCAATTTGTCAGGTACCTCTGTCCCCTCAACTCCCTGCTACGAGTGCCCGAAAATAATTAGAAAACCAAAGAAAACTTTAGCCAAATGGGCCGTATTTATACAAGTTAGGGCTCATTTAATTTCGGAAAATAATTAAGGCCTAGTGTTTGAACAAGCTTAGGCCCAATTAATTTGGATAAGTTTAGGCCCATTTATTATTTTAGCCCTAGCTCAATTAAAATTTAGAAGCTCAGGCCCGGGTCAAAGTCCAGTTCATTTGAAGGACAGTTTATTTTGGTTAGGGCCTATTTATTTTGTAGACCCATGTAAGGCCCATTTCATGTTGGATGCAGATCCGACCCAGTTCATTCTTTCAGGCCCATAAAAGGCCCATTGTATTTTGGAGTAAATAGGGTTTCGATGTCTTTTTAACGAACTGTGGAAGAGAGAGATTGCCACACTAGGGTGTTTCTTCTTCATTTCGACTACAGAGCCGCTGTTTCTCTGATCGAAGAAGAAAGATGAAGACCATTCTCTCTTCCGAGACCATGGATATTCCTGATGGAGTCAAAATCAAGGTTAACGCTAAAATTATCGAGGTCGAAGGTCCGCGAGGTAAGCTCATCCGCAATTTCAAGCACCTTAACCTCGATTTCCAGCTTATCAAGGACGAGGAGACCGGAAAAAGGAAGCTGAAGATCGAGGCGTGGTTCGGATCTAGGAAGACCTCTGCTGCTATCCGTACTGCTCTTAGCCATGTTGAGAACTTGATCACTGGGGTCACTAAAGGTTATCGCTACAAGATGCGATTCGTTTATGCTCACTTTCCTATCAATGCTAGCATTACTAATGCCAACAAGTCCATTGAAATTCGTAACTTTCTTGGTGAAAAAAAGGTAAATCTTTTCGCTTCGGTTTATTTTGTGGTTAATGGTAATTAGTTTTTTTATGGTTTTCGTATTCATGGCATAAAACAAATTATTGGTATCCATCTTTATTATATTCATTAGTTGCTTATAGCTTGATACTTCTAGTGTCTCCATCACTAGCATATCGAAGAGTTTTTTTTTCAAATGGTTATCAGTGGTCTTTGAATTTACAAATTGCATTTTAATTTAGCCTTACCGTCAGATATTGATAGAATATCTCATATTTTATATTCATGACAATTGGATAGTGATATCTTGAACTTTTCTATGAAAGAAATTCTTGTGTAGCCATATTTTGAATTCTTATACTATGGAGCAGCAATGCAGAAACATTTATATATTTGATTTTAGAAACAATTTTTGGGATCGTGATTATGAAGAAAACGAATATAAGTATCTCCTTCACATATTTTCTCGAATTCCTGCAACTAGTATAGCTTGTAAAACTTAATTTAAAGTAAAGTTTCCATGCTGCGGATGTCCTGTCACCTCCCTAATAGGTTACATTTGCTTATAGTTCTGATCTTTCTTTTGGTGTCATTAGGTGAGGAAAGTGGACATGCTTGAAGGAGTATCAGTTGTCAGATCAGAGAAGGTAAAGGATGAGTTGGTTTTGGATGGAAATGATATTGAGCTTGTATCCAGATCTGCTGCCTTGATAAACCAGGTCATTGTCTTATCCTTTTTATATTTGTATATAAATATGTTTGATAGAATTACAGCACAACTGAGTTGATTTGAAATTTTTTGTGCTTTCAAACAGAAATGCCATGTTAAGAAGAAAGACATCCGAAAGTTCCTTGACGGTATCTATGTGAGCGAAAAGGGCAGCATCCTGGATGAAGAGTGATCAATTCAATAACGGGTTATATTGCCTCTTAGTTTCAAAAGTAGTCTTATGATCTTTTCCATTGTTGCACTCCTATCATTTTGACAATTTCATATTTTGGTTGTTTGTCTGGATTTAGAATTTTGTACTCTTTCAAGAGGGTTTAATTTAAAAACAGTTCATCTTTTACTCCCCAGTGACATGTCCTGAAATCTATTTACTTGTTGAGTGTCGCAGTTTGATTTTATTAATTTGGAAGATGCTTTAAGTTCTGTGATTTCTGTCAATAATCACAGTTTACCCGCTTGTTTTTCTTCTCAAAACGCAGTCTCCACATTTTTCATCGGCTAGTGGAGGTTTTGGGAGATTTATTCCTAGTTGGAACAAGGCTTATTTTCAAAACTAATAACCTCGAAGAAATTTCAAAGTTTACAAATGTTGTCCTATGATCTATTGATCTAATTCTCCTGTTCTGCTAATAACTATTTAATCGATTATTAATTGACATTTACATCAATAGCCTTGTGATAGATTAGGTCATTTTTTCACTATTATTCGTGTGAAAAATATCGATCTGTGCATCGGAAATAATAACAGTACACAAGCAAGAAGCCACTCAGATGCAGACAATGAAACCGAACCCAGCTGTTTCAAAGTAAATTACTTGAATTCCAAGTTCAAATGGAAGTAAGCTAGCCATGGCCCTAATCTCTGCACAAACCAACTACAAACAACAAACTCACCAAGCTTCCAGTCCGAGCAACATAATCTCTGAAATTCTCGACAAGGTCTTGAATGAGAAAAAATCTGTCCTCAGGCATAACTATTTGAATCAAGCAATGGGAGATGTCTAAAATCAGCTACTAGAAGCATTAACCATGCTTCTCTCTGCCATTTCTTTCAACTGTTCAGCTCACAAGAAAAACAAAACATTGAAAAGTTTTGAGTTAGAGGATTTATTTTCTGGTTTCATATGTAGTCGAACTCCTACACGAGGGCGATTAAGATGAGTGGAGTTTAATAGCAGAAATCGTAAGTTTTGATTCATCGATCAAACCGAGGCAGCAATCCAAGTACCAAAAAAACTCTTCTAGCTTATGAGTGGAGTTATCTTTTACACAGCAGCAGACTTTAAATTCTAAGTTATAGGACAAGAATTTCACATGTGACCATGAATAAAATGCTTCTAACAGGGCCCATCTCCCTAGCATTCTCAAATACCAAATGCAGGATCATATTTTCATCAAACTAAAAGTGAAAAAGAAAGATGAATATAGCTCAAGTAAAAGAACTGAATAGATGAAATTTAGGTACCTGAGCCCTCAACACAACGACCTCCTCGCGTGGGCTAGCATTCACCGTTTTTTCATCAATATTTGCATCGAGCCTCGGTGAGATTCTCTCTAAGAGCTTGAGTTGCAGTTTTTGAATGAGAATAACGGGACTGCCTCGGTGATGTTGCTCAGAAAACAAAGTGGGGACCACACCTTTTTCGACGATCGAAGTAAGTGCCGACGAGACACCCTTGGCGATTATATCCTTCCGTGGCACATCATAATTGTCCACGAGGAGGAAGAGAAAATCAAGAAGATTAAAAGTAATATCGACATACTGGGAAATAGAATGTACCATTAATAGGATTGCAGGCTCGATATTCATAATATTATCCACATTTTTATCGAAGAAAAGCCAATCGTAAAACAAAGCAAGCTTCGCATTGGCCTCGATATACTGCTTCCTACAACATTTTAAAAGCCAACCTATGATAGCCCACCTTGGAACAATATCAGACATAAGAACTTTGTTTGGAGGATGATGTGCACAACATATAAATCGAACAATGTCGATAATGAGAGCTTCACGCTCTTGTGAAAATAAAAACTTCTTAATAAACCACGATTGGTGGCGTTTTTGACTACCGAGCTTCACATGTGTCAATAAAAACCGTAATTGAACCTCCATATGTGGACTAATCCTAAGTAAAGAATACCGGCTAGAAGTCCTCGAGCAATAAAGCTGTGAAATATCTGAAAACCCAGGAGTTTTAAACTCACTCGGATTAGACACCAAGTCTTTCCATATTAATTTAAATTCGGGTACGTGAAATAGATCTTGTAAAAGCCTAATGAAATCCCTGCCAATCTTCAAACACAAATGAAATTGCTCCCTTACAACTCGAACACAAAATGCAATCTCCAATCGAGTGAGAGCTTCGAGTTTACTACGATCCGATAATCTACAGTGATCAGATAGCAATCGGAGATATGTATACAATGCACTAGCAAGAACAAGTGGTTCTTCCTCCAACAAGCAATCATATTTGACTAGAAAAAGACTTACTAATTCAAAAGACAACCATAAATTTCCATCGCTAAAGTCTCCACCAATAATCTGCCTCAAGAGGGATACCAAAAGGCCATCGAAACCTACCCCCAAAACATCAACCATAATCTCAGTTACCCAAATCAACTGGCCTTTTGACGAGTCTAGAAGTTTAGGATACAGTTCGTTAGCAATCACTAGAAGTAAACGAACAAAAAGAGCATACCCATCAGTGACAATGGCGTGTAAGAGCTTGATATGAGCTTCTGCAGAATCTGGTTCGCATAATACTCCGTAGAGAATGGCCCGGTTGAGGTCCAAGTATTCTTGAGGATTGGGTATTTTCAAGGAAAACAGCGGCCTTAGGTTCTGTTCAAGAAGCTCAAAAGATTTCCTCAGAGAGAGCTCAGTCTGGTTTTGAGATTCGTGGGAAGCGACGTAGATGAGCTTGGAAGCCATGAGAAGGCCCTCGAATACCAAATTGCGACACCCTCTTAGAGGAATTTGTGTTTCATTAGAAGACCTGGACTGTAATTTCAATTGTCGAATAAATAATAATACCTCACAAGTCTTCTCCTCCGCCGTTTCAACTTTCAAGTAATCGACTACCGCCGGCGAATGCATTCCCGGTGACCTCTACCAGAACTCCGGCGATTTTGCCCACCACTCAAACCCAGGGTTTAACGAGTTTCTTTTTCTCGCACAATAATTTAGCTTCCTTAATTTTCAAAAATTTTAAAATACTATTTTCCAAATATGAAGAAAAAAACTCATTTTTAATTTAATATTTAACGATTTTTAGTTGGGTTTTCGGGTTGATAGGCAAACTCAAAAACAAATTAAAAATCAAAAACCATCCAGAATTTGTAATATCAATCAGTGCAGCACCGATTGGGTCAACACGTAGAAATCTAGTAAGAATTTACATTTCTCTCATCCTCAACCCCAACACAAGCCACATTCTGGTGATGAAAAATTGCCAAGGAGAATCAAGCCGACAAACTATAATGTTCAAGAAAATGGGTGGGGGAGAGGGGCAATTGGGAAAAAAAATACACAGCTATTTCTCTCTCTCTCTCTAGCAGATGAAATCCAAATCTAAAATGATCAGTTGTGAGATAGAAGAAGACTACCTTTTGATTTCTCCAGCTGTAATTCGTAAGAATGAGCTTTCCATTTACAAATGCTTGCTTGATTGTTCATAAATTTCTCGTCAGTTAGCCACCTCCTCGCTTCCGCCACCTATACTAGACTTGTCCACTGACCGCACATTGTACTGTTCATACACTCTTACTCGATTTTCTGCCCACCATTGCTCTGCCTGCTTCTCGCTGAATCGCTTCCGACTGTAATCATGGGCAGCATGAAAAAAGTTCAATGTATTTTGTGGAAGGAAGAACGTAAAAGAAGGTTAAAACTTTGAGAATTATAGAAATGGGATCATTTTCATAGACTAGTTCCTGACTAATGACTTCAACTTTTAGGATAAGGTTTACTTTTTTATTTCTTTTCATAGGGAACTTGTGTTCATTCGAATTTTCATATTTGGGTGGATTTCTATCCCTGATATTCTGTAACTTTTTGTTTTTAATACACTACTTATAATCGAAATTAATTAAAACAAAGCGTACCTGAATCGAACGCGCTTAAGATCTTTGGCACCTCCAGGAAGGGAGGTAAGCGTAATGTACACACCAAGCTCGTCTTGCTCGACCCATTCGGCTTCATGACGAGATTCATTTTCTTTTGGTTTGTTTCCATTCCTGGTTGTAGAATCCAAATGGCCCGGTTTATTGTGGGCAGAATTACGAGCACTTGTTGCGCCTGATCCATTAGAAGATAACTGGCTTCCGTTTGATTCTGCTTCTAGCATTGTTGCTTGGCCATTAAATCGGTCGATGGATGTGCTGATTAAATCGTTGGAGACTGGACTAGAGCTGAAAGAGGAAAGAGGAGGCGATTTGATATTTCGAGCTGCTCCAACTGGCAACCTTTCAGCCATTTCTTTCAACTGTTCAGAGTTCCAAAGACCATTCAAAATTTATCAACTAAAAAAATCTTTGTATTAGCACAAAAAAAGAGATCTGCACAGCTTCAAACATATCGAATGTATTGAATGGTCATATTTGATATTATAACCCAAATGAAAAGGTAAGTGCAGATATCAGTAATGATAAAATTCCATAAAGTAGGTGAATTATGCAATGTTTGGAAAAATACATAACGCAGGGGGTCTATAAAATTATCCTACAATGATGACTAAGAGATAAAATAGAGTACTGTGAGGAAACATTGGACAGCTTATATTGATTTATGATAATTTCATGTATACTACCGGATTGAAGCATCGCGAGAAAAACAAATGAATCTACACCTAAAATCTCATCATGAATGAAAAGATTCGTTAAACAATTTATCTACTACAGTAATAAGCAATCATCTTACTTGGGAAGTAAGCGACTTAATTACTTCTTTAGCTGCTTTGCATTTTGCAGTCTCTTCCCCAGCAATTGCTAACGCTTCCTTCAACTGTTTGCTTGTCATTTCGAGCTCAACTTCTTGAAGTTGGGCTTTGCGTGTGAGACTTTCAACCTGATAGAGAAACTTGTCAGCATGTTCTTCGGAAATTGCAGAACAAACTAAATATTGTTAGAAGTTTTAAACCAATGACCCTGACAGCCTACAACTATTAATTATATTTTTCTGGCGCAGCAACACCTTCATGGATAAGTGGTTTGAGTAAAAAAAAACATATTCAGGTACTAACTAAGAAAGAACTTTTTAGTTAAAAATAGATTACGGGTTACCAACTATCAAGCAACCTTCTGACATTTTCGAGTCCCATGCCATACATAAATAAAAATTCAAACAAATACAAGACCAAAAATAACTAGTATCTTCGTTATTTCTAACTATCAAAATAATTTTTGCTAAAGAAAAAGAAAAAAAAAGCTGATCATATGTTGTATAAAACTTCATATTTTTCATCATACATAATCTGCAAGCAAATAAAACCTCTAGATATCATAACTAGTAGTTACAAACAACTAAGAATCTCTATCTTGATGACTGCTCATCAAGGACAGGTCCCATCTAACTACAGACAGCAAAAGCAGACTATCTGCATGCTCATACTATATGACAGATCGTTGGTCATTCAGTAATTAATAAAGAAACGAAGTAAAAACAAAACAGGATTAATTCATTTCTGCGCCATCAATAAAGGATACAGATATCATAATGTGATTACTAACTCGTACATGCATTCTCTCATGATCCTTCCAAATTACAGACAAGTACCAGATATCATTTTTAAAAATTAGAAAAGCGTGCACATGGAAGAGAAATCCAATGTGGAAAAGAAGGAAAAACATCAAAGCCTAGATAAATAAATATATACACTCACTACTTGTAAACTCATCAAAGACAAGACCGAGCATCCAGTAAAGCAATCAGTCAGATATCTGGTTTGGAAGAAAACAGCAATGTGCTACCAAAACCAACTTCTAGTCTCACATAAGACCAAATAAGGTATCCAAATAGCAAGGTGTAAGTCTAACAAAAGTAAATGATGATAAGCGTAAACTGACCTGGGACCTTAGTTTAGCAACCTCTTGGCTAAGGCTATCATTTGTTCTTTTAGCATCGTCCAAAACAATCTTTGGAGAGGTGAGTCCGCCAAGAGTTGGGGTTGGAGTTGTTGACCGAGGTGGGCTAGGCCGTCTTGATATGGGGGAAGTAGCTCGAGAAACCATTCTTGATCCAGGAACAGAAGCTGAGAAAAACTTTTTTGATGATCCAAAAACAGGATTAAAAGATTTCGAAATATTAAGTGCCCCCCATTGGGAGCCACCATTTGGAATTGGCGAGACCCTACTGCTATTGAATTCTAGTTTTTTGTTTTTCTTAGAAGATCTGTTTTCCACTTGCTTCAAGGATTCTTGAGAAGAGAACCTCGCAAGTTGAGCACGAGATCTTGTATCCACTTTATCGGTGTATTCGGGCTGATTGAGGCTTCCTCTTCTGCTCATCGAAGACTGAGATGAAGCATCAGTTTCAGTAGCTTTCCGAAGTTTATAATAACAATTATCACACACTCGATAAGGTTTGTTGGGGTTAGGTGCCATAGAAGCCTTGAGAGATTTTTTACTGCTACACGAATGACAAAAAACAAGTCCACAGTTGTAACAGTTGTGGCGTTTCCTTTTGAAATTAAATGGCGTACGGCATCCTGAGCACATAGATTGATCAATACCTGAGACCCACTTATGAAGGCAAATAGCAGTACTAAAGTTTGCTCCACAAGCAATGCTTTTGACTTGCTTGTCTTTCAGAGCTTCAACTAACGTAGGGGAACTTTTATCATCTGTATCTCCATGGCCCAGACGTCCATTTGCTCCCTTCCCCCATGTGTACACCTCAGTTCTTGAAGTTAAAGTCGCAACATGGTATGCCCCACAAGCTATCTCCTCTACGAAACTCTTAGATAACTTTCCTTCAACACGAGCAGGGAGCTTTCCATCAGCTTGAGGGTTCCCTAGCTGGCCATAAACAGGACTGCCCATAGTGTAGACATGGCCAGAAGTTGTCAGCGCCACAGTCAGACTATGTCCACAGGCAACTTGACAAAAGCTGGGTTCAACAAGAGCAGCAACACAAGTAGGTACAAGTTTTGCTTCTTTATCACCATGCCCTAATCGACCTTTATCCCCATCTCCCCAAGTGAATAGTTTTCCTGAAGAGCAATTACTTGAACTTGAGTTCCCTACCATGACTTCCACTACAGCAGCAGCGTGCCAAACTCCACAAGCAGCTCTCACAGTTCGTAGACCCTTGAGGGATTCCACTTCCCTGGGTACAGAAACACTGTTTCTGTCACCATGACCCAAAACACCAAATGTACCATCACCAAAAGTAAATAGTTGTCCAGAAGAGGTTACAACTGCTGTGTGCCAAGGTCCACAGGAGACTGAAGACACGTGTATGCCATCCAAGGGCCAATTTACTCTTTTTGGGACCCAGTGACTCACTTCATTGCCATGCCCAAGAAGACCGAAATTGAAGGTGCCATCACCCCATGTATACAGATCACCAGAAAGTGTTACAGCACAGGTGTGGTATTCACCACAAGCTACTAGCTCAATATTTGAATTCCCAAGGGCATCAATAAGCTTTGGATGCGGCACATCAGAATCTACACCGTGCCCAAGTCTTCCACCAGACTCCTCCCCCCAGGAAAAGATTTCACCTTGCTTTGTTACTAATGCTGCATGATTTCCACCGCAGGCAATGTTGTGGACATCAAGAACCACAATTGATTCTAAGGCTTTGGGCAGCAAAGAATCCATTTTTGCACCAAAATTACTACCAACTCGGTGAGCTCCACCACCAAGAACACCATCGCCTGTTCCTTCACCCCAGATAAAAACATCACCCAAGGAATCTCCATCATCATGACCTGAACCTTGACTTGATGAGCTGACAGCACTAGATAGACTAACTCTAAAAGCATCCATTGTCATTGCTTTCATGTGACCATGAAGGCTATCTGAGCCACCAGAAGATACAGAATGGACTGAACCCCCAGCAGAATCGGATGGGAAGAAACCTTTTGGAGGGACAGCATATAACATCACATCTGGCATTGCCCTATCTGTGCCCGTTTTAGGAGGACTTTCATATGGACTGTGAAGACGAAGATGATCTCCGCTATCCTAAAAATTGATGGGATAAATATATTCCTTTAATTAGCTATTCACAGCATATGAGGGAGGAAATTAGTGCAATAACAAATTATACCTTTTGCAAACTATCATTACTTCCAAAAGGGGAATGCAGAGGAGAACTGCGTCGCGTGTATGTTCTAGGACTAGTTGCTTCAGACATAATTCCGTCACTTCTAGATTCTGTTCTCCATTTTCGATGCTGACATCGTGAAATCAAAGCTTTCAACCCACTAAACCAAACTTCAGCCTCATCTTTATCCTTGCATATCTAGTAAAAAACCAGAAGTTCAGGTTACAATGTATTCAGATATGCTATCTGACAACAGTCAGCTTAAAAGAAAAACCAAGGATCACAAATAGAGGGGTAAGCAACAGAGAAATATCATACCAAATCTAGTGATCTTTCATTATATATCAGAGAAAAGGACTGATATTCCTTCTCCGGACGAGGATACCTTTGAAAGATTGGCTACAAATATTGAAAGAAAATGTTTAACAGGGGACATAATTTATGATAGTGCTGTAGCAATTCATGACACACCATTAAACTTCATGCTTTAGGAAGCCAGTGAACTACCTTTTTTTGCCATGCTCATAAAGTTGCAAAAACACTGTAATTGTTTTTACAATGATCCAAAGGAAAAAGAAAATTTTACAGGAAAGAAATGGATAAAATTTACAGGAATTGTCAGAATCTTGAAAAAGCTTTGAAAGTAGAAAATATTACAACTTTTAGGTACCATATACAGTTCATCCCAGCACACAAACTCACGCGAGGAACAAATTTTACCATACAATTAATCAAAAAAGTGGAGGAAGAAGGGTAAATCAATTATACTTAAGATGAGAAAGCCTTATAGCTGAAGCACAGTTCATTGGACGTGCTTAAAACTAATTTCAATTCAACCAAAACAAATATTCCTTTCCAGGGTTTATGTCTTAAATGGAATAACCTTCCTCCTCCATATTCACAAGGCAGAAAACTGCTATGAAATCCATAGAATGGACGTGCTTAATCATCAAATTTTAGTTCTATCATAGAATGCAAGCACAAAAAGAGGGAATCATGAAACTAATTTCAGAGAAATATGACGAGAAATAAGTACATGAATTTGACGAGTGAACAGGGGAAAGATAAAGCTTACGTTACACAAAATATGAGGCATTCCTATAAGCAAAATGATGATAAATGCATGCAAAGGCAACTATTGGTCGCATAAATATGGTTCAAGAAATAGGCTAGTAACAAAATGCTGCCCCAATACATAACTGCTCGCCTGGCCTAGTTTAAGACATTTTTCCTTGTAATTTATCATACATGCACCAAAAGTTCAATTTGGATGCCTTGTTAAGAAATTGCACGAATTAAATTATAAGTGACAGAAAGCAAATTGATTAAAAATTGACTACTTACAGTGCGTTGCCCCGATATAATTCTAGACACATGGCTTAGTTTAAGATGTTTTTCTTCTTTTCCTGAGAACCATATCAAAACAGTCTCATCCTGGTAACAACAAGATATCAGTATCCAATTGGTGAGCGGGAGAGAAAAAAGGAGAGGAAAAGAGAATGACAGTGGCAGATATGAGGAATATCCATTATGATAAGACCTCAAGGTAGGAACTTGATCCATTATGATTGTGACAATGATTAGTTTAAAGCATGAGCAATATGATGAAAATTTTTAATAAATAAAATAGTAGGTAATCATAATTATAAGCGTCCAATGGCCACTAAAAGATATGTTTAACATGAGATACAGGTATTATTCTCGCTAGCTAACTCACATTAGAAAGCCGGAAAGGACAAAATTTGGGCTTCCCCCTTCTTCCATACTTGAGCAAATAAGCTCCTTTCTTTAGAGCAGTAATGGCCTATCAAAAAATACAAATATGAAATGAACAGAACTAGCAAGGTTATTATGAAAATTAAAAAGAAAATTTATTTTATTGTTATAAATGATTCCAAACGTTAGACAATTGTTCAAGGAGAACAGTCTTCTAAGCAATTTTTTATGTGACACTAGAATTAATTTTAAAGATTCCAAAAGGAGAAAAATTTTGACTGAGAATCCACCAATGTTACAGCATTGGTAAAGGGGACAAAAATGAGACTTCCGTCAATAATAATAAAGAGAATTTGCTCAGACATGTAAAACAATAGGCTAATTTTTCATTCACTTAAAATATTTCTATATGACACCTGGTCACTGAGACCATCAGAGCTGAGAATCTTCTCCCTCCTAATTTACTAAATAAATCAAATACATGCTTCTCTTAATTACCATGAAATTATCTAAAACCATCTCAAACTATGGGGTGGCTATTTATGAGGAAAATTATGTTTATTAATTACCAGGTCAACTTCCTAATGCTCTTTTTAGTAGTCTGTGTGTGCTATAACTATAAAAGACACCATACCTCTACACTTCAGACATTAAAAACATTGTAGTGCCCATGGAGATCTACAAAGCCAAAATCTACTATAATAAAGGTAATCTCATTATCATTCTTCTATTCATTAACGGAAGTTAACTCCAATGCCAGTTTTCTTCAACACAACAATCTTTCAAAATATAGTCTAACTAGCAGGTTATCAATAACAACTAGCAGCAGCTTAACGGGGCAACATCAAGTCTTACAGTAGAGCATTCTTGAGTTGAAGTATTCGACAAGTGTCGCACTATTTGGTCCTAATACAAAGCTAGATATATGATGCAATTTCTGCTACTTAAAAATGGTAACATGTGTTCACAAGTTTTGAAGATGATCCTCTATCAAACAATATGCCATCAGATAATTTTCACAACTAAGGGTTTCTGATAAGAAAAGAATGGCTCAGCATATCCATCTGTCTGGTGAAAAAAAAAAGAAGTCCAAGATTATTACTCTTTCCTATCAACCATTGAATAAAAAATTCAAACGGTTTTAAGACGCGCCAACTTACACCATTTTTACAAGCTGTGATATCACTGAGAGGAAATGTTATATTCAGGCGTTTAGATCAGCCTTCAAGGAACTAATGAACAATCTTTTAGTACGTATGCTCACAAATTATATAAAAGTCAATTGAGTTGATCGTGTTTTCTTCCAATACAAAATGAGTAAATCAAGTTATCACATACATTAACTGCAAGAAAAATTTAATCCAATATCATTTGATGCCATTAACAGTACAGTACTTGATATCACTACAAACAAGTATTCAATGTGAACAAGATTTCACAGAAAAAAAAAGAAATAATATCAAATCTCATTCAAAAGAAGAAAAGAAACTGAAGCTATTGATAAGCCAAACCTTAATGCGTGATTTCAAGATTAATATCAGATAAATGTATCCACATTTAACAATTGATGAAAAAAGAACTAACAAACTACCTGTTCAATGTCCCTTTCGACAGGTCCAGCCCTGCTAAGATCTGAAGCCATCCTATCCATCCTTGACATCGCGGAAAACTACTCTCACGAATCAAACCCCTAAATCTCAAAACCAGACTTCGGCTCAACCATTTTCAAAATAAAACCCTTCCATTAATCAATTCCGTCAATAAACTGATCCGACCCCTACTAAGACTCGAATCTACAACCTCAAACAACCCGTAACATTCAAAAATACTGAAATCAACCATCGCAACCTCCCAATTCCACTACGATTTGCGCAGCTGAAGGTCCGCGGATACACTGACCACAGAAGACTAAGCTCCACTTTTCAAGGCCGTATGGCTCACCGCAGCAAATGAAGATGAACTGTCTGGCAATATCAACTGTTCAGCAAGGTTCGTTAAAAGTAAATTGATCGAGACGGATACCGAGCAATACTCCACGGATTCGATGCTGAATCGCGAGAGAGTTAAACAGTAGCTCTGGATAGATATGTAAGGAAATCGAGAGAAGGATACTGCGCAGAACACCAGAAAAACTATGATCTAACTGTGTAGCTCAAGCGAGAGAGAGAGAGAAAGAGAAAGGGAATAATGCGGAGATGGAAATGCTGGTGTCCACGGCTGAGGGACGAGCTCAGGTTATGTGAATGGAATGAAAAAGGGGAAAAAGGAAAATAGGAAAAAGGTGAAGTAACATATAAGTATACCCTTGATAGTTTCTTAATTTACGAAACTGGCACTTGACGCATGACACCTCTTCCTCTCCCTTTCCTTTCTCCACGCTGATTTTAGTATGTGATTGGGAGGAGGAGAAAAGCAAGAAAAAGTTAGGAATCTTTCAAGTTTTATATTTAATAATTTTTCCCAAAAAAATTAAATTAAATATTACCAATAATTTAGGTGTATAATATAAATTTGAGCCCAATAACCAATAACCTATTAATGTTTTAGTTATTATGAATGATAAATATTTAGGATAATTTTATAATTATATTTTTCTCTTATAATTATGATTGATATAATAAATAATTATTTAAATTTTAACTTTTTAACTATACTTTAATTATATTAATCAATGTTCAACACATGTGTATAAGAATATACGATAAAAATGTAAATTTATAATTACTTATATTTTAAATCAGAGTAATGTTATGTTTACTTTCTTAGCATATTTTCTTAACATAAATTCTGATATGTTGAGTTGTGAATAATTTAATATATTATAATTAAAATAATTACTTATAATATTTATTACAGCAATCGTAATTTGACTCATTGAATGTATGTTAAAAATGTAAACGTCGAATTATTCTTTAAATAATGATTATTTGTAGTAATTATTTATTATTAATCCACCAATTAAAATAGAAGAAAGGATCTAGTTTGTTTTATTATTGATTTAAAAATGTGAGTCTTTTAATTTTCCAAAGTTTAAAGCAATAACACTTTCTAGAGCATTGTATTTTAGTAAAATTTGTCATTGAGTGAAGTGTAGTTAAATGCGAAACATTACGTATTTATTATTTTTATTTATTTTGTTTGTTTTAAATTTTCTCATGTTTATAACATAATTTGTTGCAATAAACATAAAAGGTTTGATATTTTATTTTATGTTTGTCTTTATGATGATAATAACGTCCATGACTGTTCCTTTTAATGCGCAAGGACTTCCTGATGGAGACCTCCGACATATAATCGTAACAAAATCCTATAATTCTGCAATGAGTTTATTTATGAAAAAAATCAAATTCAACCTCGTGATTTAGGCAAATTAAAAAATCAATATTTAACGTTTAAAATGAACAAAATAATTTGTTCTTCATTTTTTTAGCTCGTTATAAATTTTACAATATTGTTTATTAAATTATTCAAAGTACATAATTTTAATGATTTAAATTTAACATAGCAAATACGGAAGATCGAATATAGCTAAAAAAATTCAGATATTTTCGGTATGACATTCCCTTCGTGATCCCGGTGTATAAAATTCTAAATAAAATTAAATTTGAATTATTGTTCGGGAATATAGGTGGATAAGAAAAGCTCAATTATCCAATAAATATTTATTTTCTAAAAACCCATATAAAAAATAAGGTGGATCGGACCTGCCCGCATGAGCATAGCTCAGTTGGCTCAAAGATGGTAGATTGGGTACAAGAGCTTAGGTTCGACGCATGCGCTGTCCTAGTGTGGTCGTGTGAGAGTTGTTACCCACAATGTTGGGGTAGCTCCTTGGGATGTCAGGTAAAGACCTCATATTTCTGGGTTGCTGAGTCACTGTGATTTAACTTTCTCACAAATTGTCGGGTTAGGGTATGAGACCGCGGAGGCGAGAGATTTTGCCTTTTTTTTTGTACAAGGTGAATCGAACCTTTTCCCACTAGAGATCTATGAGTTGTAATATTATCATCTCAGAATTTAATATTTTTCTGCCAAATAAGAATACTTTAGAGAAAAGGTGGGCTAGCCAAAGGTCACACACAAATGTAGAGCCCATAGATTATTTCAAGTTCAAGTTGGGTTATGTGGTCCTCTTCTTACTTTTTCTTAAATCACGTAGTAGGTCACCCTCACAAACTATATACATACACATATTAACGAGTATTGCTTGATTTTGCTTCTAATTTATCCTACAATATATCACTAATTAATATTTCAAAAATAATAATTATTTATATTTCTATAGTTAAGTTATTATAATAATTAGCATAACTCATCCTTTGAGCTAGTATGAGACCAAAAATTTAATGCTATTAATATTCTTTTAAAATTAAAAAATCAATTTATTCGCTAAACTATGGTAATAGCTGTAGCGGTCCTAGCAGATACCTTAAAATTTTACTTGTTGTCAGTAGACACCTTGAACTTTATCATAATTTTAACATTGTGTCCTAGCTTTTGTTAGTATTTTTTTTAAATTTGCAACCACGAAAAGTTTAAAAGATTGTATTTTGACGAATATTGTAGGTTTTATAGTTAACATGATTAAATAAAAACAATAAATGAAATTTCTTGTATTTATCTATAAACAATAATGTATTGGATTTACAACGAAATTAACCATAAATATATATTTTATATATAATTGGATTTAGTAGCTGAGAAATAAATAGCAATGGGTCATTTTGCTCCGTTCGGGTCGTAGAATCCACCTTCTTCTCCGCCCCGGTGAATTTAGACGGATAACAAGACTGAACGAGCGACGGAGGGAAATTTTGGCGGCGGCCACCGGCGGACAGGTAAACCGCCGCTCTCCACCAACTGCCCTTAGTAAACGCTTTGAAGCCAGTGGTGAGAGACTCGCAGCTGAGCTTGATTTCTCTTTGCTCGCAGTCTGAGTCTGATAGCTGCGAATCGCTGTATCCCGAATGGCTACTGTACGAGTTTCTATTCAAAAACAGTGTCGCAAGACTCTTCTCACTCATTTCCGTTATTTCAGTCATTCTTCTGTACCTTCACCGTCTCTTTTGAATCAACTTGAATCCTTTGAACCTTACAAAACGTCCTACCATACCTATCAGGATTCCGTTTCCTCAGTTCGTTCTCCGGATTCTTTTTTGGCGGAGAAGATTCTATTGTCGCTAAAGCAAGGTAACGCATGTTCTTTGGGCAGTTATTTGTATCGATTGGACTCGTCGCTCATAGTTGAAATTCTCCGTCACTGTCGCCATGATTTACAAATCGGTCTGAAATTGGTTGATTTGATTTATTTGAAATGTCCACATATTAAGCAGACATCGCATTCGTTGAGTGTGATGATTCATTTTTTGGTGCGTGGTCGAAGGACATCGGAAGCACAAGCTTTGATTCTTAGAATGATTAGGAAGAGTGGCGTTTCACGCATTGAAGTCATTGATTCTTTTGTTTCGACCTTTGATGATTTTGGCTCAAATAACGTAGTTTTTGATTTGTTGATTAAAACTTACGTGCAAGCAAGGAAGTTGAGAGAAGGGTCAGAAGCATTTCGAATATTGAGGAGGAGAGGATTTATTGTATCTTTGAATGCTTGCAATAGTCTTATAGGTGGTCTTGTGAGGGCGGGGTGGTTTGAGTTAGCATGGGAAGTATACGGAGAAGTTGTTGGAAGTGGAATTGAACTGAATGTTTATACATTAAACATCATGGTGAATGCTCTGTGCAAAGATCATAAAATCATGGAAGCAAAGCAGTTTTTGTCGGACATGGAAAGTAAGGGAGTTTTTTCTGACAATGTCACTTACAATACGCTGATCAACGGTTACTGTCACGAAGGACGTTTGGAGGAAGCATTTGAGGTATTACACTCCATGTCAGGAAAGGGACTAGAACCCAGCCTCTTAACCTATAATTCCATTATTAATGGATTATGTAAGATAGGTAAATATGCTAGAGCAAAAGAAGTTTTAGAGGAGATGAAACACATTGGACTAAGTCCCGATACTACTACTTATAACACGCTATTGGTTGAGAGCTGTAGAAAAAATGACATTTCAGAACCTGAAGAATTAGTCCATGAGATGTCAAGGAGAGGTGTTGCCATGGATTTGATTAGCTTTAGTTCTCTAATCAGGGTGCTTTCGAAGAATGGAAAGCTAGATCGTGCTATAACATACTTTCGAAATATTAAAAGTGTTGGTTTGGTCCCTGATAGTGTGATTTATACCATTCTTATTGACGGATATTGTCGAAATGGTTTTATTTCAGAGGCTTTGAAGCTGCGAAATGAAATGCTGGTCCAGGGATGTGCTATGGATGTGGTAACATACAATACCATTTTGAACGGTTTGTGTAGGGAAAAGATGCTTCATGATGCAGATGTTCTATTTAATGAGATGATAGAGAGAGGTATATTTCCAGATTTTTGTACTTTCACCACTCTCATTCATGGATACTGCAAGAATGGGAATATGGACATAGCTTTAAACTTGTTTGAAAGAATGAAAGATAGAAACCTAAAACCTGACATTGTAACATATAATACATTGATTGATGGGTTCTGTAAAGTGGGGGACATGGAGAAACCTGTGGAATTATGGAATGACATGATCTCTAGAAATATAGCTCCTAATTTCATTTCCTATGGTATTTTAATTAATGGGTTTTGTAACTTGGGACATTTATCCGAGGCATTCAGATTGTGGGATGAAATGGTTGAAAAAGGCATTAAACCTTCTCTAGTGACTTGCAATACAATGATTAAGGGGCATTGCCGATCAGGCGAAGCAGAAAAGGCAGTTAAGTTCTTGAGAAAAATGATTTTAAATGGAATCAATCCTGACAGCATCACATATAATACTCTTGTTGGTGGATTTATAAGAGAGGAAAACATTGACGAAGCTTTTTCTTTGATTAATGAAATGGAAAATCAAGGACTTTGCCCTGATGTTGTTACTTTCAATACAATTTTAAATGGGTTCTGTAGACAAGGCAGAATGCAAGAAGCAGAGCTAATATTAAAGAAAATGATAGAGAAAAATGTAAAGCCTGATAGAGCCACTTATACATCGTTGATCAACGGGCATGTATCTCAAGAAAATTTAGTTGGTGCATTTCGATTCCATGATGAGATGCTGCAAAGGGGCTTTGTGCCAGATGACAACTTCTAATAGTTTTCCTGACATTTGGTTTATTCCTTCATTTGGTTGCACGATGCAGTCAACTCAAGCTGCGACATTTTTATCCTTATATTTATTATCTTAAACTGAGTCCCAAGAATATAAACAAAGCACATCTCTGTCGTGGTTGATACTTGCGAGGGTGGCCATTGGGTTGTTCAAGAATTCTGGAAAGCGTTAGATATTTTTAATCGGAGACAATTGTTTCCCTTGCTACTTATGAGATTATGGAATTATTTCTCTCTGGAATAAACTCTATGGCTCTTACTCGATGAAGGTTTAAAATCATGACTATAAGTATGGTTTCATGCACTGTACTTTTTACATCGTCTGAACTTGACTTTTTGATTGATCTTCTCCTAAACCATTGTATGAGGGGAAGGAGTCCGTAATTCCATGGTATGGAGACTTGCCCCATCCTTTATTTGCTCCAATTTCCTAGATCCAGGCATTACTTTTATACAATTGAATTATCACTTATCCTTTGTCAAATTCTCCCATGATCCTGATCTTAGCTTACCTTCTTGAATCTTGTGCTCAACTCTTATCTCTTTTTCTTTTGGTGACAATATATCCTTGCTTGAGACGTGTAAGAACAGTAAACTAATAGACCAACTCCAATTGTATATGGTTATGTTATTTATTTAATATTCATTTCAGAAACGTATTTGAGTAATTTAATCAAAGAATAAATATAAAGTTGATGATTAAGTTTAAAATTAGCTTATAAGTTAAGGAGTCAATTGAGTATCTCGTTTAGCAAGGAGTCGGTTCAGCTGCGGGGATGTCAAATTCCTATAGTCTTTTTTGCTTTTCGGAGATTATAATCCCTGAACAATTGTTTCGCTTATTTTCTATTAAAATACAATACTTTGTTCATGTCGAATATATAGATTGTGACATAAACCTCCTCAATGATAATGCATATAGTCTGCAATGCAATTTTTTTTTTAATTTATTAAGTTCTCTTGTGCTGCATTTTTTATTCAATCTAAGTAAACAATTGGGATGCCTTCTTGTTTTTTGGATATCATGTTTTTTCTATCAGAAGTTACTGTTTTGGTCTAGTTTATTCTATTTCTGTGAGAAAATGTTTCTTGTGCAATAAGTGGGGAGGAGTGATAATAACTACCAAATCCTTATATGTTGAAAATCATTTAGCTACAAAAATAGACAATTATTCAAAACAAATATCCTTACTGTCGTGGAATGGATTTCTAACCATAAGATCCACGAATTGACATGAGGTTCAAAATAGATGACAATTCTACCAATTTTGTACTCAAATGAAAAAGAAGAACTGAAAATAGAAGATGATTTACTTCTTTTTCTCGTTTTTCATATCATACTTCCTCTAAAATTGAGAGCCTTGCTTTCAATATGATTAACTTGATCAAAAAATCTCTAGACTCTTGTCTATGGTTAGTTCTTGTTTCACAGGAACGAAATAATGTTTTTAGTTACAATTATCCTGTTCTTATTTGTATTATGATTTACGGAAACTAATTTGCCAACAGTGAGAACTTGAATTCCTGATTAAAATTCTGTAATGACAGAATAGTTGTTATTTAGCTTTTCTGTGGCTATAACTATTTATGTAATTTGGTTGATGGAGATAATCATTAGCATCTTCAATTTGGGCGGCAGATAAAACATTTTTCCCATAGTTTCTCTTGGTTGGCTCAAGATTGTGACCACCCTTTAATATCGAGCTATTAAGTTTTTTTTTGGATATGCATGTATTGAATATTTTCTCTTGCTACGTCATTTTTACATCGATATGAACTTTCAAGTTACTGATAGACGTGCTTTTTGGGCACTGATCCATTCGAACATGGTCTAGATTGCAGCTGAAGCAAAAGTTGGGGGAGATGTTACCAATGCTGTCTCGTGAAAGCTTATGTGGAGCTACGGAGGTTATCTTTGTTTCCATATTTGTAAGAGCACGCACAGTAACCTTATTGTCCAACCAAGATCAAGCAAAAGATTGCATTCTTCAAATTCAATTTTCAAAGCCTTATTCGAGAATCTCTTCATGAGTTCCACCTTGGGGAAGTTGGGGGCTTATCAAACTCATCACGACCTCACCTGGGAGATCCCCCGGGCAACAAATAGAGTTACTCTTGAATGGTTTATTTTTTCTGGTTGGTCAATATTCTGGCATGGCGACTACGAAAATCACAAATTTGTTTTGCTCCAAAGAAGAGGGACTTTTAAGTGCCAGCATATACATTTAGCAGACAAAGTTAGAGATTAGAACATACAAAGATAGGGCTCACCAAATTGATTTACAACTAAGGTACCCGTTTTCAACTGTGCTTGCGAAATAAATGCATATATTCAGAAGTGGATCGTAACATCAGATCAAGTCTCAACTGCTGGTTATGTGAAGCACATAAATTTATTTTGGATATGTTCTGTATATTTATAAATTTAGTTTATGCATAAAAATGTTAAGATACTGACACTTTATTTCATTATCTCTACAGAAATGATACAATGGTGCAAAATATGATTAGATTATTCCCAGGTAACACTTCTTGTTCTTGAACAATTATTGTCGTCACCAATCAAATTGTTTTTGTGCTTACTTCTAATGTCATTGGCTGGGAATGTTTTTAATAATTGGTATCACTTCCGGTTTCATATTTTTTTCACTTTACTATATGATCTGTCTTTGCACAGGGATATTTCCCGGCAGCCATGGCCAAACTGACCCGATCATCAAAGAGACTTCAAATGACTACCCCCGGCTAATCAGCGAACGTAAGTATGAAGAGTTTACATTGTTCGCTGTTCATGACAACTCGAATATATTTAAAAAGTTTAGGATTGGTATATATTTCTATAGTAAGGTAAAAACTTGGGTGTCTGCCATAGTAATTGCACGTGTTGCTGTTTGTAATTTGAATTCTAGATTATTTAGTTCTATGGCCAACTAACTTTGATAGATTGAGTTGTTTTCTTGGTTTTTATTTGTACCTGTCTACGATACCATGTATTTTCAATTATCCGTTAATCGTTCTTCCCGTGCTCTCTTGTGAAATTAAGATTTTCCTTTTTAGCCACTATTTTCCTTTTTGCATGTTTTTTATTGGGCATTGCCGTTTATTTTATCCCATGGATCGAACATTGAAGAATGAACTACAAAAATTTGACGGTGCTATTGAATCTAATAGAAAAAATACTGCAATGCTTAAATCGACAATAATTTAAATGAGAGTTTGATCTATTTAGTAATAAAAGCACTAAACACTCATTCCTTTTAAAACAAAATAGAATAAATCAAATTATATTTTATTTAACTCTTCTATTTTTTCAAGATGTCCTTATTTGTCACGCCATGTTGATTATGCATGTTTAACGTGTACAATGTTTTTAATTATATAGTTTGGCTTCTCTATTGAATGGAAAAATAGATAAGAAGAAAAGTCTATTTTTGGTTTTATAGAATAAGACAGCGTAGAAAAAGAAGACTGTCTAAAGTAGGTCCCACCATTTATTTGTCGAGATTCATGTTTTAAGCATTTAACTTAATTTTCCCTAAAATTTAAAACTTATTATATTTTGAAATGTAACAAAGGATCTCTCTTCATAATTTACCTAATTTATTTATTTATTTCATTTTGAAGTGATATTTAAAAAAATAAAAATTTATTGTATTAATTACAACCATTAATCTCTAGTCCCGTAACATAATTTACGACATATTTCACATAATATCCATTAGAATAACATGTGATGTAGCACGAATTAGTCGTCATCTGCGTGTCTTAAATACTTAGCTGGAAACAGGCGATCTATCAAAAAAATAGGAAAAAGATAATTTTAATTAATTTGCATTTATCATAACTTAATTAAAATGTGGGTGGTAGTGACTGATGACCATGATTAAATTGACTGATCAATTAATTAATTATTCAAAAAACCCAGTCACGTGCAAAATCTTTTTTACGTGCTTTCAAAATAATATTTTTTCTTTTTATAGAAAAGTGGGTTGGATATGTAACTTTAATTTAGTTTTATATATATTTTGTTAATTATAAATATTTGTCTTCAAAATCTCACTCGATCTATTTTCGTAGAGAGAGAAAGAGAGATTTGATGACTCGTACTAACTAAATGAGTCTGTGACGACTAATTAGAGGCAGAGAGAGATTCAAAGGCCGACATGGTTGACCACCGGCAAGCTTCAAATGGATGCAAACTGCAATAGAAAACAATCTAAGACTTTCTCAAAGTCAATCTCCTTCCTTAATTTTCTTACATATATGTACAAGACAAACCCTAATCTCCCTCCTCGTCGTTCGATCACACAAACCCTATTCTCTCTCTAGAACATGGGAAACATCGTATCCCCGTGTTTCTTCCATGAAGACGAAGACCCAGGAATAAAGCTTATCTTCTGGGAAGGAAACGTGAAGATTTTCAAAGACAAGAAGAAACACGTAGCAGGAGAAATAATGTTCGAATTTCCAGACAGAATGGTCTGCAATTCAAATTCATTTTTCATCGGACAACCAATCCCATCTCTCGCCATTGAAGACGAGCTTCGAAGGGGCCAAACCTATTTCGTTCTTCCATTGGATCTCTTCTCCAGCAAGATCCTTTCTTCGTCTTCTGTCGCAGCTCTATCTTCATACAGCCCTAAAAACAAAAGGGTGCCTTTAGATTTTGGCGAGTGCCCCTTTGAGTACATAAAAGCTGACAATGGAAGGCTTTTGATTAAGGTTATTCCTGAATTTATTACGAAGCTTGTGATGAAAGATAGTGAGATCGAATCGTCTAGCATTAGACATAGTTTTCTCTGCAGTACACCAGAGTTGCAGAAACATTACGAGCAATTGGTTAGGACGAAAGAGCAGATTTGGTCGCCTAAATTAGAAACCATTTCTGAGTATAAAATTAGGGTTTCTCCTTGTAGATTTATAAGGTTAGAATGGAAGCAAAAAGAGAAATAGTGTTACATTTTTCTTCTTCATTTTCTGTTTTAGGGATTTTGAATTAGGCTTGGGGTGGATAAG
>QAOC01004335.1:47165-131040 GCA_003255005.1 Begonia fuchsioides
TCATAAATCTTGACGTGTCGTCGCTTAATTAAGTTAATTAATCATATTTAATTAATAAAATATAAATAATTATTTATTATTTATATTAATAATCGTTTATTTAATTTTTATCTTTTCAATGTTAAAATTGGATTTAAATAATTAGCCGACTTTGTCCCACCCATTCACAAGCGAGACCCACTAAAATATATAAATTTAATTTTTAAAAAGTCTCACTTAGTTGCTAGTTTTGGACTCAATTATTTACATATTATATTTAAATGATTATTTGAAATAAAAAATTACAAAAAACGAAAAGAATTATCTATACTCATTATTTGATAGTGGTCCGTTTGACAGCTCGCATGATTAAGAACCTAAGAGAGTTAAGTTCTTATTATATTTTTTGATTATACACACTAACTTATTAAATATTATTTAACTCTCTATTTTTGCGATGAAAGGTCATGCAAGAACCGTGCTTATGGCTTGTCGGATGGGGGCCTATTCTCACGTAAAATTGTAGAATTATAGATTATATTAACATATTATAGTACTGTTGAATAATAATTAATTTAAAAAAAAAACTCAATAAATACTTACGCTTATTGATCCAAGAAACCCGTGAAGTTAGGGTAGGTCCGTAGGAGGACAAAGCCCAATACTAGGAGACTAGGAATATGCAGGGCTTAGTTCATTGGTCAAGTTGTGGTAAAATTAATACAAGAGCTAAAGTTCGAAGTTTGCGCCACTGCAGTTTCTGAGTTTAATCCTCCAATGTTTAAGTTGTTCATTGTGGTGTCAGCCTTCAGGTACGAGCTTCCAATCTCTGGGCTGCTGAGTCACTATAGTTTACTCTCTCACATACTGTCTGGCCGGAGTGTGAGATAGATTTTAACTTTTTTGGTACAATGAGACTAGGAATATGCAAGCAAATAAAGAGTTATGGTAGAGTTGTGGTAGAGTTGGTGCAAGGGCCAAAGTTCGAAGCATGCACCACCGCAGTGTGAAAGTTTAATCCTCCAATATTGAGGTTGCTCCTTGTGGTGTCAGGTACGAGTCTCTCATCTCTGGGCTGCTGAATCACCACGATTAACCCTCTCACATGTTGTCGGGTAGGGGTATGTGGGCCTTGGGGCGAGAGATTTCGCCTTTTTTTATACAAAGAGACTAGGAATATGGTTTAGATAGTGGCCATACTTTGAAGGGTAGTACCCTAACATTTAGAGCCGGCAAACGAGCCGGCTCGAGCGAGCCGAGCCCGGTCTTGGCCGGCTCGTCGAGCCTGCCGAGCTATTCGAGCCGAGCCTGTCGAGCCTATTCAAGCCGAGCCTGTCGAGCCTTTTCCCAAAAAATTTGGCTCGAGCGAGCTATCGAGCCTCGAGCCTATTCGAGCCGAGCCTCGAGCCCAACTCCAGAGCTTAATCGAGCCGAAAATGATTTATAGTTTCATATGCTAAAAGATTAAAAAAAATATGATAAACACATAATAATGAGATAGAAGTTATATTAGCTTATTTTGCAAGAAAAATAAACATACTTTCATATGCTAAAAACTATTTTCAGTTAATTTCGCTAACTAAATCAAACTTTTGACCGCCGATTATTGTCATTTTCGGCGATGGACGAACATATCTATGAACAAAGACGACGTTTGGAACGGGAACGAGTTCAGTTTTGGCTACAGTATCGAGCTTACGAGCCTGGTTCACGAGCCTGGGTCGAGCTTACGAGCCCGAATCCTAGGCTCGGCTCGAGCTCGACTCGCTACAGTGTCGAGCTCGAGCCTGGCTCGAGCTCCCTACAGTGTCGAGCGAGCCAGCGAGCCAGTTTGCCAGCTCTACATTTATCAGCCTCATCACGTTACATCGTCTATTATTTATTTAATTTGAATGATAAAATATATACTTTTACCATTAAATTAATTATTAAATATTTGTTTAAAACTCCATAAATATTTAATTTAATTAATTTTCTAATACATGAAATTAATCAGATAAATATATTTTCGAATTGGCCACTGTTTCTAGACCCAACCCCTCTCCATTATTGTTTTAGGCTTTTGGCCGGCCTATTCAGATTTTGGGTCTTGTTGTCACGCTTATTAATTTATTAAAAATATTAAATATTTAATATATATGTTTATAATTGAAGAATTAAAGGATTTAATCCAATAATTTGTTTTTGTCTTTGTCCCTATTTCCTAGCTCTAGCGACTAGCGGCAGGGCAGGTCTAGCCGTCTATGCATAGCACTAGGAGTAGACTAGTAGGAACTGGCTAAACGAAACACGCGCCGCTTTTCCTGCGAGTGGGTGTTTAGTTAAAGAAAGTAGCCTCGCGGTTTCTTTCTTCCGGATTTTGTTGGTCTCCATGAATTCCGATTAGGGGTGGGTAACCCAAGCCCGACACACGGTCTTAGCCCGACCCACAACTTATGGGTCGGGCTGGTGATATAAAATTTGAGTTTTTTTAAAATTGGGTCGGGTTTAAATTTTTGTTTTGGGTTTTGAGTCGGGCTTTTATTTTTACAAAACCCGCAGGCCCGACCCAAAACCCATAATATTTATTCATCTCTTTCTTTTTTGATTTTTTGTTTGATTCTATTATCTTTTAATAAAATCACTTAGTTGATTTTCTATTAAAAATCGAAATGAAATTATTAAAAAACAAAAATTAAATTTAATCTCGTTACACAAACGCGAACACATGTGACAATATGTGAAGGCATGAAGACCCCTTTCATGTTTTATGTTTTCGTCAAATTCAGATTGGAGAAAATACGCCAACAATTATTGAATAATGATTTTATGTTTTTATGGATAATTTTATGTTGATTAATGTTGTTATTTTGATAGATGTTTGATGACTATTTTTTAAAGATGTTTTTTTATAGATATTTTTTATCTTAAAATAATTTTTTGTATGAGACCAAAAACTCAACCCGACCCAACCCAAATGAGTTTGGGTCGGGTTGTCTCATAGAGATCGGGTTTCGGGTCGGTCTTTGGTTTCGAGTTTGGGAACAAAGCCCAAATGGGTCGATACTGGTCGACAAATAACCCAACCCAAACCGACCCATGCCCACCCCTAATTCCGATTACAAGTCTCGATGTGCGTGTCACTCGCCTTTATTGTTCCGTCCTGCCCACTCTCCTAAGCATTTAAGACCGGATAAATATTAATCTAAATTACAGTGAGAGGAGAGGACTAATTTATTATATTATTTTCTTCGAAAATATAATTATTTGTACACGCGATTATTCTTAAAATTGTCACCGATTGTCCATAAATTATTAATAATAATATTGTTTAAAATCAAATTTAATTTATTTAAAATACAAGTTAGTTTGAATTTACATTCTTATCTTATATCAGAGAGCTCTTAAATTACAAAATACAATTTTTTTATGGCCTGATATATTTTTAAAATTTAGATATTATTATATTATTTAATTATGTGCCTCGTAAAAGTCAATTGAATCAGTGGTTGTTCCTTTCTGTCACCTTGTCGTCTTTTTTCTTTAGCTTCATTTCATTCCTGTCTCTTATTCTGTATAGAAAAATATATATTATTTTATTATAAAATCAACCCCCTTAATTTCCGACTAATTATTATTTTAAATACACGATTTCATTCATTAATCAAATATTGTTAAATCATGAATTATGTCAATTTTTTCTTTCGTTAAAATAAATAAATATTACATTTATATTTGGATTTTAAATCTCAATAAAATATAATGCTTGGGAATATTATGATTTATATATACAGAAAATAATTGTAGGCTGTAGCAGTGGAGAACCTAGGACTGGAGACAAGGCAAGGCATGGGCTGCCTAATTCAAAGGAGAAATTGCTGGTGGGGCTTTTGGGGTATTTCACACTCCTATTCATTTTTGCTTATGTTGATCGGTCATTGGCGTTCTTAAAAAATCACAATTCAATTGCACCTAAAACAAGTATATATTAGAGTCATTTATTTGGTGATTAGGCCTAACACGTGACATTACAAAATGAACTAGAAAAGTTAAAAAGATTTTATATTTCAAGCATATTCTTACCTAATTTAAAAGTTAAATTATTAATTTAATTTCACTCGAGGGGTTAGAATCATTATATGCCGACATCTTAACCCACACAAAAGTGTAAGAGTCGCATCCATCTTCTAGATCTTCCAATATATATATATTGGAAATAATTTTAAATTAATTTTAGTAACTACATGAATAATTATTTGATAGGTTAATATAATAAGCATAGCATTAATCCATACTGAAATTGATTAATTTATTACTGCACACGTCAAATGATGCTATTGCAAATGGTTCATTTAATCATGGATCAACAAAGTATATTTTGTTTTGGAATATTTATCGGATAGAGATATTTTGAGTTTTATAAAATATAAATGTTATTTAACATTGAGTTTAAATCATTATTAGATTTGTTTAACTTCGTTTAAACGTTTAAATTATTTAAAAGAGAACGTTTAAGTTAATTAAACAATTAAACCGGGAACTACAAGTGGTAAAGATCGTACGCAAAAAATGCGATAAAGAGGTAGGGTTGAGTTAAAGTAGTTGATGCAACTTTAGGCAGAGTCGAATCCTGCGTACCCTTTTTGTCTCTCCATTGCTAAGTAACTCTCGTTGCTGTAATTATTCAAGAGAGAGAGTGAGAGAGGAGAGAGAGAACATGATTAGCTTTGTAGTTTAACGTTTGAAAGGAGAGAGACTAGGGCTGGAGAGAAAAAAGACCAGACAGAGAGAGAAGAGAGAAAGAAACCATCTTGTAGTGAAGTTCTGCTGTTAAAATTGGGGGAAGGGACGCATTAGCAGAATTAGAGTTGTTACTTCTAACTATAGCTACTCGTAGATCAGGTAAGAGACTCCCATCTTTATCTTAGTCATCGTTAGTTACCCATCACATGATTTCGGGGCTGGGGTGTAGTCGTGTAGGGTCCTTTTGTACCCAAGGAAAGGGTTAGAGAGAGAAAGAGAGACCAGTCAGGGAGGAAGATGATAATGACGGAGAGAAAGAGAGATGTCGGCAAATTTAATAAAAGAAAGTTTGTTTTGTTAGCATTCTCTCACTTTCTGCCTTCTTTTAGCCCTTCCCTCTCTCTCAACGAAAAGCTCAGTTTCTTCGAAGAGAATACCCGAGTGATATGCACTGACGGAGGGCAACCAACAGAAGCAGTAAGCCAGTAGCCAACAGTTCTGTACGGCTGAAGCAAAACGCCACCAATCTTCTCTCTCTCTGTGCTAAATATTCTGCTGAGAATTTCAGCCCCTCTTTCTCTATATTTATACTTAGATTTGAAATCAGCTGTGGCTACCACTAGGAGGCTTCAATCTGAATCCGGCGTATTTGCAGACTGGGTAGCTTCTTCATCCTCTGCAGGCCGAGCTTTTCCCGATGACCTATCTCTCGGTTTCAACGCCGGCCCGACCGCCGCCGCCGATGGCAACACCACCCCATCCTCCGGTCTCTGGCCGGCGACCTCCAGACAGATCAACTATGGTCTGTCGCCGGAGGTGGGCATGCTCGGTCTCCGAGACCTCTTCGTCGTAGCTCCGGCGTCTTCTTTTCACTCTCATGAACCCATCATCTCAGATCCACATTCAATCGTCGGTTCAAACCCCGGAACCGCTCTCGGCGTCGGAGTCGGTGTCGGGCTTTTTCCTCTTCTAGCAACTGCTCCTTGCCTAGCTCCATCCAACATCGGTGGAACCGAAGGTCAAAACATGGGTTATCGGATTAGAGGCGGAGGAATTCAACTATGGCGCAATCAAACTCCGAACCACGATAGTTACTTAAAGAAGCCAGCGATTGATTACCAGAGCTCTGGAAATTTGGAAAATGGCGGAGCTATCGGTTCGGCCACCACCTGCCAAGACTGCGGAAACCAATCGAAAAAAGATTGCAGCCATAGACGGTGTAGAACTTGCTGCAAAAGCCGTGGTTTTGATTGCACAACTCACGTGAAGAGCACTTGGATCCCCGCAGCACGTCGGAGGGAACGGCAGTTGATCACCGCTGGTTCATCTGGTTCAACTTCCGGCGCAAAAAAACCTAGACTCGTTACATCACAAACGACCAATTCTCATACTTCTGCCTCAAACACCACTCCGAGAAGCAATGAAACCACGTCAAGCCACCCAGCTGGTAAAATCCATCACTCAAAACATTAGCCCAATTTGTTTTAATCACCGAGATACCAAACTAGGGTTTGTCAATTTTGACAGACGGAACGAAGGAGACGTTGCCGGGGCAAGTACGCGCGCCGGCAGTGTTCAAATGCGTGAGAGTGACCGCCGTGGACGACGAAGAAGACGAGTATGCATACCAAGCCGTGGTAAGAATCGGAGGACACGTTTTCAAAGGGTTTCTTTACGATCAAGGAGCTGAATCAAGAGAAGTTTTTCCTAATATTTCAGACCTCCATTTAAATGGTATGAATGGAGCTTCTTCTACCTCTCATCTGCTCCCTTCTGCGGATATGTTTGGAAACTCTGGTTCCGCCGCCGCTGCTACTGCTTTTCTAGGAGGATCAAGCTTTGGTAATGGCGTTTAATGATTTGAAATCCCTTTAATTATTATCAATATTCTCAATTAATCGTGTTGTAGATCCATGCATTCAGAGACACTAAAACCTTGTATTTCAGTCTGACCTTTCCTATAGTTTTGATGTTGTTTATTTACACTTTCGTACATTATAAATGTAGGTTATTCCCATCGATTACATAAGGTATTAGGGTAATTTATGGTCACTTATTATGGGTTAAATCGTAATCCTTTCTTGAAGAATGCATTTTATTGTAGGCTTTATAGGTTAGCAGCTTTTGCAGTTCCTATGCGATTAATACTTTCACCAAGTTTAAGTCTATATGTTGCTATTAATATGATTATTTTCTGAACAAATTAAAGCATAATTTAAATGCACGTCTCTTTCTTTTTGCTGCATTTCTGACCGTTCGATTCTGCAGTTCTAGTTTTTGGGCAAACTAACTTCACAGCTGCATAGGATGTAGCCTCTGACCTACTTCTTTAAGCTGGATTGTCCTCTACAGTTCTACCCTCTTTCAATATTTATTATATTTAAAAAATATATTTATATATGCATTGATTAACTCGGACACGCTTATCAATTTTTAATTGTTCTATTTTATACATTTATAAGCGGAAAGTCATGTAATTTGAGAGATTAGGAATCAGCAAAATTGCATTACGTAGTAATTGAAATGATTTTAAAATTACGTTTATTTTTAGAAGAGGTGATTGCATCCCTTCTTATTTTAAATTTTTATTACATATATTGATATATTGTAACAAATATCTATTTAAAATTAATAAATTATTTTTAATTTAACTAGATCAATACATTAACGTGTATAATTGGAATATATAATAATAAGGTAAGCTTATGCTATGATGGACATTAGAGAGGGAGCGGGCGGGACCTCCATTAACAGAGCTTGTCAATGGAGGAAGTGGAGCTGCAATGTGAAGCAAAAGCAACCTTCCTTTCCACTTCCGAATTCTTACTTCTTTGTTCACTTCCGAATTCTTCCTTCTTGCGAGAGAAACTTGGCAAGCTCTGTTAATGGAGGAAATTTTCATTTATTTTCTCCCTTCTCTCTTTCAGTCTCAGCAACTACCATTTCCAGTTCTTCGTTTAGCTTCACGGAGGAAATTTCGCCTCTTCTTCGACTATCTCCTCTGCCCTTTTTCCTTGGATATTACAAAAGTAAACCCCATTTGAATCGAAAACTAAACCAAGTAATTTACTCTTAATGTTCTTTGAACTAAAATGCAATACTGCAAATGTGAATTTGGACTGAATTCTTACATCCCCATCTCTGTTTCTATTTCTTATGATCATGGGTTCTGATTTGCAGGGGGGTCTGACCTTGTGGTAAGAGAAGGCTTCATTTGGACAATCTGTTCTTCGTCCACTCCCATTCTCCTGGCATACCGACCGGCCTCGAGGAACCGAGCCACGGCTTCTGTCATGTATTGCTTTCCTTCCTTCACCGTCATATTATTCCCGAACGTGGCTCGATAACTGGAGAGGACATGGTCTCCTTTCAGCACCGCCGCCAGCTGAAGCAACTCTTGCTGAAACTCCGTCAGCGGAGCGCTCTCGTTGGCCTCCCCCTGTCTGATCGGCACCGGCATTGGCAGTTCCACTGCCGGAGAACATGGAATCGGTGGTTATGGTTCGGTTTTTAGGAAACATCAATAGCCGATGATTATATATTAATGATTTTAATCTTAAAAAATTTAAATGGAAGATTTGTATTGGGACTAACCGGGACAGTCGGTTCTGGGTTCGGTTTGGATGTGGAGAATGTTTTCGAAAGTGCCGGCCCATTCATCTCGCTTGGTTAGAAAGGTTGGGAGATCGAAGATCTTCTTGACGGTAGCTGGAATTGACGAGTGCTCGTACTCGGAGGTCGGGAATGGGACTCCGTTCGGGCCGTGGATAACTGCATGACCGAAATCAAGATGAACGACAATTACACTAAGCTCAATTAAAAAACACCCCACGATTGAAACATCCTTGTCGATCAAGAAAAACCAAAAAACAAGCAACATTAATAAATCCAAAATAGAAATTAAAAAAAATAAGAAAGGATTTCTTGCCTCACAGATTTCCTCTTTATCGAACGATGTGAGAATCTTAGTTACGCAAACACGATAACGACGACAAAATTAGGTGTTTCGGTGTTCTGAATTCTAGCTTTTCACACTTCCACCCATCAACTCTCTTCCTCACTCCTTAATTTACAGAAATAACACACCCAATCCAAGAAGGGTGGCGAGTCTATTTCTCTATAAAACCCTGGTTTGAATAATATCTATGCAAGAAATGCTGTGAATAAACAAATGATTAAGAATTAGAATGTAATACCAGTGCCTTTCTCAATCCAGGGGGAAACCATGATTGCAGGGACCCGAACACCCAACCGGTCGAACTTGAACAGAAACGGCTCCGGTCCGATAATGTCATCCGGGCTGGGGACTCCGGCCACCGGCGTCGGAACGTGGTCGTAAAAGCCGCCGTGTTCGTCGTAAGTGATAACGAGTAGAGTCTGGTTCCACTGCGGAGAAGATCTAAGCGCCTCGTAGATCCTCTTCACGAACATCTGGCCTTGATAGACATCGTGTGATGGATGGTCGTCGTTCGCCGGTTCATCTTTGCTGTCCATGTACCGCTGCTCCACCACCGAGTAGGCGGGGAGGTTTCCGTCCCTCGCGTGCTTCATGAAAGTGGGGTCGAATCGGTGGAAGTTGAAAATGTATTTCAGTTTTCGCAAACGCCGGTAGAAGAGCGTCGCCGGGATGTTCTGGTAGTAGATTCCGAAGGAGAGTCCGGCGTCGTGGATGTTATCGAAGATGGTTCTTTGAGGGTAGCCTTTGATGAGGAGCCACGGGATGTTGCTGGTGGCTCCGGCGGAGGTTCCGGAGTGGACGTAAAGCCTATTGGGTTGCGTTGACGACGGCACCGACGCGAACCACCTGGAACGTCACCGGAAATTCGATCCACAGATAATCATAATACATTTCTTTGAAGAAATAAGAACGACAAAAAAAAGGAAAAAGAAAACCTGTCGCAGACGGCGAACTCTGAAACTAGAGTCTTGTAAACAGAAACCTTGTCAGGGGAGAATCCATTCATGACATCTCGAGCCATAGTTGAAGTATTATCCATGGAAAAAGCTTGCTGGGCGAAGCCATTCATCGGCGGGTGATTAGCCGAGGTATTTTCCGAGCCGAAAATCTGCTCTCTAATGGCTTGAAATGAGTGACCGGGGTCAGGGTCTACGTAGTGCGACTGGTTCTGAAAGAAGAATTTTGGAGAAGAAGGGTCGGTGGTGGAGATGGGGTTCCATTCGGAGCCATCGACGCCATTGATTCCTGGGTTAAGGGTCTTCATCCACCCAAGCATGTGGTCGAAGGAGCGATTCTCCATGACGACAATCACCACATTTTTTATTGGATTGCTCAAAACTGGGCTGAGAGCCAGGAGGAGTGTGAAGAGGAAGGCAAACGTGGAGGCTGAGGAGACGCCAGCGGCAGCCATCGCGAACTTTCCGGCGAGAGAGAGAGAGGCAAGCTTCTTCTACCTTGAGTGCTGAGTTTTAAAGTTTTATCACCAAAGAAACAAATGCCCATATTTGGTACACGAAATCTAGGATTAATCTCTACATTTACTTTCTCAATTTCTTAATTTTTTTTCCTTTCCCAATAAATTATTATTCTACAGCCGAAGCTTGCATGATTCCAAAACTCGTGCAGAATTGTTAAACCAGTTAATGATTGCTTGCCGTATGATTTGTGGGTCATGGGTCCCTTATTGGTAAATGTATGTTCACATAGAATGGCTGAATTGTAGCGTTACGAAATTAATAAAGGGTATATAAGGTAAACAATCATTGGTCCTCATATTCTCGTCATTCATGCATGCATCGATCAAGGTTGGCTAAATTAGACGAAATAGTGAATGATACAAAGAGCTAAGAATTAATAATCCAAATTCTAGTCCTTGGTCACATGTTCGAGGCTCATGATCAAACGTTAAATGACACACTTCCTCTTGTATTCTACGATTAAAACACGGTGAATGACGTATAAGTTCAAGAAGTAAAACAAGAAAGTAGACCTAATATAAACTTGAACCTACTTTTTGAGTGTAGTGCCAATCTACTAGTTTAGTTTGACGGTCCAACCTAAGACTAACACAAAGGTTGCGAGTGTTCAACCATCATACAAAATACAAATCGCAATGCGTGAGCTTGATTAGTTTGCATGGAACAATATTAGGTTTATAATGGCTGAAATTGAGAGCTAATTTTGGAGGAAATGGTGAGTCTGTCAATCCATGGAATAATATAAAGGCCATCATAAGCTTCAGAACAACAGGAATGGCTGAAATTGCCTTTATCCAACACAATATCAATGCTACTATCAACAAAAAAAACAGTCCAAAATCCGATCGAAACTGAAAAAAAGAAACCCAGATCTGAAAATTTATGAAAACACGACAGTGGCAAAGCAAATAAGCACATAAAATGTTCTTCCGTCCTGTAATTTTCTGCCTAAATATTTTGGAGTTTTAATATTCGATAATCACATTTCCACAACCGCCGATCTTCTACCAGAGCTCTTCTAGTTCTGTTTTTATGCATTGAATGTTATTTCTTGACCATCCTTGTAATCAACTATAACCAAGACGGTAAAGTGGGATTCACGGGGAAAGATCAAACATCAATCTACCAACACAAATCACCAGGATATTCAACATAGCATATTACTTTTCAATCCCAGTTAAAGTTCGAGAAATTCTCGACTTAAAACAAGCGTTTTGAATTCTAGTCAAACACACAAATCAAATAGTTCAATCATAACTACATAATATTCTAAAAAGTTCAAAGTATGGTACCTCCGTAGCCTCACACTGCCAAATTCAACCATATCGTGCGATCAACATTAGTATTCCGAGAGAACTCTACGAGAAACTTCACCCAACAGCCGTGCACCTGCATCAGATAAGGAGGAGGATCCACTAGCTAGTGATGACAATTATGTTGTTCTTGGTTACTGAGCCCACTATCTTCATCCTCACCATTCCCTTTAGACTAAGCCATTAATCAACAAATGATCGCATAAAACAACTTCAATCCATTCCGAAACAAGGCCATTTACTTCTTATCACCTCCAGATCGCACAAGTATGTTTCCAGATATCTTCCAATTAGTCACGATCTTTAGAATAGGAATAAAATTCAAAGACCTGTATGATTTTTCACGACCATACAAACAGGCAGACCTTATTTAGAAAACACATGCAACTAATCAGGTCTTTTACAAAATGAAATCAATCAGTATTCACAAACCTCCTAAAAGAACATATGTAGTTAGATCCAATTCCACAATATTGGCAGTGCATGAATACTACTAGGTGCAAACATACAACTGGCAAAAATATCACAAAGTATCCCAGACAATTGATGGCAGACGATAGACTGCAGAAAAACTCAAGCTCAAAAATGAAATTTGATAAATGGAGCGTCGTGCCCAAAGTCGATTTTTCCTTTAAAAAATCAAGAATTGCCCAGTGAATGGTAGTAACTTCTAAGATACCCGAAGTCCTAGACACCTTGCAGAGGTGTTCCTAATTCGAAGTGAAAATCATTTATTCATAAAAAAAATATTTTTGTTAATATTTACTAATTTATTATACTTGAAAAGGGGCCAATTAATAATAAATTAAAATAAGTAAAGGTCAAATAGAATTTATATACTCAATTATTCTTTATTTTTTTGCAAATAGAATTTTCATAATTCAGCATGGGCTGAATGAATATTCAGAAAGACTAAACTGCCATGATGCATGTCCAATCTGTCAAATTTATAAGTGCATCTTCCGATCATAATTCTTAAAAAGAGAATAATCAATAGTTCCGACAAAAGTGGGAATAATTAACCAATGCATTAAGGTGGTCATTTCATAATATAGCTTGCTAATTTGTCCAATATTATTTACGGCGACATTTTTTAAAAAGAAAAATTCTAAACAAAAAGAAGCATATTGCAGACACAGTCAAAGAAAAATCTGACTTGCAAAAAAAAGTCCATCAAAGAGCTTGAATTCCTTTTCTAATCCAATTATGTATGATTTCTAGCTTTTTTTCTTGGATAAATTTGAAGAACTGTTTTGAAAAAGAAAATTGTATGATCTTCCGTGAAAAATAATATCTACAGGATTGCATGACTGGTGAGTTATTGATGTCCAACAACAGAGAGGCTTATATGACATTATAAACGTATAAAAACTCCCAATTCGACACAACCCTATAATGGACAACTACCAACACAAAAAGAACGAAGATTTAAAAGTAAATACCTTTGTAATTACCAGTGCCTGCACAATCCAGGGCCATCCCTACGCTCCAAGAAACATTTAACATCGCCGATGCAGCAAAGTTGGATCTCGAATTGGCACCAAGGAGCAATACATTCACAAGAATCATTCCCAAGGACCTCAAAAAAAGAACATAAGTATCTAGCGTTACAAAGGCTAAGATATGAGCATATTCCTTCTTGTTATTTATAAAATACTTACCATATATAATCTCATATGGACATCACAGAAAGTATCGACCTGCCCAAACAGACTGTCCCGAGTGTTGTTCGGGAAATGGAGTAAACTGCTGATTACCATGGATGAGCTGTTGATGTGGCATACCCTGCTGTTCATGGTTTAGTTTCAGATGCTCGATCATCTCATAATCTTTCCAGCCATTCTGATTTTCCGACTGGGGATGAACTGAAATTTTTTTTCCAGGAAAGGGGAAACCAACAGACCCACTCAAACCATTACTATTAACAACTTGCGGCCGACTTATATGAGACGGATATGGGATGGAACTACCAATCCCGGCAGCTTTTCTAGATGAAGGTAACTGATATCCACCTAACCAGCTATAATCATCAAGAATTTGGTTTTCAATCTTAACTTCGGGAAGGGGCAAGGATTCATTGAATTGTTTTGGAAGAACAGGAGTGAAACCTGGTGGAGGCCCAATGTGCCTGACTGGTCGACTGATAGGGTTTTTTTTCACACTTGCTGGCAATGCCAAAAACGAATCCAGTGGTAAATTATCAGTAAAACCTCTTGTAGATGCAATTGTATCAACCCTGGATGACATAACCGTTTCGAGAGGCCTTTGCTCATTGTAAAACATACCCCCACCATGACCAATAGTAGCTTGTTGGATAGGAATTGAATGAGGCACTAAATTAGAAATATTTTTGTCATGTTGAAGTTCATAGTTCCCCATGTGCCCATTCTCCAATAACCTTAAATCTTTCATACCGTTGACAAGAGAATTTTCTCCCATTGGCCATTTCAAAGCAAGTGATTGAAGTTGTTGCAGGTGATGGGGCACATTGTCACCAGAAGACGCAGTTACCAGTGGACTTGCATCAAAAGCTTTCTGTTGCTTAAGTTTCTTGGGAGAGACTGAACCAGAGACCCCAATAAACTTAGCATCACCTGCTGATGCATCGCTGGTCCATCCCAAGCCCTCAATGCTCAGGCACACCGGATCAACCACATCAGTTCTCTTTTCAGTCACTAGAGGCTTAAAAACTATCACTTCATCATCTTCTTCCTCATCAACAAACACTTGCGGGTTCGGCTGAACAACTCCTAAAAACTTTGTTTTCACTACTTCAGTTTCATGTATCATGCCAGTATTTGACATGATCGAGGAGGTAGCAAAGTCATCTGACCCTCCAAACTCAGCACCAATAGTAAACTTCTTTGCCTTAGAATCAAAACATATTGACTTTTGATCGATCTTAACCATATTTGCTAGAACCTTTCCAGCTGCAATAATCCTCTTTATTCGAGCACTTTTTTCCTTGCCATCATTTCCAAATGCGCGCTTCCTTGAAAAGTTCAAAATGGTTTGAGCAGGAAGAAGCGGCACAAATCCCCTCAACTCAAAGTCCTCCCATAAGGCCAGGCGATTTTCAGTTTCACCCTCTACATACCTGCTCATGTTATAAAAACATGCTTCATCTTCATCATCTTCTATGGACGTGGGACTACTTAGCAGAAGCTTATTGAAAAGGGAAACACATAAGTTCCAAAAACTTGATCTGACAGTAGCTTCTTTGGAATCTGTTTCACTGCTTGCTACAACTTCCGGGCAACATGCCAACCACTCAACAAAGACAAGAATGCCTGGTAAGAGGAAACTTGAAGATGGGTCTCGCAACTGGAGGCATCTTTCCAGTATACATCCAACCAATTCAAAAGATGCAATATAAGCATTCTTGAGCACTACATCCCGCTGTACAATTTCTGCATATGTCTGACCCTCAGTTTCCTTACTTGCATCATGGACTGTAAATATGAGAATAGAGATGACCCTAACAATTACAAGGCTGTTTTCAGAACTATCACTTCCAAAGTTTAGCTCTTCATCAGGTCCAGAAGACAAAAGCTCAGACAAACCACTATAAACCAAAGAGAGAACATCCACAAATGTCTCTAAACTGGAAAAAAAGGGAAAGGATATGAGAATGACATCACACACATCAAAGTCTGGAACATAAAACAACAATTTTCTCATACCTAGTCCGCGTGAAGATAATTCCATTTATACGGATAAATCGAGTGCAAAAGAATTGGTATTTATCCTGTAATGTATCTACTCTTTCTTTAAGAGGACTCTGCTCCCTGCTTCTATCTTTGGATATAAATTTTGCATCTCCTTTCCTCCTTCCTTTCCCTGCAAACTGACTATATGATTCCTTGACAACTGAAGATTTGACTTCTCCTGGCAGTTGCGAATAGCTCAGACGATTCTTCACCAAGATGAAAAATGAACAAATATTAGTGACAGCAAAGTCACAAAACAATAATAATCTTTGACATAATCATCTTAGGCAAATGAAACATTATCATGCGACAATAATCATTACTATACATGATGGGTAAATATTAAGATTGGTACTTTACTAATTAAAGAAGATTTGATTCAGCATAAAATTACACACAAGATAAATACCTTCTCAAATGCTACAATCAAATTGTCACGTGCAGTAGAAAAAGGACTATCAACAGCAAGGCTTCTGGTATATCGATAAATTGCAACCAACTCATCCCCCGAGTATGAAGCTATGATTGCTAGCTGAAAGCATATGATGACAATTTAACAAAATTAATAGATTTAGAATGAAGCAGACAATCAGCAAGGTAATAACCAAATCAGAATGTAAATTCGGCAAAATAATGTTAAGGGCAAGACCTGATTATGGGGGTTCCCACTAGAGGGCCAAACTGATGCAGCTTGCAAATAGTAACCCGAAGCTGCAGCATATTCCCGGGATTTGGAGTCAATCTCCCCATACAGTCCTTTGTAGCGTGCAAGGTCTCCCAAGTAAATCAAACAACGGTGCCATGAGACTAACCCCTTCTTTATCTCAGCAGATTTTTTTTCAACTTTTTCCATAACAGAAAGATTATCTGAATCTTCAGAAAAATAACCAAGTGGAAGCCCATACTTTGATCTTAGTTTCATGATTAAATCGTGATAAAATCCAGTAGCTTCCGAAAGAAAAGTTTTGAACTGCAGCCTTATTTTTGAAACTCCATCAGGCCGACTAAGCACACCCTGAGATGTTTTTGAACTAGGACTTGCTAAGGCTGCACTAAAATGTGCCCTTAGTTCCTCTATCCGCCTATAATGTAACTGCCACAACGCGTATTCAATATTGTGTTGCTCAGAGAAAGAATGATCTTCAAGTATAATTGCTTCACAATTCTCACGCATCTGTAACCAGGCATTTGGATCTGATGGAACTCGCGCCTGGGCAGATCTCCTGCGTCTATTTTCCAATTCAATGTTCTGTAGAAGACACAGAAGTTAAACCTAATGTCTAAATAAAAAAGTACTTCTCAATTTAAATAAATAAAAATATAATTAGGCTAACTGCGTCGAATATGGGTTACTATTTAGAGATTTAGCATTTTCATGAACAAAAAGGAACAACAGTAATAAATAATAATACTACCTTCTCATAAAGACTTTGGGCACGCTCCCATGATGAAGGAGCTGATATTTTATCCATTTGTGCAATATCATTTATCAAAGGAACACGCAGATCTGAAGCAAATGATTTACACAGTGATCAGCCTAAAAGCACATCAGAAATCGCAACAAAAAGGGAAGAAAAGAACAACACCATAAATAGCTAAAATGTTTAAACTCATCTTAACTTTGCAAAGAAGGATAGGTATAAAAGGGAGGACAAGCCATCCCCCCAAACACACAAAAAAAAAAAAGAAACTACCAAGTATCACTAAAAACAAATCCACCACGTATCAGCAAAACAAAACAGAAAGCAAAACGTTTAGCATTGAAATTCCAGAAATATTACCCCCGAGGATTAACATTTTTTTCATTGAAGTATGGAAAAGTATATTGACGTACGAAGTGGACTTTCGTCTAGATAATAAAGTTCAAGATATTTATGTTCAACGTATAAATTTCACCCAAAGAAAAGATTGTGAAAAAAATCATATTCTTATCACAGCTCTTTCAAATAAAAAATAATGATGAAATTTCAAATTTGACTGTGCCAAGTATCAGGAAACAGATTCTGCATTCAGCAACCGTGCCCATTATCTACATCCTTATTTTCTCTATCGGCAAAGTTACAAAATTTGACAAATACACTCCAGCCTTTCAGATTTTATTTTTATTTCCATCCAAGAAATCCATACTTAGAACAAATTTCCAACAGTGTTCATCTATGTCTTGGTGTCCTAGGAATATTTGGAAAGAGAGAAAGGAGAGATACAATTAGGTGAATCGGACAGATGCTTGTCATGTTAGACGAGATGTAGACAAGCTATCTGTCATTCAAAGTCTAATCTCTATAACTAACATAGTAATCATTAATGATTTAACGAATTGCAACCGACTCAAAAGATTTCTTCCTTGCCTTAAAATTTCAAATCAAACAGACTATCACTCAAAATCTAACCTATATTGCTTATACTGTTATCGTCCATGAAATAACGAAATAGCAACCGTGATCCGACTTCAAAATTTCTTCCTAGCCTTAAAATTTCAAATCAAACCAGAAAAAATCATCTGATGTTCTCCTAAAGTGAAAGTCAGAAGATTCTACGAATCAGCGAATTATCAACCAGGAGCAAGTCTATCTAACACACCACAGTCTACTAGTCATGCTGAACAAACGGGAGTATTGCCCAAACAACACAATTAACTACTGAAACTAGACAAGGAAAAGAAAAGATGACCCTCAATTATACTTCATTAGGTCAACGAAACCCCATATGTCAGCCAAAATATTTCTAAAAGCATTTATATAAAAAAAATGTCCTCCAGATAGTATAGCTGCAATTGATGATTCTACAGAACCTACCAGAACGAAAAAGGCATATTATCCACCGAATTTTAATTATTTTTCCCTGGGAAGCGTAAAACAATACCAAAAACCATTACAAACCAAGGAAAAAAGGACAAACATAATTAGATCTGATACACCGAGAACTAACACGGTACCAGATAAAAAGAGCTCCGGCTTTCTCATATATGGAAAAAAAAAAGTCAAATCCAAAGCAAAAGAAAAACACAATTACGTTACCGCAAAAATACTGACCTCTTCTATCGGAATCAAAACGATGATCTGGATCAATACATCACATATCGATTATGAGAGAGAGAGGAGATAAAGGCAAGAGGGACTGGTTAGGGTTCGTTCGTCAAATTTGAGGAGAAATTTGGTCGGGTCAATTGGGATATATGGTGGAATTCAAAGCTCTCTCTCTCTCTATCCCTCTCTCTCCATATACTGTAGCGCATGCTTTCAGGCGGCTACTAATACTTGAACGACGACGTTTGTTTGATAATATTAGTTATTAGTATTTTATTTATTAATCTAGATTTTAGATAAAATTTATTTTTGATTAAAAAATATTTATTTTATTTTCTCAAGCTATGATTTCTCGAGCAGTTGTGCGCTTAGGGCTTAACAGCTCCTGCTCTAACTTTTTCAAAGAACACCAATTGAGGCTCATCTCTTCAATCCAGACTCTCCCTGATCTAGAATCTCAGTTGCAGACTCTCTGTCAAAATTTCGATTCACGTAATGCTCTGGACGCGGCTTCTGTTTTTCAGCTGGCCATTGATTCTAACCTTTTACTTTCTGTCTACTTGCAGTTGGCTTGTCACCAGGCTTACGAGGTCGAAAAACTACGAATTAGCCTCATGAGCTTATGGTAAAATAGCTCATCTAGGTATTAAACTGGATGTAAGGTCGATCAGTTGCCTAATTGAATGTTTTACAAATGTAAGGAAGATCGAATTTTCATTTGGGGTCGTCGTTTCTTTATAAAGCGTGGTTTCAGAATATAAGTCTCCCATTTCAACCTTATTTTGACTGGCTTGTGTCGGAATCGTGAGGTGGATAGGGCAATGGAGATATTATAAAATGGGACAGAATGTTGTACCAGCAGATTTGTTTAGTTACAATGTTAGTGTATGGACTCTGTAAAGAAAAAAGGATTTAACGAAGCATCAAGCTTATTGGTTGAGATGGAGGCAAATAATTGCCACCCGAATGTAGTATCATATACTGCATAGATCAATGGTCTTTGTGAGGATGTAAGAGAAAATGAGGGATTGAGTTTACCCGCGGAAATGAAGAAAAAGGGAGTGGATGGCTATGTTGTTGTATTCAGTGCACTGATTTGTGGATTTCGGGTACAAAATCCACAAATCAGCGCACTGGATACAACGACCATCGATCAATCAATTGATAGGCTTTGAATACAACGAATTATGAGTAACACATTCGGGTAGACTCAATCTCCATAGCAAATTCGAGGGACTGAGTCTACCCGAATGTGTTATTGTTTGATGCACGGCCTTTGTAAGACAGGGAAATGGAAAGAAGCCATTGAAATGTTTCATATTACGAGTTAACATGGGGTTTCTCCGGACGTTCTCACATATACATGCTTAGTTGATAGGCTTTATAAAGATGGAAGATATAAGCAAGCTATGGATCTATTTGATTTGATGCTAGAGACAGGTAAGGAGCCTGCTACTATAACATTTAATGTTGTTATCAATGGATTATTCAAAGCAGGTCTGGTAGATGATGCTTCTAAATTTTTGGAGAAAGGAAAGCCTGATGTGGTTACTTACAATACATTACTTGTAAATCTAGGTTAAAGTTTCTCACCCAAAGTATTGCATTCTTTGCTAATACTAATAAGTGTTATGGGAAACGCCTTAGATCTTTCGTATCAAATAAAGACAGGAACTTTTACTGAGGTAATTGTTGGGATCTCAAAAAAGGCCATGTGTTTTGTAAAGCTCTCAAACTCAGCGTTCTTTCTGGTTACTTTCTTGTTTTCTTAGTATCATGTATGCGCCGAAAGGTTACTTCTTCCTAAAATCTCCGCGGAGTGGTCAGATTCAATTGGTTGATTTGCCCGATGGTGATTCAAATCTATCAAGGAAGTGTATTGTCCTAGTCTGGCTGATGGTTCTAACTTTAGAAATCGTTAACAATCGACAGCTCCCTCCGCAGTTCAAGCGTTAAGAGGTATCCCCCTTCTTATACAGTTGAATTCATTAGATATTCTTTTGCAATATACAAACTTATAAATTTTGTTCTAGAAATCTTTTTGGTTGAGTTAGAAACATATAAAGTGAAATTTTTTTGCTCAAATTTTACATTTTGATGTGTTATATCGATGTAATGTCTATTTTCTCAAATACGAAATGAAAGTTTTGTGCAGCCCTGCAAAATCAATTATTATGCTTTGTTCTTTCTTCATTTTAGCGAGATTAATTTAGCTATTAGTGAGGTGGCCATTCCTTTTATAGGGGGTTAGCTTTAGTTATTTTCTAGGGAGCCAAACAGACCTTCGAGACAATTACTGGCCAAGCATTCTTCTTTCAGTTCCTTGAATTTCAACCAAACATTTTGTCAAATTTGTTACAAAATTTAGTAGCTTTTGAATGTTAACCAATAGATTAATGCCATTTGGCGGCTGCTGTTTACTAAACAACCTTATTCTGTCCCATCTTGATATGCTTAAATTCCAATTAAAATCTAAGCGTACCTCCTCTCCTTGGTGCCACCATGGCCGACAGAAAAGAGGTACGGCTTTTTTCCCATGGTTTTGTTCTATGAAATCTTAACCCTGTAAAGCTGTTCAATTAAATGGATCTCAAATCAGAACAAAATTCTTGTTGATCCTGTCTGTACCAATCGATTCATCTGAAAAAATCATGAATTTTCAAGTTGTTTCCCGAAGAATTATCTTGGCAGCATGAACTTATGGGCTATAGATATCTGCATCGACAATTTTTTGTATTGTACTTTTAACTATTAGCACAAAAAAACAGCAATTTTCGATACAAAAATCGGTAAATAGAATGAAGGGCAATAGTATGTCGTGATCTTCTTATTCCTCGTCTATTATTGTAGTTGTTTTTGCTTATGGGACTGCAAAATACTTAAAAACTTGCTGTTTGAAAATAAACAGAAGCAAAGGAGGACGACGGTACCGGAATTTGGAGGGTGGAACCAGAAGGCGACTGCTCGTACGGACTACTCCATGGTGTTCTCTCGAGCCCGAGCCAATCGAGAGCACAAAAAATCAGATTTCAAAAGGACCAACCTCGGCAACGAACAAGAGTTCATCGCCCCTGATCATGACCGTCAACACCATGATCTTGATCATCAAGATGATGCTATCTTGGTCTGTTCTTAATCCTCTTCTTGTTTAATTAAAAGTAAAGCTAAACCTTCAAATCCAATGCAGAGGAAGAAGAAGATCCTTACCTACATCAACTGCTGCATTAGGCCTTGAAATTGCTGCATCCATTGCCGTGGCTGAAACGTGATGAGCCCTTCTCTTCTTTGTTCATCCGTAGTTAACTTCAACTATTATTATTTCCTCGGTTTTTAATTATATAATTAAAATACTTTTTTCAGTGACGTTCCTGCGATCTTATACGCTGACTTGACTATGTTTTTATCAAATATAAATTAATAATGCTACCATTTATATTAAAGTAGCCATAAAAATATTAATTCCTTTGATAAAAAATTGAAAAAAAATTCTCAAAAATTGCTATCATGGGCTCCAAGCCTCCAACTACTAACGAGGGGGTAACCTGCAAAATACGTTTTAACGGGGGGATATGAGCAAATATTTCTTCTCCAGTCCTAAATGAACAAAAGTTAAATGGACCTGAGAGAACATCGGACGGTCAGAAACGTCCAGATCGGGAAGAGAACCGACAGAGGAAAGCCCGGCAGGGGCGACCTGAGAACACATCGGACGGCGAGAAACACCACCCAGATAAAGAGGTGCACCGGCGTCCACAAGTGATCACAGGTCGCTCCTGTTGGATTCCGCCTCTGAAGCAATCAGCAATGGCCCGGCCCCGGCGTTGAACTATGGCTGAGAAATCAGTGATCAGTTGTTATATAGTACACGGTAAGTCCAGTACGTCCCAGCCCAGATGTACTACATCGATGGTTCTGGATCATCCCTGGCCGTGAGTCCGTGTCATTTAGCAGATCGTGGATTGTACGTACATAAAACTGTACTATGTTGGATGAACTTGGATGTACTGCATTTTCTATCTATATTGTTGAATATTGACATGGAAATGAGAAATGTGTTAAATTTCCAATTTTTGGTACAACAACTACAACGATAACTAAACAGTGTATAATTAAGCAGATTGGAATCCTCTGTTTTCGAGTGTCCATGTGATGTTAGTTTTATATGTTGTGAATATAGATGTTTAATGTCTAATTAAACTAATTAGAGCTTGTAAATAATGTAGACATCATAATTAAAGATTGAAAATAGGTCTTTTTTTTTTGCTTTTCCGTGTTGTTTCGTGGGTGTGATCGAGATTTTCTTCGTGGTACCCACTATTTTGACGAACGGAGTCGAGCGATCAATGAAGAACAAATGAAGCTTGGCTTATTGAGCTAAAGAGTCGAGACCAATCGCGTCCACTAAAATATTTTATTAATCGCTTTAATTTACGAGGGCGACGTGTTATTGTATAATATTTTTAGTTTTATGCATTTTTATAAAAAATAGATTAAATTATTTTGAAAAATAAAATGGGGATTAGAGTATTATCGAGTGAAATAAAAAGCCTTCTTTTAAAAGAATCAAAATGTAATACTATTAACATAATTAAGTGCCAAACTTTTGAGGTTAGGGGCAAGATTGAGATTTTGCAAGAAAGAGAGACAGCATCATTTTCTTTTGGAAAACTAACACTCCTTTCACGTTGCTTTTTCATCAATAGGGCCCACTACTTTGACCATCTTCTGTTTTACCTGTCATTTATTAAAATAAAAAAACAAATTAATGATTGTTCCGTCATAATCTAGATTAAAGCCTGAAATAAATTGTTTTTTAAATAGATATTTTTTATTTAATTTTATTGAGCCATATGCAGGCAATCCCTCGAGATTGTATTGCAACATTTCGGATTTATAATTATTTTTTTCCATTTTTAATAGATTTTAAGTACGGTACTTCAAATTGAGAAAAAAAGGAAAAAACAAAAACAGCACACCATGGAATTAGTGGGCTAAAATATATGCGCACGATCATAGCTCAGTAGACTCATAGATGTTAGATTGAATATAAGAGCCTAGGTTCGACATCTGCGTTGTCCTAATGTGAGAGTTGTTACCCTCAATATTGGAGTAGCTCCTTGAGATATCAGGAAAGACTTTCTATCTCTGGGCCGCTGAGTCACCGTGATTTAACTTCCTCACAAACTGTTGGGGCGGGATGTAAGAGTTCTAGATGCGAGAGATTTTTCTTTTTGAGTACAAGTAGGCTAAAATGTTGCAAGAAATGAAAAAATGAGCAAAGAACAACGTCACTCGATACTATCAAAATTAGAGTGAAATTTTGATAACTCTATAAATAGGTCACTCGGGCTGAGTCCGGCTGGACCGGATCCATTCGAACCAAGCTGCTCCCTCCTTTTACGATGCTAAACAAGATAGAAATTAAACCCAATTTTAAGTTGAATATAAAAGCTGTTGTGGATTAAAAACGAAAAGAAAAATCCAAGAATGATTTAAGTTTTCTGTCTGGAAATTGGTCTCCTAAGACAGAGAGCTCTTTCTCGCTCTAGCTCTCTCACTGTCTGCCATGGCAGCTGATGATCGAAAGAAGAAATCATTTTAAACTCCAACGAGAAACATTATCTCTCTCTTCCTTCCACTGGTTTCTTTCTCTCTCCGTCTGGTTCTTCTGTGAATTCATGGAGTAAACTAGGGTTCTGACCTAGCATCTAAACAACCCATCTGAACAAAAATTCAATATACTCAGTCTGAAAGGCTCCACTTTCTATGCCTTTTGACTTTTATCTCCATTGACTATCCTCATTTTCAGAGCTCCATCTCCCAAGCTCTCTCTTTCTCTCCGTAAACTTGCACTAGCCCATCTCTTTCAGCCGCTCTCATTTCACCTAGCCTTCTCTTCCTCTTCTTTCTCCGCGGAGACCTTTTCAAAAGTTGTTTTTGTTTCTGGCTTCCTCCTAGGGTTTCGAGCTCGCCGGAAGATTCTTCTTCTTATTATTAATATTCATGCATGGTCTGAGATTTGAGCTTTCACATGTCTCTTAGAAAACCATTACCCTTCGTTGCTCTCCTGCGCTGTTTCTCTCTCCTGATTCTACTACTATCAAGCTCATTTTCTGCAAATGGATCAGCTAGATCTGGAAGATTTAGAACTGGGTCGGTTTCTCAGCTGAACAACGCGAAATCCGAAGCTGGGTTTGTTGGAAACAAAGATCAGAAAGAAGGGTCTTCTAGTGCTGCAGATTTTGGCGATGAGAAGAGGAGAGTTTACACAGGTCCCAATCCATTGCACAACTGAGAAATTCAAGGCCGAATCCTCCAAGTTACAAGAAGTTTTCTTGCTCCATAAACATCATAGCCTTATTTATTCTCCCATTTTTTCTTTTATTTTTCAAATATGTAATTATATACACCTTTTAACAATCGCCCAGAGTCTCTGTGGATGATTCCGACTGTGATTTTTGAGAATTTGAAATTGGGTAATTAGTTATTATTTTTGTAAATAGAAAGAAAATATGAATAAATATGAGTGGGTTTGTTGCTGTAAAATTATACTGAATCTTGCTTTTGCTGGTTGGTAAAATCTGATTTGAATATTATTGCATTGACGCCTCTTCAATTTAAATTAAATTCATTTGTCTATTTACAACGCATTTTTACCTTATTGTTACCCAAGTCAAAATCTATACCTTAGTCCAACAGCATGTAAAGGAATAAGTCACGGTGACTCAGTGAACTAGAAATGAAAGTCTTTTACCTGTCGTGCACAAAATTATTCGACATTAGAGGTAACAACTCTCACACTGCGACCACTAGACTTAGAACCGTGAAACTTGTTATCAACTCTGACATCTTTGAACCAACTGAATTATACCCGTACGGGTGTATTTTTACCTTTATTATGTCTATGCAATGGGGTCATTGGCTTCAGTTTGTCTTTAACTATTTTTAATATAAAGTGTATTTTGTAACAAATTTTTGCATATTTATATATTCGAGACTCTGCATTTAATAAAATAATTGTAATCTCGTAATTCAAATTGTCTAACTTACAATACTTCTAACTAATCAGTTTCTCAAGTCTACGGTACTTAGAATCATAGTTTCATAAAGAGAACTTGCATGTACATTTTATGAATAATGATAGATTTACATTGTTAACATCAACTCTAAACGTATCTTCTGATGTGTCGAATAAATTTTATGAATAATGATAAATTTATTTTTTTAACATCAACTCTAAACGGATTTTCTGATGTGCTAAATTTTGATTAATCTAATTAAAATATTTTTTATATATTATAATTAAAATAATTATTTATAATATTTATTACTAGTAAAGTTACTAATCACTAAATTTTATTATCTTAAACCAATAAAAAAAAAGGAAGAATTTGTACCCACCATTGTAAATGCAATGACCAGGCAATTGACATTTCATCAAGAGAGTATAACTAAGTCAAGATATCACATCATCGTCTCATTCATGCATACTGAATTCAAAAGGCTCTACCTACTCTTTTCCACTTGCTGGTAAATCAAGAGGAAGTTTCCAGCTGCCTCCATACTGAGTTCTTCAAACACCTTCAGTGGGAAAGACAGTACTGTTCAGGAACCAAATTTCGAAATGTATTCGTTGAAATGAAAAACTTACAACTTTGTTGTGAACTTGTTGAAAAGCCTTGCAAAATCTCTCGGCCGTCGCTGCGTCAACCTACACATGAAGTACCCGATGCTGGAGTTAGTTCACCTGTTAAACTGTTGATGTTTCCCTTTTTTTGAGTCCCGAGAATTAGCCTTGTAATTTCATACTAAGAACAAACCTTATGGGAAAGATTGCAAGAAAAAGTTCAAATACACACGAGAAACACCGATATGATATATGCGTCGGTGCAAAGTCTTTCGCAAACTTTGTCAGAATAACATAAAACAACAATCGAGCCAGACCATGACCAAAAGAGATGCTCAAGCCGTCAAGAAATTTGATAATTACTATATTTAAATACTCAATGATATTGAAACAATGATTGATTCAACAATTTAGTAGACTAACTATTTATAATCCATTAACATAATTGCACATTGACTGCATCAATCTTTATTTCCCATGTTAATGAATAATTTGAAATAGTAGAAAGAGGGTAAACGTCACATTAAATATAAAAAGAAAATTTTATTTTATTTTCTAGCAATTGATCAAATTTGGCTTTGGACTTGAATTTCTAGCAATTGATCAAATTTGGCTTTGGACTTGAATTTCGAATTCACCTGGTCATAGAGAAATCAGAGAAAACATTTATACATGTTAACTCAAATGCGAAAACTAAATTTGTCTCTCATTTCTCATATCTTCCTACATCTCACGGTCACATCCTTCTCTCCCTCCTCTCCTACCCTTCTCATATTTTATAATCAATTTGTCATCCAGCACATCCAAATGGATAAAGTATTTTCCTCATACCTACCCTCATTTGAAACTCTTGTTAAATTCACATGGTAGTTCAAGATATGACAAAGCAAAGAATTAAAGAACACGAGATGTGGTAAAATAATGTAAAAGTTTCATACCTTTTTCTCGACAGCTGATTTAAGCTTCTTCCAAAATGCATCTGTACGTACAATTCACATACATTACATGATCTTCGAAAACATCTTGAACTAACATTTGGTGTCTTTCTTTTGTAAACATATATTACTTTGTTGAATCACAATTTTGATGGACTATCAGTATCTTCATTATCAACCATGTCAAAAAAAAGTTTCTTCACAAATACATATAAAAGATACGCAAATTTACCAACATCAATCCACACACAAAAAATCACCTCATATCCACAAATTGTTCTATGAATTTTATTAGTGGATTCAAATGATGCCAATTACGACAAATTTTCTCAAATCCACTGGTCACCTGACAGACAACAAAAATTCGACAGAGTTATCTGCTAGCTTCGCAACAAGCCTATTCTGCTTCATAGTTAGTAAAAGATTGCAAAAGCTTATATACGGTCTGAAACAACATAGCTATTCATAAAAATAAAAAAAAGACACTGAATATTGAGTCTACCAAATAGTATTTTCAGTTTCCCTAAATATAATATTGCAGAACACGATCAGAGATATGGCCTCCATAAAAACCCTGTCCTTCAACCAAAACATTAAAGGGATGGCACCAAAATGTTTTTGGTTCAAGTGGCGGGAGGTTTTATTATTGAAATCCCATTGGATAAACGGCAGCTGATAGTCAACATAGGTATTTACAAAATGGATGTAACACTACATTACGTAAAGTGACAGATGTATATATGCAGTGATTATTACCTGAAATATTAACGGAAGACATGTGCAGAATAATTTGATGAAAAAGACTCAATAAGAAAGTAGTGAACGTTAAAGAGCTGCATAATCCTATGCCAAGTAATTGTTTTACAGTGTATTGTTTAAATATATGGTGGTTTATGCCCTTTCTAACAACAACTCAGATTTGCAAACCAATGTGTGTTTTTAAGTGTCGATATTCATGTGTGCAGTATCAAGTGTGGCAAGATGCTGGCATTTAAAGACTGGTGAAATTTCTGTGTTTAATCTGATAGGGAGTTCAAGTACATAATTGTGCATTAAAGCATGGAAAAACAAAAAATATCATATATAGTTAATGTACGCGGCTAAGTTATTGGTTTTAATATTCTTTTTATCCCCAAAGCATACCATGTCGGTCTGAGTTCTTGTTGTTTACATCCTTCTGATCCCCTTCATTCCAAGCATCTTGCCATTCTCTTAACTTCCGTAAGTGTTCACGATATCAAATCAAGTTCAATGTAAATAAGAGAAAGTATACACTAAAAAATTTGAGAGTGATTCTAGAGTATCACCTCATCTTGACTGGAACTAGATGATGGCTGTCTCGATGATTCAGATTCTGCCTGTAAGTGTTTGAAACACTGGTAAGAAGGAAGCTATGTGCGTATTGAAGCTATTGGTATAATGTTATCAATTCAAACTGAAGATGTAAAAAGAGAACTAAAGCAGTTACAAGATCTGAGACGACCCAGAAAGCACTTGAACACGATCCACTTTGTAAGCTTACTTGGGCCATTGTTTTGTAAGAACGGAATTCCTTGCAATGAATATTCTAACTCTGGAAGACATAACTTGATCCATTTTTGCTTATATCGGAATACTAACCTTTGTACAGCTTAAGAATCTATTTGATAAATGAATATTCAACAGAGAAACACTTTCTGGATGGTATAACAGAATCGTAGCTAACATTAAATGACTAATTAACCCTATTCAAAGAACAAAACACCCTTTAATTTCTTCAAAACGGTAACAATGTCAAGAAGGTAAAATTTTATCAGCTGAGCTAAAACAGAAATTAACATAGCTCAAAAAAGTCATAAACAGAACATTGTCATCGACTTCCACACTTCTTCGTGCGCTAAACAGAAGATTAATAAAAAAAAAATACGGTACAGAATCAATCGAATAGCGACCATGGAGTTTCCGTGCGTTCTTAATGTGAATTAAATTTGACAAATCAGAGCACGCCTTTTGGCCGTTTCCGTACGGGAGGGAGAGAGAGCGAGACATACGTGGTAATAGCGAGATCGAACCACAGGAAAGAGATCAAGAAGACGTCGAAATTCCAGCTGATCCATGGAAGTAGTAGAAGGTCGGTAGCCGTTGGCGCTCACTCTGACCCAACTTTTCCCCTTTCTTCTCTGTTAGTATTAGCTCCACTTTTACAAGAAGGCTCTACACAAGTGCTAGTTTTACAAGACTCCACCTCCCTAACATTGAGGAAACCCGAGGGCCCAACTCAAAAAGGCCCAACTGAAGAATAGTTACCAATATTATATTTACCGTCCGAGTTTGATCATGTGACTTACAATATTTTAAGCGGCTTTATGAATAATTAAAGTAAGCCAATAAATAATTAAAAACTAGTAAATAGCTAAGCAAGCTAACGGAAGGCGTCAGCGATGGTACTAGCACGGCATCTTCTAAGATTAATCGCGAGAGCTCTTCTCTCCATTTCATGCCTTTGAGCTCTCGTCCTTAGATTCTGTCTCTTCACGATCGCCATTAGCCTTTCTTTGCTCACTTTCGCAGTGATGACTGGCTCAGGCATCACCTCGAGCCCCATCAATTTCGCTACTACCCCTGGTTTTTTCCACACAACGAATTCGCCGCCCAATGTCGACGGCAAATGCGAATATCTATCGATTTCGGCGCGGAATCGCCCTTTCCGTAGGCTGCAATCGGATCCGGTTGACTTCCGTCCCCCTAGGATTTCGCGATCGTCGAAATTTCTGAAAGAAGATCGGTACATCGCGTCTTTTCCGTCCAGAGAAAAGCGAGGGTACTGATTCAACGCGTTCCTCGCAGATCGGAGGATATCGGAATTGTTAACGCTCGACATTCTACCTCTCGTATCGCCGTCAATCAAGCGGTAGTCGTGAATTTTTGCTTTTCTCGCCACTTCCTCCTCCAGTTGTAACTGCAAAATTAGGTCCTCCAAGGTCGGCGGAGCGACCGATGAGAGGTTTCCAGTCGAACGCTTAGCCAGATCACTGCCTTGGTCGAGCGTCGAGGTAGCGGCGTCGCCGTTGCATAAGGTTCCGATGCCTTTCCGCATCTTAGAACCTATGGAGTTTTTGAAGACAATGAAGGACAGGTCCTTCATTTTCTAGGCTGCTACGAACAGAAGGTATTGAGCGAAAATTGAAGAGGTAAGTGCCAAATTATCTCCTCGTTGTTTGTTTCTTCATTGATATCAAAATCGAAGATCGTGATTCGAGTAATGGGGCAGCGGCCTTGACTTGATGAACTCACATGAATAACGATGACTTAGTGACGAGCGCTTTTCACGAGTCATTTGTGAGTTGAAGTCCCTCACTCGCCCTAATTAGTGATTACAAACGTTTGATTTTTGTCAAGTCAACGAACCTTTCCTCAAATTATGAAGAAGAAGTCGTACTACGTAGAGAACTTGTATAAATACTAACCCTAGCAAGGGACTTGATCCCCTAGGCCCTGTGCAGTAACATGCCTCCGATCCTGACTCTGACCCGGCCACTCAATTTTGGTGTTCTAAGTTCCATTTTTATAGATGTTGAACCATCAGACTGACTCCCAGATCGACCCGAGAGTCGGTTCGTAGGTCTGTTATTTCAAATTAAAGAACTCTGGGTTTTATCATATTCCACTGTTGACATATTTTTGGTCTCCTCCTTGATTTCCTCTGATATTGTTGAAATAATTTTGGCTCTTTGTTTATTTTTGTTCCTACTCTGACTGTTCATCGATTAAGTTGACATTTTATCCGTAGGTGGCTCTATATTGCAGCCGCTGAACTTGTCAATACAAGTGAACTGAAGCTACTTGGACAGCAGCTAAGATTTCATTGATTTCTGTCCTTTTTTTCCAAATCAATCCGTTGTGAATTGTTACGAACGAGAAAGAATAAGCCTTGATTCAAGCTTCACTAAACCAAGTTTCTCGAATGGATGTCATTTTTGAACGATGCTTAGAATTTTCATTTGAACAAGGTGACATGCACTTAATTTGTGTTCAATGGACATCGTAGGAGTAGACATTTGGTTAAAATTATATTCAATTATAAAGTATTAATTTTCAAAATTAATGTTTAAATATTATAATTGATAATTACAGTTTGTTTAACTATTTTTCCTTCGCGCGATGATTAGACTGACGCTGTGCAGGCTCGTTTGATTTGTTCAATGATGATTAAATAGTAATAGCATTCTCACTCGGTATTGTCCAATAACAACGCACGTTGATCGATGGAATCCCAATGGGTTTCCTTTTTATGATTCGAGTTTTTTTTCATCGTTTTCCTCGAATGTGGGTTGAAATATTCAACTGTGAAATCAAAATCCTCTCTTTTACTTGTGGTGAATCTGATTTGGACGATCGGTTAAAATGATCTGTTCGATTCAATTAAGGAGAGAAAGTGAGAGAGATTCCAAATTACAGCGACACTCATCGTCAACGCAGTGTAGGCAGCTGTGTGAAGCTCTTGTCTCTAGATCTGTCCTGCGCCTAAGTTTCTATAATCGACTGGTTGCCCTATGGTGTAGTCTCTCAGTCAAATAATTGAGCTCGGATTTAGAGGAGGGGAGAGGAAGGAATTTATTTCTTTGATTATTTGTTTAAAAAATTGCAAATTGAAGAGCTCTGACGGGATCCGCCATGGAGGGAAATGCCGGCGCCGGCTCCGGCGGAGGTAACGACGTGGAGCTGATGTGTAAGACGCTGCAGGTGGAGCACAAGCTGTTCTACTTTGATCTCAAGGAGAATCCAAGAGGACGTTACCTCAAAATATCCGAGAAGACATCAGCTACGAGGTCAACCATCATCGTCCCCTTCTCGGGCATTTCTTGGTTTCTCGATCTCTTCAATTACTATATTAATTCCGACGATCAGGATATCTTCAGCAAAGAATTGCAGCTCGATTCTAAGGTACGATATCTAAATTTCTCGCCCTGGGCTCTGTCCTTTTCTATCCCCTTAGTTTCTGCTTAATTTTTTAATCTCCTGTTCTTTTTACGCCTTTGATCCTTCCTGTAGGTTTTCAATTTTGACGTTGGGGAGAACAGAAGAGGCCGCTTCTTGAAGGTATGGCTTATCAAATTCCTTGTACAATGTTCTTATTGATGTAATACTCGTTTGTGCCTAAGCAAAAGGTTGCCAAATCTTTGGATTTTAACTTGGTACTGAATCGTTTCCTTCATTTCTCCATTTTTTTGTTTTGTTTTGGTGCTAAATTATAGCATATTTTCTTAAATTCTCATGCCAATCTTTATCGAGGTCGAAAAAATGACTAAAATATGGCGAGGAAAGAGGAAATAATGGTAAGTTTTTTGCAGAAATGCAAAATTAGTTGCAAAGGTCATTTTAGTGGGGACATTTGAAAGATAAGCTATAAATAGCTTTAGTTTCTCTTGAATCTTACTGCAGAGTTTTTTCTTTCTTCAGGTTTCAGAAGCTTCTGTTAGCCGGAACCGCAGTACTATCATTGTACCTGCCGGAAATAACCGAGAAGACGGTTGGACAGCATTCAGGAGTATATTGGCTGACATCAATGAAGCATCTAGGCTTTACATTCTTCCTAATCAGGTGCCGAGCTATTCGAGGTGTCTTCTTTTCTTTTCTTTTTTCTTTTTCATTCATTAGTCTCTGTCTATCTTACGGTCCCTCGAAACAGCAAGGTTCCGAGCCTCCGGAACGTCTTGTCGGGCTTTCAGATGATGTCGGTGCTGGTTTTATTTCGAGTCATGGTAACCAACCTGCCTCAAGTTCTGAGTTGAACGTGGGGAGGCAGGTTGAATTGCCTGACCATGATGAAATTAATAACTCGGGGGCCTCGAAAGTAATCAGAGTCGACCAAAAGAGATTTTTCTTTGATCTTGGGAGCAATAACAGAGGCCATTTCTTGAGGATATCCGAGGTTTGCAAGAATCTCTCTCTCTCTCTCTCTCTCTCTCTCTTCCCCTAGTTTGAACTATGTTTTTGTCATATTCAGGTTGCTGGTGCCGACCGCTCCTCAATCATTCTCCCGCTATCCGGTCTGAAGCAATTCTACGAAATAGTTGGCCATTTTGTGGATATAACCAAGGACCGGGTAGAGGGAACGATGAATGTCAATGTTCGAACCGTGAAGGCTCCAACTCCTCAACGATGAAACACTGCATGGGGTTATGACCGAGGATTTAGTCCGCTTTAACAAGGTTGGTATAGAGGGCTGTATTATGTTGCCATTTTATTGGAATTTAACTCGCGCTTTTTTGCGTTTTTTTTCTATTCTCGCGTTGAAAGTTTGAATAATCTGCTTGTAGCCGAGCATCCGAAAATGTTGGACAACCTTAATTCATTGGGGACAACGAGGGGTGGAGGGGTTGGGTTGGTATAAGTTTGATATGTGATTGTAGTTGTCGTATTGTTATATCTTAGTGTTGTTTGATTATTTTAGTTTGGTTGATTTCTAATGACCAGGCTATTTAGATAATTAACTTGGTATGATATAACGTGCTTACTTCAATTCCGGCATAAATTCATGTGAATCAAGAAACTAATTGCACAATTTGGTTCATCCTTTGTGATATAAGCTGGGGTAATCTCATCTATATTGGTGCCTCCTCTGCCGTAACTAAGATCCGGAAGAAAGTCTATTGAGTCTTTCTGGCTAAGAATTTTCCAGGATGGTCCGATACACGACAGCCTTTGCAGGCAGCCGTGATTCTTTATCAGCTGTGCCTGTAACGAGTGGGAAAAAAAAAACTTGTCTTGAGCTTCCATGAAAGCATATCCATTTTTAGAGCTTCCGTGGGAGCATTGCCATATTTTAGGAATGCTATTTTCCCTCTCTCCAAATCCTCCTCTCGGGCTCCTGAACGCTGAATCTACTGCCATTTACCTTCCATTGCTAAAACCCCAGTCTCTCTCTCTCTCTCTTCAAATCCTCTTCTAAGATTTTTGCTGGAGAATACTGAAAGTGAAACCTTAACAAATGAAGGGTAAAATCGTAGATTAATCGGGACAATTGCAAATTGACCCTATAAATACCCTTGAATTTCGGCTTTTGGTTCATCTCCTTCGCTTCCCGCTGAAACTTCACTGATCTTCACTCCGTGGTCGTTGTGCGTTGCAGTCACGCGTCTTTCATAACGGCTCATTCATCGGTTGCAGTTCTGGAAAGATAAGTGTTTTCGTGCTTCTCTTAAGTGTGTTCCTAGTTGCTGGTGGATTTAGTGGTTCCTTCTTCCGCCTCTGTATTTCTCGATCGAAGATATGATCGAGTTAGATGGAATTATAGAAGGAGAGTGCGTCGAATCCAACGACCTATACTTCAAAAGGATTGGAGAACCTGTTCCGATTAAACCTTGTGATTCAGTTTTTGATTTGGAAACCCTTCCAGCGCAGCCTCTCGCCGTTTCCGAACGATTTCATGTCGTCTGCGTTGCCCATACAACCGGTGATTTTTGCGTTTATTGCTTTTTTTTTTTTCTGGATTTTGTATTTCTTCTGATCGTTGGCGCAGCTATTTCAGAGTGCATTGATCCGTTTTGAATCTCTCACCATCTCCTACTGATTTTTTGTTCATCGGTGGCATTGTACATTGTTTTGTTCTTTAGGGTTTTGTGTTGCGAGGACCAAGGATGTCGTGGCTTCAGCGAAAGAGATAAAGGACAAAGGAAATGGTTCTTCTATATTGGATTTGAGCATCGTGGATGTTCCGGTGGGCAAGGTCCATATACTGGCTTTCTCCTCCGACAATGCAATGCTTGTTGCCTCCGTTTCTGGGGATATTAATTTTTTTTCGACTTCTTCACTCATCAATAAGGTGAGGTACATATTTTGAGCTCATGTCCTTATTCCTTTGAAGCCGACATTGTTATTATTATTCCTTAAGTTCATCATTTTACGATTGAGAAGGGTATGCCTTGAATTTATCCCTATTCGTATGATTGTTATCTTGCCAATGGTCATATTCTTTTAATTTTCGTTATCATAGTGTTCCAACATATTGCAGGAGCGGGAAGCGTCATTTTCCTGCACTCTTAATGATGGGAGCTCTGTCAAAGATCTCAAATGGACCCCAAAATCAGAAAACTCATATCTTGTTCTTTCAAACGATCAGAAACTCTATCATGGAATGCTTGATGGCCCACTTAAAGATTTGATGAATGGTGTTGATGCTGGTATGGCTTTTCCTTAATTTATTAATTGTTGTTTCATATGAGCTGAGTTAAAGGTACTTGTAAAGTTTCTCGTTTTCATATTATAGTAGTGCTTGAACAATCATTTTAACTTGATTGCTCCTCAACGGTTGAAAAAGTGCCTGGTGTTTCTTTTTGTAAATAATATATCATCTGATAATATAATAATCCCTTTTAGCAATTTATAGGCTTGTTTGTTCTATCTTTGATAAAAAAAAATTCTGCATGTTATGAGCATATCATGGTGTCCTCTGTCTTTTTGTTTGTATTTCATAGATATTATTGATTCTTGTCTCCTTAATATGATGACTCACTTTTACTAATTTTAACATCATTCTAGTCGAATGGAGTACCAAGGGAAATTCTATTGCTGTTGCGCGAGACCGGAGTATTAGCATTTTATCATCCCGATTCAAAGAAAGGTTTTCCATGTCCCTATTGAATGAGCCACAGATTGGAGTTTCCAACGGAAGTGGCACATTAAAAGGTTTTAAATATTTTTAAGTTTATATTTCAAAATTTTATTAATTTATTATAATTTTCTCTTACTTATGATACTAGCTCATGGTGATTCTTTTTTATCGTCATCTGTCATCTCTTTTTATGTTTCTTGGCTGCATGACTAATGAAAACATGAATTTTGGATGAGGTACCCGGATTAGGTTTTACGATGTTGCGTGTATTAGGTGTTAGTTTTCCTTGGGATAGCATGAAAAGTGAAAAATGCGCATTTGGAAAATATTATATGTGGCAATAGAAGTACTGAAATAGTACTTAAGATTGTTTGTATAACATGTTATCTTTTCTTTGTAAATAGGTAGACAAAATTGTAACTGTTTTTTATCAGTAATTATGTGTATTGAGATTGATTCTGTAGTAAACTGTGAAACTATAGGATTCTTCATTCTTCTTTTACTAATTTATAAAATAGCTTATGACAATAAGATTAAATTAGGATGAGTTTCTATTTTAGGAATGTGAACTAATGTCATCCTAATTTAGAATTTCCCAATTTTTCAACGATTTGTATATAGTTTTTTATTACAGATCTATTCCATATGATAGTTCACAATGTTAAAAGATGCTAAAACAAGACCTTTTTGACTTTCTAGCTAGCCTGAACAAGGATTTAAATGAAGAGGTTGTATTTAGGACGTGGACTTTGACAATCCACTAAAGAATTGATTTCTGAAATCTGAAGTGAAGAAAGTATTCAGTTAGTGATTTAGGATTTCCCTTCTATTTTGTTTCTAGTTTCTATTGAGAAATGCTGATGTTAAAATAATTTTGATTGGATGAATGTTGATAATTTAATTTAAATGTCAGGGAAGAACTAAATTTTTTCCTACTCATTTTTTTAAAACAAATACTTCGCTCATGAGTGATTAAAGTGGAGGACGCATTTTATCCTTCTTTTTTGCACATTTTACGCATTGCAATGCAGAACATTCCTCATCCAAGAAAAATAAGTTTTTGTAGGCATATTGTCTTGCTAAGGGGTGGGGTATGAGTGAGGCCAAATTCCATGAAAGAATTGTCATTAGACAAATATTATTGGAGGGCATTCAAGTTTGAGTTCATATATTTTATTAATTTGCTGTCAACCTTGACTTTGATGGTGACTAATTTAGTGCTCTATTATTTTTCCATAATACATGAAATTTATTAAGAAAAAAAAATATAAAGTGATGCCAGACAAGAAAAATTTTCTTTTATTTTAGGATTTTTTTTCAGTAGAAGGGAATATATTTGAAAATGATCAATTTTAAAATACCAAGAGATATTAGTCTACGTAACAATACAAATTTAATGCCTCCCATAAATAACTCTGAAGATTATTGTTCAACTAAAATTAGTATTACCATTATTCCAAAATGCTCAGAGCAGATAACAAAAATACCAAGTTTCCAAATCAAATTCATTTCTTAATTTTTTGTTCATTAGACAGCTCCTAAAGCAAACTCTTGTTGACCAGTTGAAATATGAAAGGAACATCACCGCAAGTGTTAGCTATGATCATAACGTGGTTGTTAGTTTCACTGTTGGTCTCTCAAAACAAACAAGAATGTATATATTCACTTGTACTTGTAGAAGAATTATTTTCCCAATTTTCATCCTTTGTATACAATTTCTTCTTTACCAAAATCCAAGCAAACACTTCAAAGTAGGATGAGAATTCTTTCTTTCATATGAACATAAAGAAAGGGTAGTTAGTAAACGAAGCCGAAGTGAGAGGATAGAAATAGCGAGATGAAAATTTTTTAGAGGGCTCCAAAGTTGATCTGCGAGAGTCTTGGACACCTTTTGAAGAGAATGGATTGATAACATCTTGGAGTTTGGCTAGAGGTTGCATAGATCTATGCTGGTCAAGTGCATTATTATTAACCCATTAAACAAGGGAAGACTATTTGCTATTACACGGACAAAATAGCTGAAGACCAGTGACTATTTGCTCATTCTTTTTCTTTTGAAATCTTGCGTAACTATAAAAGAGTCGAGCGTTGTCATGGGACAGCCAGTTGGTAATCACTAAATCTATGGCTTCATGGGCATAGAAGTCGATGTTTGTTGTTTGGAATGATTTTTGCTAGAGCATTTCATGTTTCTTTTTTTTTTTTCTTTTTCAATTCTCCCTAAGCATCACCAACATGTTCAACTTTTTTTTGGTCATCCCTGCCTATCAAGCTGCTTCCCATCTACCAGGCATTTTATTTTTTAACCGTAAAAAGAATCATCTACTGGCCTCATGTGTTATAGATGTAGGCATTTTTAGCAATCTTTTCATTCTCTTTGCTGTCTTTGGCCATCAATTTTCTATTAGATTGAGTCAACAATCCATTTCTTTTGTTCCATTTACTAATAAATATGACCTAAAAAAACTTTTAATATGGAAGTGTTCAGAGAAATAAAAAAATTTGGAGCCATTTATTTTAAATTCTCCTTAAATTTAGATAATTAGTTGAATTGTTAGACCTTATTCAGATTCTGTCAAAGTTAGGCGTTTATTTTGGGCCACATTTATAATTTGGTTTTCTACCGTAATTTTTCTGGGTTCTTACTTGATTATTATGTTTGAAATCTTATTTTCATATAACTCACGGCTGAACTATTGTCTGTGTTACATCAGTTGACTCAATAAAGTGGGTGCGTGCTGATTGCATAATTCTAGGATGCTTTAAAGTGACTGAAGCGGGAGCTGAAGAAGATTACTTCATCCAAATAATCAGATGTAAAGACGGGAAACTCACTGATGTTAGTGAAGAATGTTTTATTTAATGGAATGATTATTTGCTTTTTTTATTAATGTCTGGTCATTTGTCATTTTGTTGTCTCTCCTGAGGAACTACTAGGTCAATTGACTGGAGCCTAAATTAGCCTCCATTTTACAGAATTGTGCTCTCTAAGATATTGTGGTCTTGAGATTGATTGTGGCTAGATATTACGTTATTGATGCTGCTCTCATTTAGGAGTCCCGTTTGTTTGATCTTTGGGTTGTCTGAGTAGTGCTGAAGGAACACTTGTTTCTGCTCTTGTTCCTCATTGTATCTGATGGTTTTAGTACCGGAAAAATATAACAATTTTTAATGATGAGATTCTTAATGTTTTCTTTCCTTCGCAAGTTTGTTTTCTGTTGGATAATTCTGAATTAGTTTTTCCTCATTTTAAGTTCTCGAAGCAATGAGCAATTTTTTCTTCATGGTCACTCCTTATGTTGATAATTAAGCTAGCAATTAGACTGACATGGAGTGCTTTATTCTCTGCTTCTGATGATTTGCTTAAACTTTTTCAGTGGTGATCTCAGTTGAAAGTTTCTTTTCTTGATTTTTGATGTATAACATGCTGTTATGACTTTCTACTTTGTTTGTAGGATTCGTCAGCAAAAGTTGTGTTGTCATTCACAAACGTTTTTCTTGGTTTGATTGATGACATTGTGCCCATCGGAACTGGACCTTATTTATTCTTGAGCTACTTGGAAAAAGGGTATGCACTTTTGATTTAATGATGAAGTTCTTTCATTTTTCACTCGTTATAAATGTTTGTTTTGGTTTATTGTTTGCATTCTGGCTTACAATTCCACAAGAAATGAAGGTCAATCTATGCCTACAAGTACGTAATATGTGATGCTTGAATCATCATTACTTTCAGAAAAGTAATTAATTAATATTTTAGTTTTATTTTTAACAGATACAAAAGCTTATGCAATTATCAAGAAGCTTCTATAAAATCTTTTGCTGACATTGAATGGAAGTGATATGACCTCTTACCACATTCCTATAGTTACGATTGTTAGTCACTGTTAAACAAAGCGTTCTTTGATCATTTATTTTATTCATGATTTTATAATTCATAATCAATTTTGCCTATTTTTTAATTGTAATTAATTAAATTCTATGGAAGCTTCAGACTTATACAGAGTAGATTGTGCAGGGTTCAGAATCGATTCTGATTTCTATTATCATGAATAGTAATGATTGATAACTATAATTTAGATCATTCTATGTCTTAATTTTTACAATGCATTTTGTGCTTAAGTTTTGTTCTTTTCACCAGCGGGTCCAATTTGAAAATTGTATCTTCTTAAAAAATTTCGTTTGTCTGAGGCTTATTCAAATAGTTCTGCATTTACATGCTTTCTTTCTTGTATATATATAATTAAGTGAAGTTATTGGTTCCGAGCCTATTTTAAATCTTTATTTTGCTTTAAAGATATGCAATACTTTTTTATTCTGGACAGTTTCAGACCTTGATGAAAAAAGTTATCTGCTTGAAAATTTAAGTTTCTTCTCAACTAGGGAAGTTAAGGTCTAGTGATGGAATAGATGAATAACTATTGAAGTTTTTTTTTCTTTAGAAACTATGCATTTTTTTATCACTTTTTATTTTACAAAGTATATTTCCTTACAGGGATTTTGTTTATTTGAATATCTGTTTCATTACTTTGTCTTAACGCATTGCTTTAGCCTTCAAAATTATCGCGACTTGATTCTTTAAACATACTTGGATACAGCGCACTTGCAATTATGGCTAATAGGAAGAATACAGATCAGCATGTTGTTTTGCTTGGTTGGTCAGCCGGGGATGAAAAGGACGTGGCTTCTGTTATAGAAATAGAAAGAGATACACTGCTACCTAGGATTGAGCTTCAAGGTTGTTACAAAATCACTTCTTGTCTTTGATATAGTTGTAATAATTATGTTTAAGTAATTATGTGCTTTACGCCTCTCGATGCTGCCATCATACCGGCAATTGATTGTTAACACCCACTCATTGAATACTTTTGTAGGATGCAATTTAACCACTTCCCAAGTTTATTTATATATTAAAAATAAACTTTTTTGTATTAAGATGATGAATAAAAGAAAGAGAGAGGAAGAACCCCAATCAAGGTTCAGTTTTTTTTCTTAACTGGCTTTAATTTCTTCCTTAACAACAGCCTTGCATTGGTAATTTCAAATGCCTCTTTGATATTTCTAGTGGTAAAACATCAAAAAAAAATTGTATGTAAGGTTGTACAATTTGAAATCTGTTTATGATGGTGCACAAAATCAGCAGTAATATGCAATTTTTTATAAGAGCCATAGGAAGGTCACAAGAACAAATCTTAATCCTATCAAATTCAGAATTCATAATTTTATGAACTGCGTTGCAAGGAGTGAAAAAAAAGTTTTGCCACACTTTTGCATGCTTGTTTGTATCTTGGGAACCTTTTGAATTCTTATTTAGTCTTAGTCTCTGTAGTTTGTGATAATCAGGGCATATCATTGATATGCAAGTGTTTCTAATGCTTCCTTGTTTCAGAAAATGGTGATGATAATTTAATCTTGGGGCTATGCACGGATAAAATTTCCATCAATGAAAAAATTGAAGTACAGCTTGGTGCTGGTGAACTAACAGAACTCTCACCATTTTGCGTCCTTATGTGTCTCACTCTAGAGGGAAAGCTTAACCTGTTTCATGTTGCCAGGTTGGTTGCCATCCCTCCCTCCTCTCTCTCGCATTATATATATTGACGATCAGAACAACTTGGTCAGTCAATTGACACTTTATTACCTGACATATTGAAATTATATTTTGCCTCTTTCTTTTAGTGTCAAAGAATATGTAGCATCTCCTGAGATTATTTCTGGTCAACCTGATGGGGAGGAATGTATACCAGAGCAACCCATCCAGTCTTCAGAACTCAGAAAACAGGAATCAGGAGAAAACAGAGTGCATAATAAATTGCCGGAGTCAGACAATAGGACAATTAGCAAGACAATTGACATGAAACATTCTGCTATAGATGAGAGTACAATTTTTCCATCTGTTGCTAATAAAACCTCAAATGTAGAAAGTCCTACTAAATTTTTATCCACAGAACGCTTCTCACAACCCTCAAAGTTTTCTGTCCCAGAAAAATCATTTGAAAGCTCAAATGATTTCAGCAAATCTATTCAGAAATCTGCAGTGTTTAGATCTAACTCCTTGTCAACAGTTGGAGAAATGTTGGCTGATGACTCCAATCAATCACGCCCTGAAAATCCACAAAATAATGGTCAAGAAATTGGCAGAATAACAAACATGGGGACAGCTGGCTTTCAGAACAGTTCTGAGTTGAAAGGTGGAATGTTTACATTTTCCAAGGAAGCCAAATCAAGATCTTCCCCTTTATCATCCAAACTTTCAGAAAGCAGCATGTTTGAGAGTCCTAATAATAATTTTGGCACCAACAAAGTGTCAGAACTTTTTCCTGGGAAGACTTCTCTTTCCAATAATGCTACTAGTTCGACAGTCATCGCTTCTGGTATGCCATATCAGAGTAAAGGATCTCTAACATCTGCATCTTTATCAACTCATACTCAGGGAATGCCAACGTCATCAGGGGTTACTAAATTTGAATCCCTTCAAACGGTGCATGGTCCACAGATTCATTTGCGAATGAACTTGCCATTGGAGAAGCATGAGCAAACTCATATGTCTCATCCTCTCAAGGAAAGTTTCTGAACTCCATGTCTACCAAGAAATAAGTTCTAAGCAAAACATTTTGAAATACTGGAAAAGTTTCTTGTTATCGGGCATAAGTGAAATTGAAAATGACTGTTTTTGAGTTCTAGAATCTATTACTTTGTTCTGCAACTAAATTCTAAACCATTTTTGGCACATTTTTTCTTTTCCACTCTTCCTGATTGAATGCAATATTTGTGTTAAGATTTATGCTTGCACTAGTTTAGACTAGTGCAGTTGAGCAGAAAATTTCTTGATCAGTTCTTTTGCGAGCTATAGCTCAAGAATAATTTCTTTTCATTTCTGTTTTCCAGATTAAACAGATGACCAAAGAATTAGACATGCTTCTGGAATCTATTGAAAAACCTGGTGGTTTTGTAGATGCCTGCACTGTGTTACGGAAACATTCCATTGAAGCATTGGAAAGGGGTGTTGATGCGCTTTCTGCGAAATGCCAAATGTGGAATGTAATTGCTACTATTACTTTCAATTTCGCCTCTTGTTTCATTTGTTTTACCATCTAAGCAATTTTACCACTGCAGCTATGAATTACCAATATTTTTTTTCATGTTTTGATTGATAGAAGGAATTTGGAGTAATCTCTTAAGGGTGGGTAGTGTCTTAGGTCAAGTTTGCTAGCTTTTTTTTTAATCGAGAACAAGGGACAACCGTTAGTTTATTTCTGTATTTTGTAAGGCAATAATCGAGCAACAGTTACTTTGTAGATTATGACCAACATATCACATTTTTTTTTTGCATTTACGAATGTAGAGAAATTCCTTTCAATTTCTGGTTTCTGTGAACTTTCAAGTGCCATGATATAATCATTAAATTCTGATAAAACCAAAACGATAAAGAACACACAACAATTTTTGATAGGAAATACGAATATGTCTTCTACAACCCTTTTAACCAAATTACAGAAAGTTCACAAGCAAACTATCTCATACAAACAGAAACAGAAAATAGAGCACGATTTACAGAACAACAAATCCACAGGTTTTCGAGACCCTGTCGTCTCCCCAGTTTTTCCCCCCTCCCTTTCATTTTCCTAAAAACTGCCTATTTAAGTTTGGTAACTGTCAAAGACAGTTACTGCCAACTTCCTCCCTTTTTTTGCATTTAATTGATGTTTCCTTTGGTACGTAAACCGTATAACAGGTTTAGACGTATCAATACTCCCCTCCCAAAGACGAACCTTGTCCTCAAGGTTAAAATGTGGAAATTGGAGACGAATAATGTCAAAATCTTCCCAGGTGGCTTCAAAAGGCTGAAGATGTTTCCATTTGATCAAAACCAGCACTTTAGACGAGCTCTCGCCGTCCTGTTTGACATCCAAGAGAGATTCAGGTTCCACCAAGTTGTTTGCCTCATCTGTTATAACTGCTGGTAACGGAACAGAGGTTGTAAGCGGCCCTTTGACTTCTTTAAGCAAGGAAACATGAAATATGGGGTGTATGCAACTACTTTCTGGTAACATGAGTTTATAAGCGACCTTCCCGATACGCTTGATCACCTGAAAAAGACCATAAAAACGAGGAGATAATTTTAAATTCATACGCTGCATGACTGATTTTTGTTTATATGGCTGAAGCCGAAGCCACACCCAATCTCCCTCTTGGAATTCGACGAAGCGACGTTTCTTGTTGGCAAAAATCGCCATTTTTGATTGAGCTGAAGCCAAATGACTCTTTAAGAGTGATAGAATTTGGTTACGCTCTTGAATCTGGATGTCCACAGTAGTCACGGTTGCTTTAGTCGGCATATCAAATTGTAAAATTTTTGGTGGATCCCGCTTGTAAACCGCTTTGAATGGCGTCATACGAATAGCTGAATGATAGGAGGTGTTATACCAATATTCTGCCCACGCCAACCACCTATTCCAAGTTGTAGGCTTATTTCCAATAAAACATCGTAAATAAGCTTCGATGGTTCGATTAACAACTTCTGTTTGCCCGTCAGTTTGAGGATGATAAGCCGAGCTAAACTTCAATGTCGTCCCATGCAAAGAGAATAATTCCTTCCAAAAGTGGCTGATAAAAATTTTATCTCGGTCTGAAACAATAGAGGTGGGCATCCCATGAAGGCGGAAAATCTGATTAAAGAACAATGCTGCCACTGTCCGAGCCGAAAAAGGATGTTTGAGAGATAAGAAATGAGCAAATTTGCTTAATCGATCAACGACCACCAGAATTGAATCAAATTGATCTGACTTTGGTAATCCTTCTATGAAATCCATAGATATATCCTCCCATATGTCGTTAGGAATAGGAAGTGGCTGAAGTAGACCCGCTGGACTCAAAGCTTCATATTTTGTACGTTGACATATTTCACAATTACGAACATATTGTTTGATCGCCTTGCGCATTCCTATCCAATATAATTCAGCAGCAATTCGGTGGAAAGTTTTAAGAAATCCTGCATGGCCACCAAGAGGGCTATCATGAAACATGTGGAGAAAAGTTGAGATATATTTAGAATTGTGGGCAACCACTTTTCTGCCATTATAAAATAATCTGTCAGAATGCAAAGTATATCCCGGAGGTGCCTCTTGTAGATCCCTTAAAGCTGACTTAATAATACTGAGCTTGGAGTCTTGGTTAACTTCTTGTTCTAATTCCTGGCCATCAATAATATCATGAGAAAAGATTTCAGACAAGGAAACAGATGAAATCCCTTGTTCTTCTCTTCTTGATAAAGCATCTGCCACTCTATTATCACAACCTGGTTTATAATGGACTTCAAAATCGTAGCCCAATAATTTTGTTAACCATTTTTGATGTTCTATCGCCACCAATCGCTGATCTAATAAATACTTCAAACTTTTTTGATCGGTACGAACGATAAAATGCCTTCCCAACAAGTAGTGACGCCATTTTTGAATTGCTAGAACAATAGCCATCAACTCTCTTTCGTAGACAGATTTCAATTGGCGCTGCTTGGAAAGTTGTTGACTAAAAAACGCAATTGGTCTTTGATTTTGCATGAGCACCGCTCCAATTCCCATTCCCGATGCATCTGTTTCTACAATGAAAACTTCGTTAAAATTTGGTAAAGCCAGAACCGGTAACGTAGTCATTGCTTCCTTGAGCTGCTGAAATGCCACAGTTGCTTCATCGCTCCATTTAAATTTGTCTTTCTTTAATTGCTCGGTGAGAGGTAAAGCAATACTTCCATATCCTGATACAAATTTGCGATAGTAGCCGGTTAATCCCAAAAAACCTCGCAGTTGTCGCAATGTGGCAGGTTGTTTCCATTGAAGTATTGCAGAAATTTTTTCTGGATCAGCCGATACACCTTTGTTGGATATAATATATCCCAAATAATTCAATTCCTCCTTCGCAAATAAACATTTTTTTCTGTTAACAAACAGCTTTTGATCCGACAATAGTTGCAATGTTACTCTCAAATGCTCCAAATGGTCTTCAAAAGTTTTACTGTATATCAATATGTCATCAAAAAATACCAAAATAAACTTCCGCAAATGCAATTTGAATACTTGGTTCATAAGGGATTGGAACGTAGATGGTGCATTTGTCAATCCGAATGGCATCACCAAAAATTCGTAGTGTCCTTCATGCGTGCGAAAAGCAGTTTTCGGTATATCTTCTTGTTTCATTCGAATTTGATGGTACCCTGACTGTAAGTCCAACTTCGTAAAAATAGCCGCTCCATGTAATTCATCCACCAACTCATCAATTACCGGAATTGGAAAACGATCTTTAACTGTTTCCCGATTTAGAGCTCTATAATCAATGCAAAACCTCCAACTTCCATCTTTTTTCTTCACCAATATGATTGGACTTGAAAACGGACTCAAACTCGTTTGAATAATGCCAGCAGCTAGCATCTCACCCACCAACCTTTCTATTTCATCTTTTTGTATGATGGGATAACGGTACGGTCGAACATTAATTGGTGATACCCCTTCCTTTAATGGAATAGCATGATCATGACCCCTCGTAGGCGGTAATCCTTTAGGTAATTGGAGGACATGTTGGAATTCAATTAACAATTTCTCAATCTCATGCGAATCCACAACCGGTGTAGCCAACGGATTTTCCATGTTTATCACTTCCAAAAACACTCCAGAATCACCCTTCCTCATTGCATGTATCATTGCTTTCAACGAAATCTTCGTTTTACACAAGCTAGGATCACCTTTAAGAACTACTAATTTCCCTCCCACGACTATTTTCATCGTCAATAACTTCCAATCAATGTTAGTCTCGCCCAACGATTCCAACCATTTCATGCCTAAAATGACGTCTGAACTTCCTAGATCAATGGGCAAAAAATCTTCCAATACCTCTAAATTTGGCAAAATCAGCAAAATCGTTTTACAAATTCCTTCTCCCCGAATTGCTTCGCCATTACCCAGTTGTATGCCATACGATGCCGATTTGGTAACAGGTAATTTCAGTTCTGCAACAATTTCTCTTGAAATAAAATTATGTGTAGCTCCACTATCGATCAAAACGATCGTTTTCCTTCCCTTGATTGAACCCCATAACCTCATCGTATGTGGAGTAGTAATACCCACCACCGAATTTAAAGAGATTTCCACCTCCTCATTAATTTCCTTCATGTGATCTGACTCGTTTTTACCCTCGATTTCTGGGTAAATTTCGTATTCATCTTCCTGTAACACTAATAATTGCAAGGATTTATTTTTGCATTGATGTCCAGGGGCATATTTGTCATCACACTTAAAACATAATCCCTTTTCCCTTTTTGCCCTCATCTCCATCTCTGTCAATCTCCTTCCCCGAAAATCAGAGTTACGCATTCCGAAGCTTGTTCTTTGTTCTGGCGAACCTCCCCGCTGCAACGCCGGTGTCGACGAAGAAGGCCGAGCGAACGCCCTCGCTATTTTCGTCGATTCTGGCCTTAGCAAAGCATCGCGATCCTCTACAATTTGCGCGGATTCCATCAATTCATGGAGCCCGACTGGTTTCATCAGCCGAACGTCCCCCTTAACCTCCCTTCTCAGACCTTGATAGAAAGCACTGTAAAGAACATCTTCCGGTAATCCGATTAACCCCGACGCGATGGACTCGAATTGGGTGCGGTATTCTTCTACCGTAGATTCCTGCTTCAACGTCAACAGCCTGTCGCAAGATGACCCGTACCGAGAATGGCCGAATCTCTCCAGGATTCTTTTCCTCAACACCATCCAGGAGAAAATGGGGCGAGTTCCCGACTCCCATTGGAACCAAGCCAGGGCAGGGCCCTCGAAACACACCATGGCTGCCTCTACTCGCTCGGTTTCATTCATCCTGTTGATACCGAAGTATCTTTCGGCTCTGCACACCCAGCCTTCCGGATCTACTCCGCTAAATACCGGTAATTCCAATTTACGTGGAAGGTCTTCCCGATCGAAGGTATGTCTACTATCATTCCTCACTTCCACATTTCTTGTCTCCGAACAACGTCCCTCTGGTTCTGATGAAACTAGTTTTTCCTCCAATTTTTCCATCATTCTGTTTAGTTGTTCCTGCATCAATAACAAATTCTTTTCCAGAATAGAAATCTTCTTAACCTCTTTCATGTCTTCCTTCAACCCCTCCAATTCTTTCTGCCATTCTTTCGATGTTTCTGAACGAGTCATCTTTCCTCGCTCTGATACCAAAATGATAAAACCAAAACGATAAAGAACACACAACAATTTTTGATAGGAAATACGAATATGTCTTCTACAACCCTTTTAACCAAATTACAGAAAGTTCACAAGCAAACTATCTCATACAAACAGAAACAGAAAATAGAGCACGATTCACAGAACAACAAATCCACAGGTTTTCGAGACCCTGTCGTCTCCCCAGTTTTTCCCCCCTCCCTTTCATTTTCCTAAAAACTGCCTATTTAAGTTTGGTAACTGTCAAAGACAGTTACTGCCAACTTCCTCCCTTGTTTTTGCATTTAATTGATTTTTCCTTTGGTACGTAAACCGTATAACAGGTTTAGACGTATCAAATTCTTCACATCCCAAGTTAAAAATAACGGTTGAGGCTTCTCTGGTTTCTTTACTGCCCTAGTAGCATACTTCATTTATATCTCTACTTCTTAAGAATAGTTCAACTAACCGGTATCTGGAGAGTAAAGATACTTTTTTGAGTACTTCATCTAATTTCACTCGTGATTTGAGGTGGGCTCTCAAAGTTTGAGGTTAAACCTATAATATTATGCCATAAACTATTGCAACTAAATTATCTCAATTCAACTTATTTTATAGTTATTTGTCCTGAAAGTCTGTTAGTTTTTGCCTTTTATCACCATTAGTTGAAGTTAGATATTACTTTTAATGGTGAGTCTAGGATGATTTGAATAACTAATATTATAAGTTATTTGAGAGTCCTTTTGAAAAATGTACCAAGCACAGTTTGGCATTCAGTTCTGGTTTTGAATTCCTTAGAGTACATTCTTCCCTTGAAGTTCTTGGCTCATCAATTAATATCAGAGTATATTTAATAAGTATATTCATGTTGTACTGTTGTTGTTTATATATGCAAGTACTAATTATATGTTATGTTTTGATAGTTATACTTGAAGAAATTGATTTTGGTTGAGCATTGTGTATTATTTTAAGATTGTCTTTGTTATTTTAATTGATAACGCTATTTATGTTTAGCTAATTGTGTCAATATATTAAATTACTCACTGGTTATCTCATTACCAAAATTAAACCATTTTACAAAGTCATTCAAGCATTTTTAAAACTTTAATGCTATGGAATAATCATGGCTTCTCCAATTCATGTTCTTATATTGTTTCTTTGTGACTTTCCCTCTTTTATGAATTGAGCAGTGTACTGTAGATCAGCGCCTTCAAGACATCCAAAATCTTCATGATAGTACATTACAAGGTACTTCCCTTTTTTCTTGTGTTGCACATTATTTTTAAAACACATGTTGTTTAGGATTTCGATATTGAAGACATTTTGAAAACACATGTTGTCTATGATTTTCGATGTTGTCTAATTCAAGTTAACTTGAATGAGACATAATATGTTCATCATAAATTACTGGTACAAATAAAATATTATTTAATCTATTCTCAGCATTGAATTGAGCCTAAATATTTCCTGTTGTGACCTTATGACCCTCCTGTTTATTAATATTTTTTTTATATGCTAAGTAAAATTGTTTCTAGCTTCTCAATAACGTTTAATGTGGATCTTGTATATGCCTCTCGCTATATACGGGTAATCTATGTTCCCTTTGAAGTGGTCAACGTAAGGTAGAAGTTGCTAAGTTTTCTACCTCAGAAAACTTTTATCCTCGAGACATTTTTTACATCTTTTCATCTCTTTCAACTATTCAACTTAGGCTTATTGTTCTGTGTCTTACAACTGATTGATTTACCGTTGTTTTAGTTTTGGCCAAAAAAATTTACATGGAAGGCATAGTAAAGCAAGCTTCTGATAGTCGCTATTGGGAACTCTGGGATCGTCAAAAGTTAAGTTGTGAACTAGAGATGAAACAACAACACATAATAAAGATGGATAAGGTAAGGGGTTGATAGTTTTCTTTGAGATTGAACTTGTCCAACCCTAGAAAATAAATACTTTGTTTTTAACCTTCCGTTGCAGGATATAACCAATCAGTTAATTGGGTTAGAAAAGCATTTCAATGCCCTTGAACTTAATTCTTTTGGTGAAAATACTGGAGCTCGTGATGAAAGATCTTACCAGAGTAGATATGGATTTTCAAGGTTGGCATACTTTCTTCTTTGAGTTGAATGCTACGGTCCTTCTTAGAGGCTAAATTTGATTGACTAGTTCATGCAAGACTATTATTTTCTTTAATTTTTGAACATTGCTTTTCCTGACCTTATAAATGAGGTTACATTTTACTGTTGCAGCCATGCTCGCTCCTTGCATACTTTACACAATACGATGAGATCTCAGTTAGCAGCTGCAGAGTTTCTTTCAGAATCTCTCTCAAAACAAATGACAGCACTAAGTATAAAAGCACCTTCTGCAGATAAGAGAAATGTGAAAAAAGAGTTATTTGAAACAATAGGGATACCCTATGATGATTCGTTCAGCTCTCCAGATTTGAAAAAAGTTTCTCATATCACAACTAATAATCGGCTCTCACTTTTATCTGATCTTTCTTCTAGCAGTAGTGAGTTTAGGAGATCAAATCTGAGAAAGGATCATAAAACTGAAACTGCAAGGAGAAGAAGAGATTCACTTGATCCAGTAATGCTTCCACCAACTATCTTTTACATTTTGAATATCTTCTTCATTGGAGTAGCTGATTTGTGAACTTTGGTCCATAAAGGAAAGAACTTTTATGCTTAAAGAATACAATGTCTAGAATAGTCTACTAATTAAATACCTGTTGATATCATAACTCAGAACTAATGGTCACTGGGGAAGCATTAATGTTTCTATTGTCAAAGTGGTTAAATTTTGTTAAAAAATGGCCATTTCATCTCGATAGAGTTTGGAAAAATTACAGCTACTATTAAATAACTTCTCCATAACCGACATTATCAGTTCCGATCCATATCTCATCCATTATTTTAATATCGATTATAGGTCGGATATTGGTAGATAAGATATGTTGCATAAATTAATTTCTTGGTTATTCTGTATATTGTATCTACAATTACACGAATGAAAAGTGTAGTTCTGTAACCTACTCTAAGATAAACTTTTTATGAATAAATTGGCGAATAAATATCTCAGCTCCTGATAATAGGTTACAATCTTTGATTTTGTCAGATATTTATTTGTCTTTTTTTTTTTCAATTCACGATGCAGACTTTGGTTAGTTTTGAACCTACAAAAACCACTGTTCAAAGGAGGAGTTTGCAAGAAAATCAAAGGGCAAGTGGTCGGAGATCATTTTTAAATAAGAGATTTTCTAGCCCTGTCAATATTGAGAAAGAAGTAGTTGCTCCCCGGGCAGATTCTGTAAAACCTTCAGTTTTAATACCATTATCTGAAATCCCTGGTAAGTTGTTTGCACTTGATGTTTTACTTGTTTAGTAGTCACTTCTTAAAATTATCAATCCAATGCAAATGATGATCATTAAGTAGTCATAGCAAGGATTTGATTGGAGAATAGTTGTTCTTTTAGTAGCCTATTTTTATTTATTGGACCTGTACAGATGACAAGTATTTTCTCATAAATTAGTTTAATTTTCAACTTATTGGGTTGCAATTAATTTATTCACTTATTTATTTTTCAACATCCATTCTCATGTGAGACAATGTTTTCGAGTGGTGTGGACACGTCAGTATTTTTGTTTTGAGTGTAATAGCAATTAACAAGACAAGATTGAACTAATAATTTACTAGTCTTATATTATGATCAATTCTCACTTGAAACTGCTGAATTTAATTTAATTTAGTTTGTCTAAATTCTCAACACTAGTACATCACTTTTCCAATATTCCTACTTACATCAATAATTTATGAACGATAATTTCAAGCACTCTTTGATACATGTTTGACCATTACTTCGCTGATCACATGTTAGCATGTTTATATATCAGATGTATCAATCACCAAAAGCATTTTTATCTCTTGAGGCACTCACATTTTTATTTTCATTTTCATAATCTACGAAGAATTTAAGAGTTTCTTTATTTCTTGGATAACCCATGTAAGTCTACATGTCAATAAGTTTGCTTTGGACATCATTTCTCTCTTTCATTCTAAGTCTACTACTCAGGTGCTATCAGTTGAAATCTTCTGTTATATTGCATATAATTCTCTTCTTGAAACTTCCTTTTATACTTGTCGATAATCTTTTAAATCTAAAGAAAAGTAAACATGTTGTAGTTCATTTTAAGATTGAAAGATAATTAATCTGACCATTGATCATTCTGCTTTCTGAAAACGATGGTTTGCTTTAATGAAAGAATTAGTATTGGGGACAAATATTTTTCTTCAATTAGCTATTAACTGTATGCGATTCAAGTTTTATTTTTCATTTGACTCAATTTTATGACAGCAGCCATAGGTAAAAGTAGCCAGAAACAGAGTTCTGAGAAATCTGTGTCAATTCTTTCATATGCCAGAAATCTTGCACAACCATCGGTCACAGCAGAGGAATCCCAAACATGGGAGGGAAACAAGATTGGACCTTTTTCTTTGGCACCTGGATCTCAATATCCAATATCAACACTAAAAAACAGCTTGAGCCAAGCTTATGTTGCCAATGGGGAAAAATCATTGCCAGGCCCAGCGTTATTTGAGAAGACTTCATCTATTGATATTGTTCCGCAAACTGGTGCCAAATCTTTTTCAGACAAGAAACCGTCTATATTTTCAATGTCACCCTCACAGGCAACCCCATTGTCCAGAAATCCTGAAATGTCTTTGGACAGGAAGGAGTTTGTTTTTCCAGGTATATCAAGTGGAAATGTCAATACTTTTTCTGCATCGAAGAACTCTCTTGCTGAGTCAGCAAAAGAGCTTGAAAAACTTCCTCATAATGATTTGAGGAGAGACAAAAGACAGACTGATGAAAATAAGTTTCCTTCAACTTTTTCTTTGGCACGATCATCACCATTTTCAGTGGTTAATTCAACGTCTTCTTCATCTTCTGCGCCAAGTGCTGCTCCATCAAATGACTCTACATTTTCAGGCTCTGACAAAAAAGCATCGACGGCAGAATCCTCAGGCTTTTCCCCTCCAATTATTTCTGCTTCGGGTTCCTTTGTTTTCGAAACAACTAAACCATTGGTGTTCCCACCTTCTCCTTCACAACAATCAAGTCCAGCATCAGATTCTACCAAAACAGAGGCTCAACTTAGTTCAACAGTTGATCCAGAAATTACCAAACAAGAATCAACTTTAGAGACTAAATCTCCGACAGGCATAGTCAGTCTAAAGCCTGATCTTCCGGGATTATCTGGTGCTGAAAGGTCATCAATACAGAAATCTGATAGCCTTCTCAGTTCTCCAGCGATGACTTCCATACCAAATGTTACGGCCAATTCTCAACCACAGCAACCTTTTGGTATTTTTTCACAAATACGATACACAACATCTGAGCCTGTTGCTGCAGAGAAACAGTTAGAACTTCCTATTGCTCAGGATGACAGTATGGACGAGGAGGCTCCTGAGTCAAACACTACAAGTGAATTTAATTTGGGTAGTCTTGGTGGATTTGGAATTAGTTCGACCACAATCCCAGCTGCCCCTAAAGCAAACCCATTTGGTGGTTCTTTTGGAAATGCAGCAACACCTGCAATGAGTTCTCCATTTTCGATGACAGTTCCTAGTGGAGAACTGTTCCGCCCTGCTTCTTTTAACTTTCAATCTCCAATAACTTCCCAGTCTTCTCAGTCTGCAAGTTCCACTACCCTCTCTGGTGGATTTGGGAGTGGAGTGGTTAGTCAATCTGCTAATCAAGGTGGGTTTGGCCAGCCATCCCAGATTGGATCTGGACTGCAAGCACTGGGATCAGTTTTAGGTACTTTTGGACAGTCAAGGCAGCTTGGTTCGACTCCTCAAGGATCAAATTCAGGATCTTCCAGTGGATTTGGTGGCGGTTTTGCTGGGATGAAACCTATGGGTGGATTTTCAACTGGTAATGGCAGCGGTGGATTTGGTGGTTTGGCATCAGGTGGTGGATTTTCAGGAGTAGGCGGTGGCGGTGGCCATGGATTTCAGGCAGCAGGTAAAAATTCTTCTGCTAGCATAGATGTCATTGCATTTATTAGATTGTAACATAAATGTTTTATAACATAACGAGTAAATGACACGTAAATGAAATAAAATATTACTAATATGCACTATAAAATCATCTTAGGTGGTGGGTTTGGAGCTTTCGCCATCAGCAACACCTCTCAGGGCGGTGGGGGTTTCTCTGCTTTTGGCAGCGTTGCAGGCGGTGGAGCTCCGCCGGCTCCACCGCCGGAGCTTTTCACACAGATAAGAAAGTAGTTTTTGGTTCTTGTTAATGCTGTGTTGAAATGAATCAATAGCAACTCCAGGTTTTGCCTCTACTAAATTCTGTACTTGTAGAAATTTATCCTCAATGATGCTTTGTGCTATTTTGAGAAATTTAAGGATAAAAATGAATTATTGTTTAATACAACTAACAATGAAAAATGTTGTTTTATAGCAATTAAAGAGCAGCTAACACGGTCAAAATCACGTGGCAGTCAAGATCTTGATGATCGAGGCAGTTTCCACGCTGTGTAGAGCCACCACAGAATCCCCGTTCTTGCACAGCCCCTCTGGTGAATGTTCCATTATCGTTTTGAAGAGATCTCCATAGTTGAGGAGGGTGCTTTCAGCTTCATCATATATTTTCGCCATAGTTGATCATAGATTCCAACATTTGTATATCATCACTTTCTGCACTAGAAATATCTTCTCGATCGGAGTTTCCATTCCAAGGTCGCCCCGAGCTACCATGAACGCATCTGAATTCGCAAGAATGTCCTTGATTCAGCTGGATCTGTTGGTTGTCTTTCGAAAATCCTGTTTGAATCTCAGGCCACTTTGTCAAACATAAGAAAGAATTAATCAGAAGGTTATTATGATTCACCACTTACTAACTAGTTTTCAGGAGTATCTATAACAATCGTTTGTTGCTCAAATTGAAACCTAATTTCATAGAAATTGGACAAGATCTGGTGGCTGTAAACGAAAATTAGAAAACGGAAAACATTCTAGGTGCATCTGCTATGAGACAAATCAGAAGAATAATCGGCATGTTCGCTACGAGCAATCAAGGCCATATGTAGAAAATCTGCGAAGATATATTTGCGAACGTGACAATCAAAGGTCGAAAAGATATATTTGGAGATTGCAATGATAAAATCCGGAAGAAAAAGAGAGAACAAAAAGGGTAAAAAAATGACATAGGAAACCTTGGTATCAAGCATTACGGCGCACAGAATTCCAGTATTCTCCATTGCAGCTTTCAGATTGTCAAGCGTCTCCTGATGATAGGCGTGCGATCCATGAGAAAAGTTGAAACGAGCGACGCTCAGAAGCTTCTCGACCACGGGGCAGACCTGGACGCTGGTCCCAAAGTGCAAACAATCTTCGCCTTTGGCTTCGTTTCCTTAACGACTCCATCCATTGCCGGAATCTAATCGAAGAGCTTGAAGATCAGAAGATCGCCAAAACGGTACTTCAGCAGAGGAGGAAAAAGAAACAGCAGTTGCCCTGTTTCAAAAAATGGATCGAACCAAAAGAATATGGATCGAACGTCGCGTGAAAATGGAGCTTTTGACAATGACGCTACTTACAGATACAATGGCTAATGCTGAGATAGCGAGAGAGAGAGAGAGAGAGAGAGAGAGAGAGAGAGAGAGAGAGATGAAGCTTACGTCGAGATATCTCTGGCTGTCAAAGGCAGAAAATGATGGAGACAACGCAAGAGCCACTATCCATGAATCAATTTCTCCGCATAACTGCCGGCCGACCTTCATGCCCATTTTTACTATGAATAAACGAGTAATTCTAAAGTTTATTATCCTTTTTGTAGCATCCGGTTACATTATTAGATTAATTTAAATATATTAAAAAAATAAAAAAATATTTATTTATATTTTAAATTAATACAAATATGTAACGAGACGTCTATAAATATAATAAGAGATTATGTTAAAAATGTACAACTTTTATCGTAATTATATTAATTTAAAATATAAATAAATATTTATATTTTATAAACGCGAATGTATTATTAATGAGGTAGAAATAAAAAGTTAATTAGGTTGAGTGTTTATTTATTAATTAATGATTTAATTGAGTAAATAAATAAATATATATATTTTTTCACTAGTCTTGTTTTTTTATTATTATTATTTAGTTTCTAGCCTTTTATTTTATTTTTTATTTCCTTGGTTGGCGCCGGGGACCGGACGAATTAGGGTTTATGGATGCATTTCTTCACCTCTATATATACCTTCTACCTATTAAACTTTGCTTCTCGCCTCCATAACTCCTGCCCTCTCCTCTCCCATGCCATTTATCTTTTGCTCCTCCGTTTCGTGTTCTTGTTTTGATTCTTCAAGTTATACTGCCGATTCCTTTCATCTTTTCCGTCTTAATTTTTGTTAAAGATTTCTTTCAATTGAAAGATACGCACAGTGCAGGATTCTACTTGCGCGTATCGCAGATCTTATGAGATCCTAGTTATTAGATGATAATTTTTTCTTTCTCACTTCTGAGTATAATCAGGAAAAATGCGTTTAAAAGATTTTATTTTTACATTTCTTGATGTTCTTTGATTTGATTGTTTTCTTGTATCAAAACTATATGATTTTGGATTTAATTTGCAACGCTTATTTGCAGTAATTCATATTCCATTATCAGAGGATTTTCTCTGGTAGCTCTTTTCATAAATAATTTGTGCGAAGCTAGTTTTACAATGTTTCAATCTTTTATAACAGTTTTAGCAATCAAAGATGATGCCTAACATTGCAAATTCTTGATTATAATTATAGTTGAGGAATCTATTCTTTGGATAAGTTGATGTATATACATGATGATGGCTAGTTATGTATAATCTACTTGAATCTCCGGTAATCCTAAAATTATTTATAGGCTCATCGGTGACATTGTAGATATATTGGCTAGTCATTATTATTGAGTTATCAAATCATTTTTAATTGGTTGTAAACCATGCAAGTATTTAGTGGCGTGTGATTTTGAGATGATGAACACAATCAGACGGATTCCCAATGATAATCCAATGATTACACAACCAGCTACTTCTGATCACATCAATGTCATTAAATCCTTGAAATTTACATTTTATTATCTTTCTTCACAACGGTTTGTGTATCCGGGATTGATTTTGCGTCGCTAATACTTGATTAGTGAAAAGCCTGTGATGTTAGTCAATATTTGCTACTCTTGATGGTCAATCCATTTGATGATTCTTATCCACCAAGATCTCTGAGGCTTAACACTTAAAATACATTTATTTAGTTCCCTTATTTTAAATCATTTTTTTGACGTTTTTTATTAATAAATTACTTTATATTCTCTTACGCAAAACATAGAAAGAATGGCTAGAACAGATATGAACACCGTTTCTTCTGTCGTGAATTTAGTAGTTAGTACAGCGAAGTTATGTATTGTTTATTCTTACATTGATTGGATATAATATTTGATTTTGAAAGGATGAAGATAATCTGACGAATACTCAATGATAAATTCAAATGATATGATAACCAGCTACTTCCGATCTCGTAATTTTGTTTTCCTTATTTTTTAGTTTTTACCTGCGATCTAGATATGATTATTATATATTTTTTTGATTTATTGAATCCACTAAGATAATCAAACGGATTCTCTAATAATTTTTTTGATACATAACTGGTTTTATTGAAGCCACAGATCACTCACATTCAAGGTTACAACAATGGTTGAGTTTTCTAGACGAATTCAAAGCAGGGTGAGTTAAATGGCTACCCCATTCGTTCGCTTGTTGGAGGGATTTATTAGCTACTTTCATATGAACACGAAAAGACTTGATATATTGTAAACTTGGGTTTAGTTTGAGCCTTGTAGTTGCTTGAGAATTGAGATGAAATTGTCAGTTATATAAATGATAAATGTTTACAAAGGTCTCTCCCAATTTATCAGTTTCAAAGCTTTACTGTTGTTATCATTTATATGCCGCCTAACAATTTCAAGTTGTGATGAGTCAAATAAATTGAAACAAGTGATTGGCTTGCGATTTTGTGAGAAAGGAAGAGAATAAGGGGGAGAGTGATTTATGCTTGATCGTAGGATCTTAGCTTCAAGCTCTTATGCGTTATGCCCACTTTGTGAAACGAGATCACAACCTGTAATTTGGTGCAAGAGCCTGAACTGGATTAACTTTACAGGTAAAGAAATCTTTATCAACACACGTCACCATTGTCCCCTTTATTCTCTTCATTTCTACGATCAAGCATAATATATATTGCGGGAATAGTGCGCAATATAGCAATGCTACTTTTTTCATTTCTACATGTATTGTGGACGAGACACGTGGGCATGCTCTTACCCCCAAGAAACATATAATGTTTCACGAAATTATTTGTGTAAAACATTTCTATAGAAATGAAAAATGTAGCATTGCTATATCGCGCACTATTCTAACCTTCATGCTGCAAACTCTTGTAGATCTAGGTTTCACAAAAACAAAGCCAGGAAATAGAAGGAACAATAGGCGAGATTCAACTGGATAACCAAGATAAGAAACAAAAACTAAAGGTAATATAAAGAAAACACAAAAAGGATCTGAAGAACACAGAGCCCAAAATCCTAGCAAATACCAAAAAACTGGTAGGCGGATGCTATCAACTTGAAACTAATGAGCCAGCCAAAAGGAAATTGATTGCCCACTGTGTGACGCTTAAAAAAACCATGAACCTGCCTCTACCCTCTGCCTTCACTATTAATCCCAGCATTTGCTAAACAGGCCAAGCAAGTTGAGCTATAGTCGGCGGCCAAAAAAGGTGACTTATATTATCCATAAGCTCGTCCTGACACAGACAAAGGTGAAGAAAATATTAATTTCGAGGCTCCATACCGCTCTGACTGCCGTTGCTAGAAGCGAACACTAGAATCCATTTGAAACACTATTTGCCGCAACTGCCCTGTGCACCGAGATGACCGGTTTAGCACCCTTTGGGCCTTCTCCAGTTTTCCCATTCTCGGAAAGATGAGGGTCGTCGCTACCCTGGTCGTTAGAATGCTTGATCAATTCTGAACCTTCTTTCTTTTCATCTGTAAGTCTCCCATCCCATATCTGCGTCAAACAAATAAGCTTTGTGAAGGGAAATAAATGAATTTATTGTATCTAAACAGAGTTCACAACGGAAGGGTAAAAAAGATGGGGTCTCCTACCTGTCTCTGGAACTGCTGTTGCTTTGCCTTTTTCTCCTGAATTGTCTTCTGTCGAGCTTCATAAAATCCAAAATCATCCAGAAGGCACGTCTTGCTGGTGTGCTCCTTGAATATTTTTATCATCTTAAGACCAGGTTCCAACTTAACCTACAAATCAAAGAAATATGTTAATAAAAAACATAATGATAAAATACATAAACGCAAGGTAGAAAAAAGAGATTACCTCCTGCGTGTCTCTACTGTTAGTGACAGGCTTATTCTCATTGTTTTCAAGAATGATGTGCTTCAACAGACTGTTGGGAACATCCTTGACAAAGTGCCACTTAACTGAGAAACAGCCATTCCACTTGTCTTGCTGCCAGTATTCAACATTCTTGATAAAGTCAACAGGGCCAACCATCTCAGCAAGACCAACGAATTGTCCACTAGTATTGACCTAACAATTGGTTAAAACAACATAAGTTTTGACCACACAGAATGAGAAAAAAAATAGCTGTATCAATAATAGCTCACCGAAAAGAAAAGAAACACCGGGCAAGCCCCATTTTTTTCCTGAGCCTCCTGATATGCAGCATCAAGCTTCTTGTTTCCATTTGGGGTACTAGCCCAGACATTATATTTGATGCTTTTATGAACATCATCTTCGCTATAAGACTTAATTATAAAAATTTTAGCATCAGAGAAAGTTTCAGGGAAATCTGCTCTGTTGTATTGTGACCGATCAGGAGTGGCAGATATGATATCTTTCTCCTCATCAGTCGCTGCATTGGCGGTCACATTTTGCCCTTTGACTGCCAAAACAGAAGGGGGAAAACCCTTTTGATTCGTGGAATTCTTTGCTCTGGGGCCTCGATTAAGCTCATTCAAGCCATCTGTATTTTCATTGCCATATCCGTAGTAACCAACACTTCTTCCCCTGGGCTTATACTTGTCAGCGGCAGGCCATCCACGTGCATTAGTCCGTGGATCATAACCATGAGATCCGTATGCCATACCAGATCTCATCATATTTCCATATTGTCCATACATCTTGTTTGGATATATTCTATTCATGATACCTTGAGTTGCATTCATGCCAGAAATTGGGCGAGGATGGTGCAAACCCTGTGAAATAAATGGACAAGGACAATTAAAAATGGCAGTTTTAGTAAAACTAAATAACAACAGAACAGTAAAAAAAACACTCAACAAGCATTTATAGAATTTATTTACAACCAACGGTTATGCTCACCATGTAGTTTGAGTTGGGACGGTAACTTGAATTCCTAGAAGAATAAGTGTTCATGCCATTAGAAACAGAAGAGGTGTTTGTGGAGTTAGTCAATAGCTGACCATCCACCCAAGGAAAAGATCTCAACCCATCAAAACCAAATCTAGGATCCTGATAACCTGAAGCGGGAAGCCTACCAGACCTTCCACCATAAGATCCATTATTAGAACCAAATGAAGGACTCTGATGGTTTGACTTGTGGGCAATTGAACCATTATTTCCTTTTATCGCTCCCCCATTCCCAACGGAAGGAGAATTATCATTGACTTGTTCCACAGGAAGAGCCTTCTTGTCAGGTGCAACTGAGGTCACAACATCACTTTCAGAAACAGCAACAGCAGATGGGGCATATGCCGCGCTAGTTGGAGCAAGGGGCTGAAAATAAGGGGGATACTGGTAATGTTGAGGTGCATACATCTGGCCATCAGTTCCCACAGGAACTGGGGAAGTTGCAGGTGAGTATGGTCCATAAGGCGTAAATCCATAACCATGTGGATAAATAAGAGATGCGCTATCTCCATAAACTCCCTGAGAACGTGTTTGAGAAGTGAAGAAAAATAAACAAAACTAATTTTATTGAAACTGAAATTGTGAATCTTGGACAAAAAACTTTACATTAAAGACTCACAGAATTCAATTCAACGCCTTCTGGGTTCACATATCCTGAATAGTCATTCCACTCATTAGTTGTACCATCAAAGGCTGTAAGAAGTCAAGTGAAAAAAGTGAGTGCACACAGATATCATTATCTGTACATTGTTTATATATTTCATATTTCCTCAACTAGTCTAATTCAAAAAAATATTAAGAGGGAACCTGTAGAATAACGAATTCGCACAGCAAAGGCTTGGAAATAATACCTCCTCCATAGTAATAAGCAGACGAATATGCATTAGAAACATAGCAAATAGTTGGGTCGATCAAATCTGGAACTGATGGAGTCACAGACCGTTCACTTGAAAGCTGACCATTGGTAGTATTAACCGAATCAATCGATCCATACTGGTTAGAGGTTGGCTGCAAGACATCATATCAATAAACAACAAAAATGTAATAAAATTAAATTTTTTATGGTTCAAACGAAATTAAAGAGCTTTTAAGCAGGTAATTAACAGAGTTACCTGGGCAGTGCATAGTTAGCTAAATTCACAGAGTATACGAGTACAGTCGGATGGTTGGCTACATTAACATTATTAGCTACATGTAAACCGTGATTGTTACGGATGCTTTCGTAGGAAAATAGTAGACGAGTCTAGAGAGTCTAAGAGACTACTTTTTCATGTTAGTCTTATCTTAGTCTAGTTAAGTAGGTTTATCGAGTCTATGTAAAGGGCATTAGCCCTTAGGGTTTGACATCAATCAATCAAGTATCTCTTTTAATTATTTCTTCTCTTCTTCTTAACCCTATCTCTCTATGGTCGGAAGGGGGATGGTTACCCGATCTCAGTGTAAACAACCTGAGTCCGATCCTAACAGTGATTAAGTTGAATTCTATGCCACAAAGACTGATGGAATCACAGATTACATGGAACAATCACCTTCTTTGCCGGTTCTGAAATTTCCATAGTTTTGGGTTGAGATTCTAATGATAACTTCTGCAACAAATCTGCAGCTTCTACAGTAGACAAAAAGTAAAGGAAAAGATGGCCAACAAAATATACATTCATGTTAAACATAAAATTCAATAGTTGTCCCATACTAAATCTTTTATTAGGCTACCTCCCAAGAAAACAAAAGTAAACCCATCTATTTAAACTAACAGAAGCAGATCCTACAAAGGGAAACGTAATTCAAACTCCAGAAAAGTGGAAATCGTATTTCACCATGGCTAAACAGAAAACTTAAACTTCATTCACTCAATCAACTGCATAAATAGGCTGTTAAACTCAAAATATAATTTGTGAGCAGAAATACACATCCATCGCCAATCACTAACAAAACAAAAGCCCGAAGAATCGAATCTCAAACAAAAAAAAAAAAAAAAAAACGNTATCCTTTTGATCAATATTATTTTTTTAATTTAATTTCTTTTTAGTTGAATAAATTCATGTCATCTAGAAAATATATATTGCTTGTTTTCTAATATTTTAATATATTAAGAATTTATAATAAATTTTATTAGTTGGATTTTAATCGCATTGACCACCATTAGACCTTGTAAAAAGTATCTTTAGTGAATTAACATTCTTAAATTTATTAACGTAAAAAAACTTAAAATAAAAATAAAATAAACAAAAATAATTATTAGAGGTGAGCAAAATCAGACCAAGACCGCAAACAGATCTTGAACCATCAATTTTAATCCAGTATTAGTTCAAATTGTTCTAACTTGCTGGCGCAGTATTTGGGCCCTGAAAGTGAGTCCTTGTGTGCGGCTCAGAGTTAAAAGGTGGCTTCGCCTCAAGTGACTGTTGTGGTTTATAAATTTGACTCCTTGTAGGGTGATCTTCATGATAAAGGCCATGATGACCGGCATTTCGACGCTCGAGGTAAACCCATTTGGGAAAAAACTTCTCTCGTGCGATGCTTTCAAACAACTAATCTGGAAGGACAATGAATGTCACTTGATTTTTACTTTATAAGCTTAAGACGGTCTTCTTGATTATCGGTCTCACTGGATGAGTTTTGCAAAGATGAAAATAAAGCGATGGAAATCTGCCGAGACAGTCGAAAATTCCAAAATTAAGTAGAACTATCTTTCCACTTCATAATTGAGAAACATTCATGAACAAAGAGCTTCTAACTTTATAAATTTTCTATATATTTTGTTGGCAATATCCTTAAATTAGACCTCTAACTTTCTTTTTCAGATATTTAGAACGTTTGGAGATTTGTTCAATATAGATATTGAACTTTGTATGATGAACAAATCAGCCATTCTTGTGTTTTTTCGAAACAAACTTGAGAGTAATTTGAAACATTACAAAAAACAAATACTAAACTTCTCATAAATTTCAATAAATCAATGCAGGTGTTCTTACAAGTATATAAACATCTGGGGACAGAAAGGGAGAGAGAGAGAGATAGAGAGAGAATCAACACAAAAGCAGATTGTATGAAGGGATGAAGAAGAAGATGCAAGGGGATGAAAGAAAGCTAAGCTAGAAGTGGAGCAGCAGCTTCCTCAGACAATTGTGCAGACGCATCTCTTGCTGTATTCTTCACTCTCAGTTTCTTCATTTTCACTGCAAAAACAAATCTCAATTTATGAATCATGTCCAAATTTCTCCGTTCGATGTATCATTCCATGCTAAAAAACCATCTGAAACATAAAAAAATGCAAATTGATATACACCCTCTAATCATATCAACCTTTTCTTCGCTTTTGTTTCGAAACTTGAATCACAAGCTCATACTTAAATCGACAACGCCCATTAGAAGAACAAAGATAACATGGCTTCTCATACAATCAAATAAATGAAGTTCTCATAACACAACAAAGGGTAGAACTTGAGGATGACACTCGGTTGTATACTCAATGAAAAAAAGACAGTAATCGAGGTCAAGCCCGTGATTCTGCAAAGATGAAATAAGTTCTGCTATTGATCTAAACTTAATAGTAAAAATTGCATAACTAGGAACAAAAAAAGCTCAGCCATGGATGAACGAGAGTTTAATTTGATAAAGCAGAGTAAAAAAATGGAAAAGACTCAGAGTTCGTAAGTACCTTGATTCAAACTCCTTTATCTGCACGAGTTCTTTGCCTAAGAAGTCAACCCATTGCACCCTTTTATTCCGGTCCTCCGTTGATGCTTCAGGGTTTGAATTAGGCTTTCTGAGGCTGCTTCTTAGTTTCTTCTCCGGCGAATTCTGCTCTGAAATTCTCCCTTCTTGAGCTTCATCAATGGCGTCGGTGGATGACGTGGAGGCTTCTCTCTGAAGATCTGACTCGGTTTTGGTCGGCAAATGAGGAGTGTTTTCCAATCGCAGTGGTCCAGGAGCGTAGATGTGAGAAGAAGGCTTGCAAAAGCAGATGAACGAGGGACACTGAATCTTACAAATCAAAACCCTCATGAAAATGATTTTCTCTAATTATCATCCAGTTCTTGAATCAGCCCATTTCTTCGCCCTCGCTGAAGACACAAATCAAGACTAATAAACTTAACTCATGATCAGAGAGAAATTGCTACGATGATTTAGTCTCCTCGATCTCCATCTGTCGCCCAATTCTTCTTCAAACGATTTTCATCGGAAAATGTGCAAACATGAAGAAATTCCGAGACTGATTCCCCGCTTTCAAACTTCAAAAACCCCGAAGAAAGTGAAATTCAGTGGGCGAAAGAAATCTGCGAGTTGAGAAGATCTGGAAGAATCAGATACTGCTAAAATAAAACAGTAGATCAAGAAAAGCAGACCTTAAATACAGGGAAATCGAATTCCGCAGGATTCTGAGGAAAATCAAACCTAGAAACTAAAATCATTTCCAAACCTTTGGTCCCTTTTCTACCATGAAAGGACAAACTCGCCTTTGGCAATTTACCACAGATAAACAAAAGCAGAGCGTGTCCTAAAATGACAGCCATGCCCTAGCGAAAGACTTTCCTCCACAGCCATCGCAGAAAAAGACGGATATGAAAGAAAATGCAGAATCGAGAGAAGCTTCTAGAGTTGGAGAAACGAAGAAGATGGGGAAAATTGGGAAGAAAACCGAAAATTTCAGGTAACTGTGAAAAACCTAAAACGTAACTGACACTAAAATTTCATTTCTGACAAGTTCCCAACTATGAATTTCGAAAGTTTCCTGTCCGCCAACATGATATCATATCCAGCTGACAATTAATTAAATGGTAGTAAAAAAATCCCAACCTTTTTTCTCTCTCTGCTTCCAGTTTCTTGTCTACTTTCCTGGAAAGTAGAAAAGAGACGCCATTTTCGAGCAAAAGTGAAGCAAAAAACCTTTTCTTTCATCCCAAAAATCGAGTAAATAAAAATTGGCCGATATAACTCATTACAGATTACACCATCACACATACATACATACCAATAAATATACATGTACATGTAGTGTGAACCCATGTAAAATTACAGAGAGATGATGTTAGACTTTTGGGATTGATGTGGATTGGACAAGGCGCATGCCTACATGTACATGATTGTGCAGACACAATACCCCTGCTCCCTCTCTCTCTCTCACCATAAAAAAGATTCTTCATTTTTCTTATCTTTTGTGTTGAATTAGAGAGATGGGTTCACTTTGGTTAATTTCAAATGTAGAAAGCGGGTCAAGCATTTTCGTGATCAACTAGAGAACATGCACTTTAAGAGAGTCATGGAATAAAATGTGCAGGACTCAAACTCTTCGTTTTCATTATTGCATTTTACGGGTTCAATTTTAATTTAAGGTTCGTCTTTATGAGTTAGCCAGATACAGAGATCTATGATTCATGCCAATTACGAATATTCATGAGACGTTTTTTTTAACTAAGACGGTCCATTTGATTTTGGGTTTGAAGTTTGTAATTATAAATCGACCTAAATTTTGAAATTAATTTTTTTAATTCGACCAAAAATCAAAAATCCATGTTCTAATAATATGCATTTTAATTTAGTTTGTCTCTATATTTAATTTTAAATTTAAATACTAGAATTTTCTGCTATATATAATAAAAAATATTGAAAAATTAAGAAAATATTATTTTTATGTAATAATTTAATATTACTTAATGGGTTGAATAGGTTTTTTTGTTAGCGAAAACAGACATAAATATAAAAAATTAACATAGCTTATGGCTAGGTCAGATTGCCATCCCTGGGGCCAACTAACGTGGCTCCGAAGACTTTGGATAATACCAAACTTCAAACAACTGGTGTACGTTTTCTCGAACAATTTTAAACTGTAACACTACATAACTTACACGTTACAAAGAGTGTTTTGACATAGATTTAAATAAAAATTGAAATTAAAAAAGGAATCATAGCATATTATTAAAACTCATGCTGGCTTTTTGGATAGGTAGGGGCACTCCAAAAATGTTGGTACATAGAGTATGTGTAATTGTGTATGTTAGCTGTCATATGGACTCCAATATGGCGCATATTGAGCCTCTCGGCCCATTCTGGCCCAATAATGACATTATATCCCTGATCCGGTCCAAGAAATCGGTTTTGAGCGGGCCGAATTACAAAGGCTTTGAATGAATGAGAGAGAGAGATCCGCCATTGACCACCAAGAATCATCGGAGAAGCAGAGGAGAGGAGAGGAGAGGAGAGGAGAGGGAGGAAGCGTTAGCAATGGTGTTCAACGCAATTGATACAAAGTTCTCGATTCTCTAAGCTGCGTCTATCTCGGTTCTAGTTTCGATACCCTATGCCATTGAATCAAGTCATCAACCATCTGTTTCTCTCTCTATAAATTTAGAGGAAAAAGAGGAGAGAGCGAGAGTGGGGAAGGAATCTGAGAGAAAAATGAACCTGTAAGCTTAATTGGCATTCAAGAGACTGCTTTTCTGTAGTGTCCAAAATACAAATCAACTCAATGCATGCAAGATTGAAATAGCAAGCTTCTCTCCCCACCCACGAATCCGTGTTCCTTTCTTTGCCTGCTCTCTCTACCACTTGTGGCCGTTAAAACGAATGGATCTCTTTCTTATTCTGAATCACTTTCCACGCTTCCCATTTCCTTTAATCCTCTCGGTCTCTGCATCGGAAAACACTATCCGTTGTTAGTTGATGAAAAACAAGCTTGGCCCGAGTAGCTTTTGCAGTGTTTTAGACACTAGAAACTCACAAATCTTGAAAACAAAATATAGGGAGATATAGCTGGACTGTTAGATTCGACACATTAAAGTCGTATAATGGTTAATGGTACACTATGGCATAATAGCTATGGCATTTTCTTTGTTGTTCCCAAATCAGACTTGTGTTGTAAAGACACTAAAAAGTATAGGGGAAAACAAAATCTCTGATCGAGATTACCTTCTTTGAAACTTTTTTCTCCCTCACTTCATATCTCTCCTGGCATAAATCTGATAGCCATGTCCCCGGCATCACCAACTGCATTTAAACAATTTTTTAGACCACATGACTAAGACTCAGTTCAGCCAAGAACAAGTTTAGAACAAGTTTTCTTAAAAGAATTGAGGAATGATGTTCTTTCTAGTATCACTTAGTCTAGTTTAGAATTCTTAACTGGTAATCACATCTGAAACAAGAGAAGTTTGATTCTTTCATTACTGAACCCACAAACGTTCTTATATATTATTTTTTGAAATGGTAAAGATAAGATCAAATTATGGTAAACTTACGAGCAAGCTCTTTTGCAGCAATTTGGGTCTCTTTTTAGGCCTTTGAGGAGGTTTACACCCTTTCATTGCCATGAAATCCTCTTCCTTTTCTTTGTTAGACAAAGAAATAAAGAGCTTTGGCCAGTGAAACTGGCCTTTATCGTCCCCTCCAGTATGATCCACCATCACTTTCTCATCCATACCCAGCGACCCCCTTGTCATGTAATATCGATCTTCCTTATCTGGTGATGTTACTGATGATTTTTGGTTAATCGTGCTCCTGCAGAATTAAATCATCACAAGACAGCCAAATGGCTTCAAACTATTACACCCAACCGCTTGAAACTCAATTTTTCTCATCTCATTGAAACATTCTTCAGCCAATCTAAGCTAAAAAAATAAAAAACCTTTATAGATCTGTAAACCATATTACTAAATCAAACTAATAAAGATATTTGTTTAGCATTCAAAAGTCCAAAAAATGTTGACTTGAAACAAAGGTATGGTATAAAATAAAATCAGCTGCTCCAAAAGGAAAAAAAAGAATTTTCTTCGTAAGGATTTGATTGCTTACTTATGTCCTTGGGCCTGTGAAGAAGAAGAGTGTTTCTCTTTCTCGGAAGTGACGACTTGTCGATCAACACGGGAAGTAATTTTCTTCTTCCCAGAAAAAAATGACTTGTTAGTCAAGTTTTCAGGCTCTTTAATCTTAACACATCTCAACCTCTTCCTGTTTCCCCATTGTATGAGAAAGTCTGATTCATTGATTTTTTCACTTCTTTGAACTTTTCCTTCTTCCATTTATTTTGCCCCAAATCACGTCTAGAAAGCGAAAAGGGAATTATACGGGTAAACAGAGATCTGATTGATAAAGGCAGGCAGGACAATAAACTGACCTCTTGAAAGGCGATTGAATCTGATAAATCTAATCCCCAGGAATCCTGAAGTTCAGAAGATAAAGCTGAATCTTATGAACCCTATCCCCACCAATCCTGCAGTTCAGAAGATAGAGAGAGAGAGAGAGCCATTATTAGAGTCCTAAAACTAATCTAAAGAAACAAACATCAAAACAGTGCTCCGTGAGATTGTCGATAACATCAAAAACAAAGAAAACCGAAAAGCTAAGTCAGCAAGAAAACAAACAATACATAAATGCACGATAAAGAGAATGGAGTTCACAACAATGGAGTTTCATCACACGTAACCTGCAGCAGCAAGAGCGGCAGCGAACGGCCCAAAAAACGAAAGAATTGGCTCGGCAGAGAGAAGAAACAAACAATGGGTGAAAAGCAAAGATCAGAGGTCTGAAAATGGCGGATATCTAATGATTTATAAGGAAGAATGACAGAATCAGCGCCTCGGTCTCTCTCTGTGAGTCTGCCTCTCCTTTGGTTTTCTCTTCTCACCCTAATGGCTTCTTCAGTTGCTCTACCTCTCTATATTCGCCCTTTTCACATCGTTGTTTTTAATTATTTTTTATTTATTTAAGAGCATATTACAAATCTACCCTCACCCAAACTTGATAATTCCAAAGGGAGCTAGGGCGACTCACAGAGGTGCCATATAAATAAACACGTCTCCCCACATCGGACGCCCCTTTCTGCCGAAGGTCGAAGCTCTCTCTACCGTCCCTCCCTCGGTTTCATTATCCTGTTTGAGCTTCGCCTCTTTCGGATTACTAATGGCTATCGTTGCTTTCTCCGATCTTCATACAGAAGCTGGCTTGAAATCGCTTGATGAGTTCCTCTCTGGAAAATCTTACATCTCCGGGTCTCGTTGCTTTTTTTTACATCTCTTAATTTTTTTAATCTAATTTGGCAAATCGTAGTGTAATTGAATCGAATAGTTACTCGCGTGTCTTTTTTTTCAGGGACAAGCTGTCTAAGGATGATATAAAGGTCTTCGCGGTTATTTCTAACAAGCCTTCTGATTCCTTTCCTAACGTTGCTAGTTGGTATGATTGTGTCTCTTCTCATCTTGCCCCGAGGTTAGTCTTTTAATTCTGTTGCTTTTATATTTTAGCGTTTCTATTCCGCTGAATTGAGTTTGTATGAGGTTTGTTTGAATATGTTTGTATGTACCTTATTTTGTATACGATTTACTGCAGCTGAAAGCGTTAGCATTTATTTTTTTGTTCAATCATTCTTACAGTTGTGGTATTTGTTGCATTTTAGTTTCCCTGGAAAAGCTACCGGTGTGAGAGTCGGTGGTAAGGCTGCCGCAGTGGGAGATGCCCCGGCTGAAAAACTTAAGGAGGTATGCATGTTATTTGTTTTGGTGTATTTACAATTTCACGTAATTGATGTTCAGTTTTTCAGAAATATTGAAGTGTTCCTTAAACATTAATACTTGTCAAGTTAAAAAAAAAATAGATTTTTTTTTATGGCAAGGAATATCTGTCTTCACTAGATATCAAATTGACCTGTTTGTCGATTCGGAAAATTTTGTCATTGACCTTATAATTTGAGAACGTTGAACAAAATGAGTGTGAAACTCATTCAGAGGTAGCTTTTAAAGTCAACGTATCAAACTCCCACTATTTTTTTTGGTTTTTGTGTTTCTGTTATAAAAATTATGAGTCAAGTCAGGTGTAGAATTTGAAATTGCAAATTTTGGAATGTGATTATGCTTGTTTTTCTTCTCAAGTAATGGAGTTGAATCTTGATATTTTATTCTATTATTTTCATATTTTATAAGTTTTGACTTTATAGTTATGAGGCCTGTTGTTTCCATCTCGAGATGACTCAACTAAATATTTAATGGAGAAATGTTGCTTAGCTATCCTGTTATGTAGAATTACTTCTTTTTTGACTTTTTTTTTTCATGAATATGAGATACGTGAAATAATTTTGAAATGGACCCGAGACAGGATGTTCCTGCTGAAGAAGATGACGACGACCTTGATCTCTTTGGTGATGAAACAGAAGAGGAGAAGAAAGTAGCAGAAGAGAGGGAAGCAGCTAAAAAAGCATCCGGCAAGAAGAAAGAGAGTATGCAGTCTCTCTGATCTTAAATGTTCATAAATTTTTTTTGACAAAGGGTTACAACTATATCCACTAATTCGAAGTTAGAGAGAAGTATTCATTTATCCAAAGAATAGATAGCATGAGAAGTAACACGAGATTAAACTATCATTTATCCTAAAGCAAGATAGCCGTTTTCCCATAGATTTTGTGAAGGTAGATTTGACAATCATAGTTGAACTTTGGTGATGCCAGATATTGTCATTATTGGTGATGTTTTTAAAAATCATTCCACATAAATAGGTGGAAAATCTTCTGTGCTTATGGATGTAAAGCCATGGGATGACGAAACTGACATGAAGAAGCTAGAAGAGGCGGTTCGTAGCATTGAGATGCCAGGTCTCTTGTGGGGTGCATGTACGGTTTGCTTATTCTTTTCTCGTTGTTACGAATTTCGGGTTAATTAATATTATTTGTGCGGTTCATTAAACGTAACACCTTACCTGCTCATCTCATGATAATGTTGTTTCATAGAGCTTTCTCTTTGTTATAAAAAAATGATTGCTTCAAAATATGTTGCAGCAAAACTCGTGCCAGTTGGATATGGAATAAAGAAGCTACAAATTATGCTTACCGTCGTTGACGATCTCGTTTCGGTTGACTCTCTTATAGAAGAACAGCTCACCGTTGAACCGTGCAACGAGTTCGTCCAAAGCTGTGACATTGTTGCCTTCAACAAAATCTAAAGACCCCAAGACCTTCTACTGGTTTGTCATTTGTTCTGCGTCAGTTTTCCCTGCTTGTTTTCTTATTTGTGAGTTTAATTTAAGTCTCCCGTGAAAAACTCTTAATGGATGTTCTTATAGTTCAATGCTAAGCCTTTGTGGGCACATTGAATGTCTCTGTAACCAACCTTCCACAGGGAACCAGGAGAGGTAGTTTAATAGAGGGAGACGTGGTTGATGTGTATCCGACCATGACATAGCTCCGGGGATAATTCCAAAAAATTGAGACTACATTCAAGGCTATTCTCCTTATCTTATTAAGCAAATGAAGTGATGATTCCAGATACAAGAATCCCATTGACGGCACCAATAAACCTCTGGCTAAATAATTTGCTGCCAATGAAAACAAGGTTGCAATCGCCCACCTGCGACCACAAAGGTATCAAGATCCAATGAACATATTACCGATAATAACTAAGACATGAAGAACCAACTCCTAAAATGAACACATTACAAGACTCAGATAACACTATTTAGAAACAAACTAGGATTATATGTCATGCGATGTAAATATAGAAGCTACATTGTACTTGTAAGCATACATGCTACAAGAAAGTTAAGGGTAAGGAGGCCTCAACTACATGTTTGAAACGTACAAGCTAATACAGAAGTCAAACCTTTGCTATCAATCAAAGAAGCGACCGTATTAAAAAAATTGTTGAGAAATCTATATATTTGATTCACCCATGAACATTTGAAGTATATCTATGAATTTATTGTTCTTATTCGATGACAGGCAAAATTTTAGATTAGTCACACTATGTGGCATGATAAACAATATCGTTCTACTCAAAATATTGAAATAAGAAGACCAAAGAGCAACACTGTTACAATGGAGAACACAATGATGGATCTAAACACAAAACACATGCCTGGTATCATAGTTGCTCCTGGTTCCTTTTTGGCTCAACAAAATTATCACAACCTCGAAAACTAATTGGGGTGGAACGTTCGAGAATGACATGTTGACCTGCCAAGAAATTTGAACACCGAATGATCCCGGAGTTCTCTTTTCCATTGACACCTGAATTATTTGCAAAGCAGAAGTTATCAGCTCAAATTCTAGTAATTGATATTAACTGTTATCATTAAGTAATAATGAACATTAGTTATATAATCCATGCACAGCAACAGATAACTAAACTTTAGTCAGAAGGACATGAATGTTTCTTTTAGTCAGCTTACCATCAAAAAAAGGATAAGAGCAACATCATATAACTAAACTGCCCTTCCTGCGAAGAAAAGATGGCCAAATCCTGCGTTCAATCCACCCCCTTCCAACTCAACGACATCATCATTGCAGGTAAATCCTCTGCCAACAAAGCCAGATAATCGTTATGAAGCTGTTGGCACAGAATTCAAGAATCTCCACCATAGCAGAGTAAGGGAGCCAGTTATTATGGTCCAGCGACCTCAATAGATCGGTGCAAAGCAAATCCCCGCCACTAGCAGTATGAGTTTATCTCCCCCTGGAGGTGCTAACAATTGGGGTTCTTCTAATGGCATTGAGATCTTAAAGCCCGCTGGATTTATACCATCCCGGGTAAATGGCGCAAGAACTCTCAATCCGAACAACCTTACCTCAAACCAGCTTTGCCACCAGTTCCAACATCAGCAACAGCCACAGTTTATTCCCAGCAATTCCAATGGTGGAGGTGAATTCCATGCACCTAACCGAGCAAATAATTCATGGGGGCGATCCAGTGCATCTCCGACTGTTGGTGTCGCATCATCCCCGGACTCTTCTCCGGAACAGGGTCCATCGGGTCATCAGGCTCGTCTTCACCGTGTGATTGGAACAATGGAAGGTCGATGTTAAATATGGATTATACCAACATAGACTGGTCTTTGAATAGGGGCTTGCCTTCTCCCGGGGGAGCTGGACTATTGCAGGGGTGGTTCAGTTCTTTTGTGAAGAATAATGTTCATATGATCGATTCAAATGCATCGCGAGCCGACATTCAGCAGCCATTGATGAGACCAACTCCTAATTTCAATAGAGTTTCTCTCGTGGGGCTGCAAGAAGGCCGAGTAGCATCTACTAATGAGTCGTCGAATACCGGTATGCGCTTCTGGCGATTGCCGTTCGAAAAGAAAGGTCTTCTTAACTTGCCCAGACAGTTTGTTTCTTCTCCTCCGCTTTAGGGCGAATGGGTGAGTGTTTCAATGAATAAACATGAAAAAAAACAGCAGAAAAAAACCCTGAAAAATGTCAGCAGATTTGATGTTGGTGATGATGATTCCTCGTTTGTTCTTGATGATTGTCAATGAAAGAATCTTCTTTTTTTTTTACATTTTTGAATGATTAATTGAAATTAACAATTTATAGAATAACCACCATGGTAATATACTAATGTCATCATTAATTAAACAAAAAAAGCATAAAGTAAAAATTAAAAAAAGGGTGGAAAACAACAAAATCCAACCACCACAAAAAGGAAAAAAACAGGGTTGATAAATCTCAGCAATTTGATTCCTTTTCTAAGGATTGTAAGGATCGATAAGCCGTTCTGCTAAAACAATATTCAAGTTTCAGTCTTTTTACTCTGCGATGCAGGTGATATTCTAATTTCCTGCGTTTCAGCCATCCATGGCTTCCTTTACCACATCCTTTCAGTTCCCTCGTCACTTTCACTTCCGCCCACAACTTAAATTCAGGAGCGCCTGTACTTCTCCTTCATTTTCGCCATTTGGGTACGTTTCTTTTTCCTCAGAAACTTCTCCATTTCGGAGGACACTACTTGCTAGTGCTTCCATGGCTTCCAATTCAACCTCCGAAGGTAAACAAATTGAGTATTGTATGATCTTGACGAAAGCATGAACAAGTTAGGTTACAAGGTCGACAACAATGCTCCACTTTCTAGGCTTACTCTATTCTCTCCTTACAAAGTAAGATTTTACTGTTTATAATTGAAGCTTTGACAATGGGTTGCTCTTTAACTGACTTGTAATGGAAATTTAGGAGCAACGCAGATAAATGTTTTCTCGAGAATAACCAAAAAGAGGGAAGATGGATATCATGATTTGGCATCTCTCCTCCATGTAAGTTTAGTTCATCTTCTTTTATTGTCTTTGTTGAAGTTAATGATTTTCAACAATTAAGAGGCAATACTCCATCTGTAATCCAATATGCCATCTCTTCCATGTTAGTTTAATTTGAAATTTAGATGAACATTGTCTTTCCCATTTTTTCCCATTGGTGATTACAATGGTTGAATAGCTTCCATTTGAACCTCAATTGCACTAATGAAGAGCTGTCAAAGTTAATAATGTTTATGATTTGTTCCTAATTGTTGACTTGAAATTTTGATTCGGGTTATTCAGATTGTCGAAAATATTTCTCCATCTCTTCCTTCAAATAGAGCCTTTTCTTTCTTCGATTGTTGCGAAAACATTGACATTAATTTGAATCTCACAGCTATTTCACATAGACGAAGCGAGCAAGGCAGATCCTCTATCATCGTTACCAATGGAATATCACAAGATTTGTGCATCAATGATTTGGGTATGTAATCATACTTGATAGTTTCTTTCCAAGACTCTATTATGCTAAGACATATGCCTGATGAGGGACGAATACGTATGCTGATTTATACATTTGAGAAATATAATAGAGGATTAGAAGAGGAAAGGAGATGAGGAGCAAAGATGAGAATATTGAGAAAACAACATTATTTGCACATAACAAATAACATTAAGATCATGGAAGCTTTGGTTTATTTATGTTCAACATGTTGGATTCACTGTTTTCAACAATTATGAAAATTAATCTTGAATTAAGTTCGTAATTTTTGTCTATGCCGACATTCAGTACTTTCTTTTCGTTTTTTTAGAACCTCCCGCATTTGAAGTTCTCCCATCTCTTAAAAGATTAAAACAGCAAGTGATTGCTGCTTGCCGCGGGGAATATCATGCTGTTTTTATGTCTGGCAGGTATGAGCTTCAATCTAATCACTTTGATTATAATCCGAAGAATATATTTTAGAATTTGTCTTGAAACTATATTTTATTTAAAACGTTCGGCCTGATGATTTTGATCCTACAATCCTCCATAGATGGTTGTTCCCTTTAAAACTGTATGCAACGAGATAAAGAATAAAAAAGAGAAAAAAGGAGAAGAATACACCATAAAAAATGCAGAGAGCTACTGAATTCACAGTAAGATAAGATGATAACTCTCCGAAAACGTAAAGCTATAAGTCTAGTAAGAGTTGGTGACATCGATAATTTCAAATATCGAAACTCAATTATTTGGAATCAAAGAGAATTGTTAAGTTTGGTTTGTCCAATTTTCTTTGCTTTCTTTGTCACATGGAATTGGATAGATTGGTTGTAATAGTTAAGTTTTTTGTAGATTTCTTTTGATTATTTAGACACATCTTCTATGAATGTGTAATGCGGCGGAAGCACAAACAATTGCAGGGATCGGATCGGATCGGCGGACCCACCAAGTCTTTTATACGACGAAGATGAATACAATGACATGTTTTTGTCGGGTGAATGGTTATATCATTTCTCTTCAAATTGATCGAAAGATTAGTAGAAGTTCGCTCCATGAAACATTTACCTGAAAGTTTCCAATTTGCAGAGGCAACTTTTCTCACCGGGAAGCAAAAGAATGGTACATAGAACCTGCATCGTACAACACCGGTGCTCACCATCTTCCGAGCTTTCAGAAATGACTGAATAATTCTCCAGCCAACGTCGAGCATTCTTATTTCTTACCATGTTTCTGTCTTGTTAGGATTCGGATTAGTACCAATCTATCTGCACATTTCTAGCCTTGCATCTTTCTAACTTGGTCAGATACTTAAGCTTGAAAAGAGAGACCCAAACAAAATCATGTAAAAAAGATGCTTTCATTGACAATCATCAAGAACCAACGAGCAGGAATCATCATCACCAACATCAAATCGGCTGACATTTTTCAGGGTTTTTTTTTAGGATGTGCTTTTTTTTCATGTTTATTCATTGAAACACTCACCCACCCTAAAGCGGAGGAGAAGAAACAAACTGTCTGGGCAAGTTAAAAAGACCTTTCTCTTCGAAGGGCAGTGGCCAGATGCGCATACCTGTATTCGATGACTCGTTGGTAGATGCAACTCGGCCTTCTTGCAGCCCCACGAGAGAAACTCCATTCAAATTAGGAGTTGGTCTCATCAATGGCTGCTGAATGTCGGCTCTCGATACATTTGAATCTATCAAATGAACATTATTCTTCACATAGGAACTGAACCCCTGCAATAGTCCAGCTCCCCCGGGAGAAGGCAAGCCCCTATTCAAAGACCAGTCTATGTTGGTGTAATCCATATTTAACATCGACCCTCCAGTGTTCCAATCCACCGGTGAAGACGAGCCTGATGACCCGATGGACCCTGTTCCAGAGAAGAGTCCAAGGGATGATGCAGCAGCAACAGTCGGAGATGCACTGGATCGTCCCCATGAATTATTTGCTCGGTTAGGTGCATGGAATTCACCTCCACCATTGGAATTGCTGGGAATAAACTGTGGCTGTTGCTGATGTTGGAACTGGTGATAAAGCTGGTTTGCGGTAAGGTTGTTTGGACTGAGAGTTCTTGCGCCATGCACCTGGGGTATAAATTCAGTGGGCTTTAAGATCTCAATGCCATTAGAAGAACCCCAATTGTTAGCACCTCCAGGGTGAGATGAACTCATACTGCTAGTGGCGGGGATTTGCTTTGCAACAATCGATTGAGGTCGCTGGAACATAATAACTGGCTCCCTTACACTGCTATGGTGGAGATTCTTGAATTCTGTGCCAATGGCTACATAGCGATTATCTGGCTTTGTTGGCAGAGGATTTACCTGCAATGATGATGTCATTGAGTAGGAAGGGGGTGGATTCAACACAGGATTTGGCCATCTTTTCTCCGCTGGAAGGGCAGTTTGCTGAAGTTTTGGCAATTCTAACTTCGGTATTCTGTTCAGAGGTTGAACACCCTTGTTGGCAGGCTCTGTTGATCCTCCAACTATAGTCGTAGATTTTGTATAGTTAAAATCCTTTTCATTTTTTCTTAGTTGAATGGTCTGAGAATTGGCTTTTGCTTGCATCAAGTTTGTAGGAGGAGCATTAGAGAGATTATAATTACTAGCTGCTGAGGATTCAACAGTTTCTTCCAGCTTAGGTGGATCTGAAGGCAAGTCTATCTTCAATTCTCTCAAGGACTCTATTGTCTGCTCAAAATCTCCCTCGGATGCAACAATGGCTCTCTCAACATCCTGTTTTGAGCACTTAAACTTTAGTTCTAAGTCTGCAATTCGAGCAAGCTCTTCAGATATGTCAATTTTCAAGCCACCACCTGCAAGGCTTTGATCTCTAGATTGTTCCACTTCTTCACCTCCTTCGAAAAGCCATGCAACTGATTCTTCTACTTTGCCTTCATTGGATATTAGTGCTGATGTGGCCCGTTCTTGGGAGAATCCCATAGCCACAAGCTGTTGTGCAAGTGACTCAAGCTTTCTAGACATGAGATATCTAGTACATCTCTCATGCAATTCCTGAGCTCGCTTCTCCTTCTGGCGTTGATGTTTCCTCTCATTCTTAAGTCTTGTTTTCTCTCGCTTGTCATTGTCAGCTCCTGGGACTGTCTCCTGCCGTACTATAGAATTAGAGGTTTTATGACATTCTGACTCACCAGACCAGCTACCATTATTAGAAACTGAATCATACTCAACTCCAGCAGTGACTACAGTCCCAAGATGATCATCAGCAACATCTATGTTCCGGAAGTGACCATTTGTTTGAATAGCTGGAGCCACAGAGGATGAAAATTCAAGTGTATGAAATGTTCCCAGGAGCGGATTATACGCACTTGCTGGGATACTGCTACCTGCATTTGCAAGTCCAGGAGACTTTAAAACAGGCTTTTGAGATTCTTTGCTTATCTTTTTGTCCTTTGACTTAGATCTTGAGGCTGGAGACATCTCTGCTATAAAATAAATTTGAGCATGTTAAAAATATAAATGTATATATGTCATGATAAGGGAAAGAAAAACAACTGAGTGCTATCTGACAAGTACAATTTCTCCTCTCATTCTATTTCTTTCCTATGAGAGAGGAAGATTTTCTCGGCCTTTTGGGATACAGTTGGAGTAACAAATCTAGGATGATGCCCATAATTTGCATACAGTAAGATGATATACAGATAAATAATCGTGAACACGAACACAAATTGAAGTTTTCATGTATTTTAAATTATGTCATCGCCAATTGATCTTCATAATTTTAATTTATGTCATCACCAGTTCAATTTGTGAGAGCGCATACCAACCAAACGTTTGTTCAAGCTTGGAGCTTCAGCCGACCTGTAATTATGCAAGTCCATAAAGAACAAACTCTGATTTATCTTCGTGCATTTCCCATTGGTTATCTATATCTATTTATGAATAATATACTAAGTAACATATCATGTTAGTTTTCAAGTGCTGACTTCTAAACCTTACTGGAAAACAATAATCATCAAAGAAAGAGTTGGTTCATAAAACATGTGGAATGGAACATGGAATATGATACAAATGAGATATGAAAAAGTCTCTTTTTTCACGAGTTCCTAATCTGCAATATTTACCACTAAGTGAAAAAACCCAAAACATTAACCACTAAAGGCGCAGAACCACATTATATGCTCAAACGGTAAAGATGTTACTTTGCTCAAACTACTAACCAGCTAAAAACAGGCAAATGACAAGAAGTCATAAGCATTTTAACATTCAATAGGCTTTAATAAAAAAATTGAAAAGCTCAGAAATTGACAAAGAAACCGTGAGGTTTATAGAGCAGCCGACACACAGAGAGCGCAACAGAGAGAGACTAGAGTACGAAATAAAACAAGCACACCTCAATTTTCACGCGCAGAGTATTAACCTAAACCATGAATATGATACAATTTCCTTAACAAAATAAGATGTATGTAAAAGGAGCATAAAACAGAAAACCAATTGCCAAACACAGGAAATCAGATTTCAGACTACCCTAACAACGCAGAAAATCATTTTCATCACACGGCAGGCCATAACAAAAAAACCAATTCCAAGATTTCGACACCGTCTCGTCGCAAATGTAAATCGAGAAATCAAACGAATGAATCCAATCAGAAGACGCTTCATTCAACTAACAATGCACAGAAAAGACCGATTCACGAGGGCAAGAGGATGAGAGAGAAAGAGGGAGCCATTAATCAAGATTACAAGAGCGAGAGATAAAGAGAGAAAAAGAAACAAACCAGCAGTTTCGGTTGAGGCCGAAGAAAAGAAGCGCGACAGATCCAGAAGCGACGGTGGAATAGAGATGGGCGATATCGATTGGGGTTGGAGACAGACAAGAGAGAGAGAGAGGGAGATAGGTATTTCGAGGCTCAGACAGAATTGGATGGAATTAGGGTTTTCAAAAACATAAAAAATGCCTCTTTTCTTTTCTCTCGTGACTGGCTCTATTTTAACTTATAATAAATAAGTAATTCTAAAATTATTATTTTATTTTAATTTATTATTGTAATTAATTTAATTAAAATATATTTAATAAATTAAAATAAAAATATTTATTTTTATTTTGAATTAATTCAGTGATAAATCAAGAAATATAATAAAAATATAAACTTATACTAACTCACAATAAATTAATTAAATATTACATTGATATTATTATTACCTATAATAAACATGATAAAAAGTTATTTTATTATCACAATAAAAAATTATTGTGAATTGTGTTAACATGTGATAAAAAATTCAAGTCATGATATATTATTAAAAAAATTAATAAATAAATAAAAAAGAATAATTAAAAAATATTGTCGCGGTACTGTGACATCCGGATGGTAAACCACCCAGACGAGAGTGGCGCTTCAGTGGGATGCGTAATGTGCCACTTCCACGCGGCCCCTTCGCAATAGGTTTTATAACCACTGTCAAAGTTAAAGATTTTTCGACTGATTTCTTTAAAGTTTAAGTTTTTGAGATATTTTACTCATGCTCAACATACGTTGTAATTTGGCATTTTTTTAATTGCATCAATAATTATAAATAAATAAATGGCGCAACAAATTTTTAAATGTAATCATAATTTTTTACGAACAAAATAATTTTAAACTCGGTCCAAAAACAATATTCGGGTCAACAAAGTAATCCTAAATGACATTTTTATTTAACAAAATAATCATGCTAGAGAGACCTCTCTCAAAAATTGAAGTACCACGACGAGTTTAGATTATTCATTGGATCAAAGATTTCATGATTCGTACTAGTTAGATATGAATATAAGAAGTTATTTGATTTTTTGACCAATGCATTCGATATCCCCTAATCACTCGCTCGTGTGTCTAGGACTATGTCTAGTTATTTGTTCGAGATTTGATCAAATTTTTGATTTAATGTAGCATATCGCAATTTCTTCTGGAGATTAAACTAGATTAGGGACTCGATTTATCAATTAATTGAATAAAATAATTAATAACCTTAAATTGAATGAATTCTTATGCGACAGAGAAATCGTTTAGATAAATAGATACAGAATCAGTAACGAAATACAAATTAACTACGACAAAGCAATGAATGCTACAGTTTGAGATGACGTCAATCTACTATGCTGAAAAACAATTCAAATATATATTATTTAATCAAAATATTTTGTTTTAATTATATACTTAACATATAAATATTTATTATTGATTATATAATTTATAATTAGTGCTATAAACTAATTAAAGTAGAAGTATGGAGTGTAAATAGAGGGGGTTTCCGGGAAGGAGGTCGTTAACTCATGAGGGTAATTTCGAACTTAAAATCACTGCCGCTCTTCTGAGAAAAGAAGAGTCTTCTCTTCGGGACGATCTCGCTAGTCCCCATTAATGCGTGCTTGAAAGCTCCCGTGTTGTTTCGGTTCAGCAGCAATTCTTCTCGCCAATCACGAACAAAGTGAGAAGAATCATCCATGGAGGTTACGCCTGTTGGAAGCGATTCCGAACATGTCAAATGGTCATTTTTCATTCGCTCCTCCAATATCTGGAACCGAGTTTTTGGTGCTTCACCTTCTTCCGAAATAAGTTTTCTCTCGAAGTTTTACAGTTTCTTTCGCCGGCCGAAACGCAGGGTTTGCCTTCCACTTCCTTTACCTCCTAGTACACGTGACTCTTCCATGTATGCTCTTTCTCCACTGCTTTCTTACTCTCATGTTTCTTTTGTAGATTGCTCTGTTTAGATTGAAAGAAGGTATTTTATGGGTACGTTTAAGTTAATTTAATTTATGTTTTGATCCTTTCGTTTTCATAGTGTAGTATGCAATTTAAAATAGTTCTCTTTCATAGTATTCTTTCTTGCTTTGATCGACTGGTGTGCACAAATGGAAACTCGTCCCTTAATAATCTTTTGTAGATTATTTACTGAATGTACTATGGCGCAAGAGAGAGTCTGGAGTTATCACATGCTTTCTTCACTCTACTTCTTTAGGAAATTTTTTTTTAGCTCAGTGGTAATACATTATGAAATCGATTTGGAATGTTAATTTTGGATGTGGTTTTCGTTATATGAAGCCAAATTACTTCTCCCAAATCTAATTTTATAACATCATTTGATAATCTTGTTCGTCTACATGCCATTTCTGTCTTCCATCCATAAATATCTTAGCAGATAATGTGAAAGTTGTTCAACATTCATAACATAGGATCTCCTTCTTTTATTACCTGTTAGTGTTCTACAGTTTGAAGTGTCAGAAGTATTCTCAATTTTACCAAACAAACTCTTCTTAAGTTAAATTTGAAAAGGCTGATGCTAAATTTATCGATAATTCAAACTACCACAGCTTATCAAAACTGTACAAAAGACTGCCTTTGTACGAAGGTTTTATGAAATGCATCTGCATTCTAGACGTTTCTCCATAAATAGTTCAACTCTATAATTCACTACTTTATTCTCGTGTGAAACCTGAACAAACTTTAGCTATCTATTGACATTGCAGAATTAATGTGGAGGCATCCCAAGTTTTTGGCGTTTTGAGGGATATTATGGAGAATATGTTCTCGAATTTGCACAATGTTCAGAAGAATTTGCAGTTTTGGCAATTTCTTGCAGAGGTTAGTTATCAAGATTTGGTCACTGGACCCTATGTCAATTTGTACTTGGTCATGCCACATATTTATATTCATTTTTATTCAGAGATCAGATGCTCAAAAGATGTATTTTATGATATGCAAGAGAGGCCCACGAGCTTTTTTCCATGGAACTATGCGATTTTTATCTGAAAGACTAGCCAAAGATTCTTCAGGGCATCGTTTATCCCATTCAGCATCAGCTTACATATCTGAGAGAATAGCTGTTTTGAGTATCTTAAGAACGTCTCTTGCCAATTTTCTAGCCAAGGTTTGTGCCCCATTTATTTGGATTGTTAATAAGTTATAGTGACTTGTTTATCCCATTTTGTAGGATGGGATAGAAAATGTCCTTGTGATGCAACTTTATAAAGTGAAAGTATCATAAATAGAAAAAAAAGTTTTCAGTAATCTTATCATGCAACAACTATAATGGTGTGACAATTTGCTATTTAAACTTTTCTATTTGACAGATTTATATAGTTCAGGCATAAAAATGTTGTATCACGTTTTGTTTTTTAGGTTTATCTTGAGATTGAAAGATCTGGGGAGGAAATAGTGAGAGATCCAAAAAGATCTGTTCCGGCTTTATTGGTTGCAATAAATGCCTTATTCTCAAAATTAGAGGATGCCATCAGTCATCTCCAGTCAAGCAACTCGGTATCTATTTTATAACTACCATAGAGTAGCATTATTGAAAATATTTCCATCATCTATTTTTCGCATTATTACCTGTTTTTATTCATGTCTCCTACTAAATGTTCATGTAAAATAAATGCTAACTAGAATTACATTTATTGCCGTATAGAATTACTCTTCTGTTGCGGCAGCAATTCTCTTCCACCAATGTTTCAAACTCTGCCAGAAGTTAATCGTGAAGGTCACAGTGGACAGATTGTGAACTTCAAGATGCAATTAACCTGGTTTACCAGAATCTACAGCAACTGAACACTTACTTGTCTGATATTGTAAGATACCCAATCATATTTTCAATTAAAACATGGTTTAAGGTTTATGGATAAAAATAGCTGTAAATGCAATGTGGTATATTTTGGCTACACTTGTCTACCTTCGAAGCATGATGACCTCGACACTTGATAGAATTATTGATTTTGTTGTATGAGTAGAAACTTACATTTGGTCATTAGTTCTTAAGCAAACCTTCTGTATTTTGTGCTGAATACAAAATTTTCCCCATTGATGCATTAAATTTGGGACACATTGCTTGCATGCCCACTCTTAGCTTTTGTATTTTGTGTTGGGTCAAGCCTATTTTGTGGGCTTGACCACTTAAGCCCATTAGGGCATCTTAACCTAATTAAAAGGAAAGGGGGCTCCTAGGTTAAGTTAGAGAGAGAAGCCTTCAAGAAAAGAGAGAAGAGAGAAAAAGAAAAAGGGATTCGGATTTTTCTGTACCAGCAAAATCGATTTCCGATTTCTCCATATTCAACCGTTGGATCGGCTTGAAAGTTTGACAGTAGCTTCGGGACACATAGAGGTACGTTCTGAACGGTGAAGATCGTATTTTGTGCTTTCTAAGACTATCTGTTGGGGTAAAAACGGAACTGCCGTTTTTATCGTCGTTTATCCTCTTTCTCTATATTTGTTGAATCCAAGATTGTTGTTTGATCTTGATGAGTTATTGTAATCCTCTAGTTTGATGATCTAGAGAGAACTTGGTGTACCCATTATTTAACATAGTGGAGGTTTGATTCGGTGGCTCCTCGCCCGTGGTTTTTACCTTCGATTTGGAGGGTTTTCCACGTTAAAATATCGGTGTCTCGTTTTT